>CM046454.1:56508295-57108295 GCA_025506515.1 Flaveria trinervia
ACCCAATTTCACTAGATGCACAAACAATTTCTTAGAACGCAGATAAATCATGAACCAGCCCGTTTTTAACCCAAATTCACAACTTTTTACATCCAAACCATTATTTCATCATCCATGAGGCCATATCTAAGCTTTTTACATGTTTTCATATGTAAAATTATGACCTTTATGTGATTCATTGCAACTTTTCAAAACCCAAAACCCTAAAATTCAGGTTTGATCAGTGAAGGGTTTAGAGGCTGATTCTTACTTTGATTTCTTGCTTCTTTTTATGGTTTGATGTTCTAACACCAAGATCTTCAATCCTTTCTCCAAAGAAGCTCCAAATCTAGAGCTTTCTTCACTTTCTCTCTTTACTTTCTCTCTCTACTTTCTCTCTCTAGAATTTGGTGGCTAGGGTTGATAAATGGAGAAGATGATGGATGGTTAGGTGGCTTAAGGGCTTATTATAGGCCTTTAATCCCTTAGGCTATTACCTAATAAGGCTAATTTTGCCCATGACCATTTCTTTCCCTTAGTAAATAACCATTAATTAAGCCCATTATCATTGATGACTCGCTTTGACTTTTCGGGGTGTTACAAGTCTCCCCACTAATTTAGGTTTCATTCTCAAAACCTGTCAGTCATCAAACAATTGCAGATAATATTGCCTCATCTCCTCGGTCCCCCATGTAGATTCTGATCCCTTTCTGTATCTCCACTGTACATGTACCAACAGAACCACTTTATTCCTTGAACGCTTCTCTTTCCAATCAAGGATAGCCACATGTCGCTCTACATAATTTAGCCGTTCATCCATTTCAATCTCTTTCCAATCAAGGATGGCCACAGGTTGCTCTAATTACACAAAATAATAAATGCACGAAAGAGAGTTAACGAATTCCTAGTCAATTGACGGACCTGATAGTGACGGATGTCATAGTTAATGCCTCTAAATCTTCAACGCAAACACCACCACAACCAACTTCAAATCATGGGTAGGATAATTGGCCTCGTGGACCTTTAATTGTATAGAAGCATATGCTATCACTTTCCCTCGTTGCATCAACATGCAACCCAATCCTAAATATAAGGCATCCGAGTAGACTACAAGATCCTTGTTTCCTTCACGTAATGTCAAGACAGGGGCATAAGTTAACCTCATTTTTAGTTCGAGGAAGGCATTCTCCTGATTACTAGCCCATTCATACTTCACGTCCTTCTAGGTCAGCTTAGTCAAAGGAGAAGATAACTTGGAGAAATCCTAGATAAACCACCTGTAGTAACTTGTCGGGCCTAAGAAGCTACGAATCTCGAATGCTGTCTTCGGAGGTTCCCATTGCATCATAGCTTCAACTTCTACAAGGTCCACCTCAGGATTAACCACATGATCCAGAAACTGAACTCCTCGTCGCCAAAATGCGCATTTAGAGAACTTAGCATATAACTTCTCACTTCTGAGCATCTCTAATATTTCTCGAATATGATCAGTTGTTCCTTTTCACTTTTTGAATAAATCAAAATGCCATCGATGAACACTATCATCGATTTATCCAACATCTGCCCCGATTAATAAGATCCATAAAAGCAGCTGGCGCATTGGTTAAACCAAAGGACATGACGAGAAATTCATAGTGTCCATAACGCGTACAGAACGATGTCTTAGGAATGTTTTGTTCTTTCAACTTCAGTTGGTGGTAACTAGATCGCAAGTCTATCATCGAAAACTAGCTGGCACCCTAAGTTGATCGAACATGTCATCAATCCTTGGTAATGGATACCGGTTATTTACAGTTATCTTATTAAGCTCGCAATAATCAATGCACATCCGCATGCTACTGTTTTTGTTGTTGATGAATAAAATCGAAGCACCCCATGGAGAGATGCTCGGTTGGATGAAGCCTTTATCTAATAAATCTTGCAACTGAGCCTTCAGTTTTACCATCTCTGAAAGAGCTAATCGATACGATACTTTAGCGATGGGCTGTGCTTCGTGTAGCAAGTCAATCTGGAATTCGATTTCACGGTCAGGTGGCACACCAGTCAAGTCTTTAGGAAAGACGTTGGAAATTCACGCACTAACAGCACGTCTAATAATTGCGGCTTCGGCGCATCCACATCCTTTACATAGGCCAAGTAAGTGTTGCACCTCCGTCTCAAGTACTTTTCAGCTATGATCATCAACATGACCTTTGGTACACATCACACCTTATCCCCACAAACCATAACACGTGCGAAAAACTGTTTTAGGAATATCTTGTTCCATTACCTTTAACTGATGATAACCAGATCGAAGATCTATCCTCGAGAGCCAACTGGAACCTTGGAGCTGATCAAACAGATCATCAATTCTTGGTAAGGGGTCCCGATTCATCACCGTCAACTTGTTCAGCTCGCGATAGTCTATGCACATACTCATACTACCGTCTTTCTTCTTCACAAATAGGACCGGAGCTCCCTATAAAGAGATACTCGGTATAATGAATCCTTTATCAAGAAACTCCTGTAGTTGCTCCATCAGTTCCTTCATCTCAGTTGGAGCCAACCGATACGGTGCCTTAGCAACAGGTTGGGCACCTAGTATCAAGTCAATCTGGAACTCGATCTCGCGGTCCGATGGCACACCTAGTAAATCTTTTGGGAACATGTCCAGAAAGTCACACACAACCGGTACATCAGACAGTTGGGGTTGTGGTGTTGGTGTTTCCACATCCTTCATGTAGGCCAAGTAGGCACTACATCCACGTCTCATGCACTTTTCCGCCACCACCATCAAAATCACTTTAGGAATCGTAGTGACCCGATCACCATAGACTGTCACCGAACTCCCATGAGGCGCTGTCAACCTAACCATCTTCTTGTGACACATAATGTTCGTGTCCTAGTCTGCCAACCAATCCATTCCTAGTACTACATCGAACCCGCTTAAGGTCATCATGAATGGTCTATGAGGAAACCTATGTCCTTCTAATTCCACGTCGCAACCTTCTATCATCTTAGAAATCCTTGTAGACTTACCTATGGTAGTTTCTACATTGAAGGGCTTATCTATACTCATACTACTAAGAGGCAAGTAAGCACAGAAAGCAACATAAATAAAACTTTTACTAGCACCAGAATCAAATAAGACAAAAGAAAGAGTTTTATTTATTTACTAGAAACGTTCCTGACACAACATTAGGGTCCGTCCTAGCCTCCTCCCTTGTCATCGTAAACGCTCTGGCGCTCACCCTCTGCCCCTTAGTCCCGGTCTTCTTCCCTGCCCTGGAACTCTCTGCCCTCGAATTCTTGCAATCCCTGCTCAGATGCCTATTTTCCCCATATTTATAACACCTTATGACTCCACAATCTCTAGCCATATGACCAGGCTTCCCACATTTGAAGCAAATGTTGGATCCCTAATTGCATTCCCCCGAATGCTCCTTCCTGCATTTACCACATCTCTTTGATCTTGCACCAGATGTGACCACATGCGGATCAACCAACTTCGCCACCTTATTGTTTAGAGCGGCCCCACCATGTCCAAACCTTTTCCCATTCAGTTTCGGTCTCCACCAGCTTTTTTGTTGATCTTAGCCACCACCACCTCTCGCTCGTCATACAATCTCCCTGCCAAGTCAACCGCCAACCTGAACGTGCTTGGTCAGGCAGCAACCATGTGCCTGCGGATGTCCACCGACAAGCCCTGGATATACCTCTTAATCTTTCGTCAGAGAGGCATCACTTGATCTGGCACCAACCGTGCCATCTTATTAAACTAGGTGGTGTACTGTTGATACGTCATGGTTCCCGCCTCCAGCTGCAGGAATTCCCTCTCAACCTTGTCCATCTCTCGTTGAGGATAAAACTCCTCAATCACCATCCTTTTTAGTTCCGGCCATCTCATTCTTCCAATCACCCAACTACCCTCGGCTTGGACAATATTGTCCCACCAACACAGTGCCGAGTCAACAAACGAGTGGGCAACAAACTTCACCTTCTGGTCTTCTTGGCACTCGTTGATATCAAGAACATCTTCCATCTCTCTCACCCATCGGTGAGCAGTAGCGACAGTGCTGTTACCATCAAAGGTAGGGGTTTGCATCATTGAAATGCCCCATAGTTATAGCCTCGTTCTGTCTCAGGCATAGGCTCTTCCTTTTCCTCTTCATCAGTAGATACAACCATCTCGGTCTTCGGTTGCTGTCTTTCTATCGTGGACCTTCTCCTCTCCTTTCTTTCTCCTTCTCGTACAACCTTTATCACTTCGGTCACCACAAACGGTAAGATCGTCTGCACGACCTGGTGAACTTCCTCCATGAAAACCTCATTCACTAATGCCCTCAGATTAGCACTCTCGTCACCACCCTTTGGATGAGGGGTCTCGGGCTCTTCATGAGCCACCTCTTCGGCCCTAGGCCTTCCTCTCATGACCCATGGTCCCGCACCACGTCCACCACATGAAGCCTTTGACGATCTACCACCAGCCATCCTCTAACACGCTATAAGATTCGGAAACTATCATGGTCATTTAAGGGAATAACTCAGTTTATGGCGAGTCTAGTAAGTCCCTAATTAAAGTGGACAGTTGTGCTTAGCCACTTACTTACTCTTCATACCCAAAGCCTTTCCTATTCTGACTACATCAGTATCTAAATCTACTAAGAGCACACAGATCAAAAAACATGCACACATAATATCGGTTAATCATTAAGAAATACCCGATTGCACACAGTTACTCGGAATGGCATCCCTTTCCTTTCGTCCCATTTTCAGTTTAAGTTTAGGTTTCTTTTGAAAATGTACCCGTTTCGCTTAATCTTTGGCTCTGATACCAACTTGTAAGGCCCTGTTCCCAGGACGCTCACAACCGGTCAATCATCGCGCATAAATCATATAAATTAAATTAGCTTTACTAAAACATTGCAGCAGAATCATTTTAAACAAAAATTTCATTTCTCATAAATAATCGCTTTTGCAAAATAATACAACATTCATTACAAAATATCGCTTGTTCACATTACAATGCAAAAGCATTATCACAACATAAAATGGATGCCATCCAAAACAAGCCAAGTAGCCACCTCTTGCCATCCTCAGCAACATTTACTTGCAACTAAAAAATACATAAAAGTCAGTGTTGCTGAGTGAGTTCTAGTTTTACAAAATCATTATATTACCTTTTGTTCGTTAAAACATTTTCTTTACTATCGCACATGGTCACACATCATATGTACATCAAGGTAATAATTTTTATCTTCATCACCGTTCGTTTCATACATTTCGCATGTTTCGCACATTTTGTAATTATCGCAATATTTGTAAATTTATTATCTTTTCACTTCTATCTAGGTCCTATCATATACCTAACCCCCCTCTTAAGCACAAAGCCATATCATCCAGGGTTAAACGACAAGGACCCCATATCACACATATCACAAATATTGCACATATCGCACATATAGCACATATCGCATATATCACACGTAATGAGTAGTCACATAGACTAACTCCCCTGTGTGTGAATCCTTAAGGGTTAGCCAAGATCGCACGCTATAAACACATAGTTGAGCTAACAACTCTCAATGAGTTATGAACCTTCTTTCATTTTCTTGCAGGACTTTTCATTCGTTCATTATGTTTCACTTTCATTATCTTCAATATTTCACTTAGTTAAGATAATACTTTACGTTCCTTATCATAATCACACCATGTAAAATCACGTCATCATATGCATAAGGAACATAAGGAAACACATTATACATAACATACATAATCAATATACATCACCATCATGCATAAGCATAGCATCAATCACACATCATCATTCATGCCACATCATACATCACCCATCACATCATCTATGACCTCAAAAAGTCAACTTACATTTCATCCGGGAACCTCCAAGTCAAAGCCCACATTTTACATTTTCGCAAAAATCAAAAAATAATTCTAAGTCTTAGGCGCATGGGCACTATGCAGGCGCATGACCCTTCAAGCGCATGGGGAACACTTAGGCGCATAGGAAACTTCCAAGCGCATAGGCACTATTGGGGCGCATGGCCAAAACTTAGGCGTCTATGCATATTTCTAGGCGCATGGGCACTATGCAGGCGCATGAGTGTCTGGGGGCATAGGCTTTCTGGGCGCATGGACACTTGGGGCAGCCAACACTTAGGCAGTTTATACCTTTAGGCTCATGGTTACTATTTGGGCACATGGGGTTTGGGCACATAGGAACACTTAGGCAGTTTATACCTTTAGGCGCATGGACCACTATTTAGGCGCATGGGCAGCCAACAGACCTAATATCATTCTAATCTAGACCCAAACATCAAAATAACATGTTCTAAGCTTATGACTTAAATTCTAAGCATCAAAACAAGAACATAGCATCATCATACATCATAAATCACCCAAAATCAAAACTCACCCGCATACACACGCACACATACGGGGTGTAACACCCAAATAAATAAAAACGTTCATACATGCATTTCTGTTGGACCAAAAGAACGAATGAGCCTGATCAGAAAAACCTCTAAGTCCTACAGACATCACAACAACTGCTGAAGACTTGATCAGCTGTTGTAACAAAGTTTGAAGATCAACAGCTGAAGACTAAAGTAGTGAAGACTTCAACAGCTGAAGACTAAAGTACTGAAGACTTCAACAGCTGAAGACCAAAATCTAAAGATCAAAAGCTGAAGACTAAAGTACTGAAGACTTCAACAGCTGAAGACCAAAGTCTGAAGATCAACAGCTGAAGTACAAAGACTGAAGACATCAGTTGATGACAACAGCTGAAGTTCAAGTATAAGTACTGAAGTCTTTAGAGTTTGTTACAACAGCTGAAGAAGCATTCTTCAGTTGTTATGATGGTTTCCTTTCAGTAGTTTTCTTCTTGTTTCAGTATTTGTAAAACGACTGAAGAGCATGTTCTTCAGTCGTTGTAGTTTCAGTAGTTGTAGGGACAGTTAACACTTAGTATTTTTGTAAGAAGATGTCAGCTGTTTTGGCATCTTCAGTAGTTGTGTTAACTTTCAGTAGTTTGAATAATTCTGTTAGATGTCACTATCAAATGACATCAGCAGACGTCACATCTCTTATATAAGATGTGTTGACCTAATTGTATGTGTGACATTGTGTTACCACGAAAGCGAATATTGAATGAAATATCTTTTGCAGAATTCTCTCTGTCTATAACCGTTTGTTCTTACCTTGAATATCTTTTGTTCTTGTGAATTGGCTAATTCATTGTTTGATTTCTGCTGCTATACTCTCTAATCAATAAAACATAGATCACTGATCCTAACAAATGGTATTAGAGCTGGTTAATCATTGATCGATCTAACATTGATCATTGAAACTACTATTTGATATCTATGTTTGATTGAATTAGCACATTTGCAAGAACTGGTTATAGATTATTGAATTTCTGCCGCTTTCGTTTATTCATTTTGAGATCTCTCTTGGTTCAATTTGGTTTGTTGTGTTTTGTTCTAAATCTGCTATAGCTTACTTGAATTTGGTTGAATCTGAGATGACTACTCCTTCTAATGACCCTCACAAAACCGGTTCCTCAACCAAGCCTCCGATGCTGGTTAGGACTGAGTATAACATATGACAACGAAGGATGCTTCATCACCTGTCTGTTAACAGTTCAGGTTGTTGGACATCTGTGGTACATGGACCACATAAGCCTATGGTGAACAATCCTAAAACCAATCAAATGGTTCCGAAGAAGAAGGAACAATACTCAGATGAAGATCGGAAACTGTTTGAGATTGATGCTAAAGCCCATGGAATTCTGGCCATGGCACTGCCGAATGAAATCTATTGAGGGCTTATGCATCATGAAACTGCTCATGACCTCTGGAATGCACTGAAGGAACAATTTGGTGGAACTGATGAGGTCTTAGCAAACAACAGAGAAATCTTCGCCCAATAATATGAGACATTCTCTCATAGAAAGGGTGGGACACTAACTCAACAGTTTGAGCGTTTTTCCTCTTTGATCTCTTAGGTGAAAATGGTGAAACAGGAATACACCAACAGCCAGATGAATAACAGATTCCTCAGATCACTGCCTGAGAGATGGGACACATACACTATTGTCCTACGCTCCAGTGCAAATCTGGATAGCCTATCTCTCACCCAACTTCATGAAAAACTGCTTACATTCGAAAGAGAGATAGAGCAGAAAAGGAAACTGTCATCATCAGGAAAGCTCACTGATGAATTTGTACCAGGGAACACTGCCTTGGTTGGTCATGAGTCAGACTATGCTGCATCTGAAAGCAATTATGATGAGCATATTGATTTCTCTTCAAACAGTTCTGATCATGCATTTGTTGGTATTGATAGTCATTCTGGCAGTAATAGTGACAATCTATGCTTCATCATGGATGATCTGAAGGGAATTGCTGATGATGATTTAGAAGAGATGGATATTCTAAGCCAAATGACTTAGTTAATATCAGATCTCAGAAGTTCTACAAGAGAACTGGCAGGAAATTTCCTGGACTCTCTGGCAAAACCAAAGTTGGTTTTGACAAGAGTAAGTTGAGGTGTCACAAATGCCAAAGGCTTGGACACTTTGCAAGAGAGTGTAGATCAACTGGATCTAACTTTTCTGCACCCTTTGTGACTTTTCCTAGCACTAGTCCACAAAACAGAGGGCAACATCCTGCTGGTTCTGGTCATCATTCACACCCTGTATCTCCTGCATACTTTGTCCCCCGGGTCCAATGTCATATCCTTTTCCCTGCTATTACATGCCTCAGCCAAATCCGGTTTAAGCTCCTATTGCACAACAACCACAAGCATTACCTGAACCTCAACCTTCCCAATCTCATCAACAAACTCAACCTCAACAACACAGCTTTTTCACCCCAGGAGTTGTTGACTGGAGCAGTTTACAGATGATTTGTCTGGTCATGAACAACTGTTCTCTGGTGCTGGTCAACATGGTGGTGATAGTCCTTTTGGAAATCTAGCTCTTATGGCTTTGGAGTCTGCTGATACTTCATCCTCTAATGCCTTACACCACAGGTATCACAGGTATCCTCTGAGGCAAAAGCCAAACTATGTTCTGAAACATGCATAGCCGCATTTGCATCTATTAGAGAAGCAAATGTAGCTTTAATTAACAAGAACATTGAGCTAGAACAAACAATTTCCAAAAGAAAAGCTGAATTTGAGTTTGTGCTTAATGATAAGAATCATGAGATTTACAAACTTAAATGCCAAATCACCGATGATAAGGCTAGGGAAGAGATACTTCTAGAGAAGTACAGAGACCTCCAAGAACCACTTGCAACTACCCAGGTAGAGTGTGATCAATGGGTAAATTCTTGCAAGGGTTTTGAAATGCTTCTTAGTAAGCAATCTGCTTCCAATGTGAAGTTTGGCATTGGTTATAATCACACTGCTCCTCCTACAGATTTTACTCCCAGAGCAGAGGTAGAATCTGATGGTGAAAGCAATAACCAATCCTTTTCATCATGTGATCTACTATCTGATACATCACCATCAGAAGTAGAAGTCAGCATTAATTCCTCTCAGAACCTATCAGTTGATGTTGATGGTTCAAATGCTGACATTCACATGATCAAAAAGTTGATCACTCCAGGTGATATTTCACAAAGTACTGAAAGTACTAAAAAGAATGTCATAACACCTGGAGAACAAGCCCAAACTACTACATGTACTAACGGGAAGAAAAATGCAAGTAGAAAGGGTGGGAAAACTACTGAAGAAGATATCAAGAAAGCAGGTACTAAAGAGAAGAAAACTGCTAGTACTGATAGCAAACTGCTGAAGAACAAGTCTTCAGTAGTTTCATCTTCTTCAGTAGATGATCAACTTAAGATGAAGAAAAAGCCATGTGAAATATGTGGCTTATTCAATCATCTTACTGATGATTGCTGGTATAAAAAGGGCTCCAAACTCAAACATAATGAAAACATTAAAGAGAAAATGGATAAAATGAAAACTGAGTTTGAAACAAATTTTGTACCAGCATCAAACCTGTGACCCTAAAATCCAAAAAGAAATCCAAAAAGAAAGGGGTTAAACAGGCAACAGCTGAGGTTGCTCAAAGGGAGATGGTACAACACAGGAACTCATCAAACTCAAGCACTAATGTGTGTGATGAGCTGAAGGCTTTATCACAAAATCAGACACAACTTGTTATGATGGTTCAACATCTATTCGGGAGAGTCAACCAATTAGATGCTCCTGTGTTGAAACCACAGAGAAGAAAATCCATGCCAAAGGATTCTTCTTCTACACCATCTCCATCCCCTCAGGCTGTTATTCATAGCAAGTCTGTTAGTTTACCATCTGTTGATATGACCAGACCCAAAACCAAAAAGGTTTAGGTCTCAAAAACTAACTAATTGTTTATGTTTGCAGGGTTCTTCAACATGCCAAAGTAGCATCTAGTATGTAGACAGTGGGGGATCTATGCATATGACAGGGACAGCTCTCTCTCTTCTTCATGACTACTCTCAAGGAAAGAAGGGGTTTGTTTCTTTTGGCAATGATGCTAAGGGTTACATCATTGGAAAAGGCTTTGTCTCCAATGGAGAAATAAAGTTTGATGATGTTAATCATGTGGAAAATCTCAAGTACAATCTCTTGAGTGTCAGTCAAATGTGTGATAAAGGCCATGTTGCTCTTTTCACCAGTCAGAACTGCAGGATTCTGTCATCCAAAGTTTTGAATTTGATTGATAAGGTGTTGGATGATCACACTCTCCTGAGGGCCAACAGGACAGGAAGAGTGTATGCCTTAGATCTTTCCAAGAAAATAAATCTCAGAGGCCATCCTTGCCTATTTTCCAAAGCCTCTCCTCAGGAATCTAAACTGTGGCACAGAAGGCTGGGTCATGTTAATTTCAAAAACATGAATCAGCTGATCCACAATAGTTTAGTGAGAGGTTTACCAATAAAGGAGTTCCACTGTGATGAAACTTGCACTGCTTGTTTAAAAGGAAAACAACACAAAGTCTCATTCTCTCCTATTGAAGAGCCTAAGTCCACTGCCTGCTTGCAATTACTGCATATGGATCTATTTGGTCCTGTGAGAGTGATGAGCATGGCAAAGAAGAAATACTGTCTGGTAATTGTGGATGATTACTCTAGATTTGTATGGACTTTCTTTCTGCATTCAAAGGATGAGGTTGCTCAAAAGATTATCAACTTTGTGTTGTATGTTGAGAAGCAGTATTCCCTTTCAGTCAAGTGTATAATGAGTGACAATGGAACTGAATTCAGAAACCATACACTTGATGAATTTATCTTTCAAAGGGAATCAAAAGGCAGTTTAGCATCCCAAGGACTCCAGAACAAAATGGAGTAGTGGAGAGAAAGAACAGGACCCTAATTGAAGCTGCAAGGTCTATGTTGGCTGACTCTGGTTTGCCACTGACATTTTGGGTTGAAGCTGTTAACACAGCTTGCTATATGCAGAATAGAGCCTTAGTAAATCAGAGGTTGATGAAGACTCCATATGAAGTTCTACATCACTTGGCTCCTCTAATTTCATTTTTCAAAGCATTTGGGTGTCCCTGTTTTATTCTCAACAAAAAGGATCAACTCCAAAAATTTGATCCTAAGGTGGATGCAGGGTATTTTGTTGGTTATTCATCTACTTGCAAAGCATACAGAGTCTTCAACTGCAGAACAAAGATAGTTGAAGAGACTTTGCATGTGAAGTTTAATGATTCTCCAAAGGACAAGATTCCACAAAACCCTGTGGAGTGTTTGATTTGGACATACTGCAATATGTTCCTTATCAACCTCCAGCTGTTGCAGATCATGTGGATAAATCATCTTCTGCAGCATGTCTTCCACTGGTGGTATTGATGATGATGATAATATCAATACTCACCTATTCAAGTTTAGTGACCAACTGTCTGAGTCTGCTAAACTTGATGTTCCTGTAGCTTCAGCGCTCCATCCACAACAAATGCTGATGAGATTTCTGATTCCTCTACATCTTTTGAGTTACCATCAAATTCTTTTTTCAAGAGTCTGCATCAACATCTGTTGCTGCTGAAGGTTCTACAAACACTAGCACAGATATCATTGTTTATCAAGAGCTGAAGAATCACCCAATGTCTCAAATCATTGGTGATATCAATGCTGGAGTTTCAACAAGAAGTCAATTGTCTAACTTCTTCTTCTATGCTCTCTTCATCAGTCAACTAGAGCCAAAGAACTATCATGTTTCTTTGAGAGACAAAGGATGGGTTGAAGCCATGTAGCTTGAGCTACTTCAGTTCAAGAAACAGCAAGTGTGGGAACTGGTTCCTCTACCCCCAGGTAAGTGTGCAATAGGCACTAATGGGTGTTTAGGAATAAAACTGATGAAAATGGGCTTATTGTTAAGAACAAGGCTAGACTGGTTATACAAGGGTTCTCACAAGAAGAAGGTATTGATTATGATGAAACCTTTGCCCCTGTAGCCAGACTCTAGGCAATTAGATTGTTCTTAGCCTATGCTGCATTCCATCATCTTAAATTTTTTCAAATGGATGTCAAAAGTGCATTTATATGGTAAAATAAAAGAAGAAGTTTATGTGTGTCCACCACCAGGTTTTAAGGATAATAAACATCCTGAATGGGTGTATAAACTTGATAAGGCTCTTTATGGGTTGAAACAAGCTCCTAGAGCCTGGTATGACACACTTTCAACTTTTCTTCTTAAGAATAATTTCACTAGAGGCTCCATAGATAAAACTTTGTTTATTAAGAAGGTGGATCAGCATAAGCTACTTGTTCAAATTTATGTTGATGATATTATTTTTGCATCCTCTGATCCCTAGTTGTGTGATGATTTTGCCAAATTAATGAAAAAGAGGTTTGAAATGAGTGCAATGGGAGAATTACAGTTCTTTCTAGGCTTGCAAATCAAACAAAAGGCTGATGGAAGCTTATTCATCAGTCAAAATATACAAAAGATTTTTTGAATAAGTTTGATTTACAAAATTGTAAGCCCTGTTCTGCTCCCATGTGCAACACCACACAACTGGATGCAGATCAGAAAGGTAAAGCTGTTGATGAAACACTTTACAGATGTATGATTGGGTCCTTGATATTTAACAGCTTCTAGACCAGATATCATGTTTGCTACTTGTGTCTGTGCTAGATTTCAGGCTGCTCCTAAAGAGTCTCATTTGATTGCAGTCAAGAGGATCTTTAGATATTTGCAAGGTACACAATCTCTAGGTTTATGGTATTCCACTGGACACTCTTGCAAATTAGTTGCTTTTTCAGATTTACTATGCAGGGTGCAAGTTAACTAGAAAGTCAACTTCTGGTGGATGTCAATTCCTAGGCAACTGTTTGATTTCTTGGTAGAGTAAGAAACAAACATCTGTTGCTACATCCACTGCTGAAGCAGAGTACATTGCAGCTGCAAGTTGTACTTCTCAGGTACTCTGGCTTCAGAACCAACTTTTGGATTATGGCATTACAGAGACTAAGACTCCATATTAATGGATAGTGCTTCAGCTCTGTGCATTGTCAAAAATCCAGTCCAGCACTCTAGGACCAAACATATAGAGATCAGACATCATTTTATTAGGGATGTTTTGAAAAAGGTCTGATTGATCCTAAGTTTGTGCCTAGTGCTGATGAGCTTGCAGATATTTTACTAAGCCTTTGGATAGTTCAACTTTCCACAACCTAGTGTTACGGCTTGGTATGCTGCAGCTAGAATAAGTGATAACTACTGATGATCTCAGTAATAAGTACTGATGATCATTAGTGACCATATCACATATAGTACTGATTCTGTTAAAACGACTGATAAAGTTACAACCACTGATGTAGTTATAACTACAGATGTCAGTAAAAACAGATAAGTACTGATGTCCTATGAAACACAACTGAAAATAGCAAAAAGGCTGATGAGTAAGTGTTGAGGATAGTATGAACAGCTGAAAGGCTATGAATTGATGAAAACTACTAATGAGACTTTCTCTTCAGTTGTTTCTACAACTGCTGTTTCATCCTAAACAACTGATGACAAAACCATGTGTTCAGTAGTTTCACAACTACTGATGACTAACACCAAGTCATCAGTTGTTTACAACAACTGATGACAAAACCATGTCTTCAGTAGTTTCACAACTACTGATGACTAATACCAAGTTATCAGTTGTTTACAACACCTGAAGACCAAGCCAGGTTTTCAATAGTTTCACAACTACTGATGACTAAAACCAAGTCTTTAGTTGTTTTCAAACATCTGAAGTCAAAACCATGGTTTTTAGTAGTTTTATAACTGCTGATGCCTAAAACCAAGACTTCAGTTGTTTCAACTTCTGAAAGGGTAATACCATGTCATTAGTCGTTTAAAACTACCAATGACTAACACCAAACCCTTCAGTGGTTTTCTAACCCTTATCCTATAAATACCTAATACCTAATCCTTCAGAGCTTCATCCTCTTCAAACCTAACGTCCAAACCTCCAAATCTTCTCTCATTAATGGCGACCATGCAGCTCAAACCACGACATAACTGTGTTTCCTACCTCACAAAATCACCTTTCTGGACAAAGTTCGATAACGCCATTGATCTAATGGTCCAATCTCCCTACCAAACGGCCTTCCTTCTAAATCCCACCATTCATGCCGAATCCTTACACCAGTTTTGGACGAACGTCACCTTATAACCGGGGAGAACAACACCGAGTCTCTCTAGTCATTCTTCAACAACCATCAAGTGGTCATCACTCCGGAAATCATTCGCCAAACCCTAACTTGGATGGTGCCACTTTCCCCGCTGGGTATCCAAAGGGCACAACTGATTTATCCTTTGCCCACCATGGATATCAGGGAAACCTCAGTGCCTCTACCATCCTGAAGAAGCATTTCCATGATGCAGAGCGTCTTATCTTTCACATGGTAAATGTTTGCTTAGCTCCTAAGACTTCCTCTTGGGATCAAATGTCTACTAGGTGGCAGCAGGTATTATTCTCTATCCTTGAGCACCAAGACTTAAACTTTTCTAAAACTATTTTTCTTGAACTTAAGGATATGGCCTCAAAACCTCTTTCTAATCGATGGATATTATATCCTCGGTTCATTATGGCCATCATAGAGAATCAGCTGAAAGCTGAGGGACTTGTTGGCCTTGAAGTCCCTACAATGGCTGTATTGCCTGAAGTATACTCCAGGCACAACTCTGACCAAACACTGAAACAGGCTGCCAAGCTGCGAAAACCCACGCAGTTGGAACCCACAGCCACCACCTCCAGATCCAAAGTCCCCACCAAACCCAAATCCAAAAAGCCAAAAAAGGCTACTTAGGGAGATGAGTCCCCTGAGGATGCCCCTGTACCACAAACACAGGAAACACATACTGGTATTAACCCCCCAGTTGTGTCAAAGACTCAACCTCCAAAATGCTAGAACAACTGTCAACATTCCCACACCAAAACCACCAAAACAACAACCCACTAAACCATCCCTTTACCCCAAAAACCACCAAAAACACAACCCACCAAACCAACTCCCTACCCTCAAACCAATAGCCGATGATGTACCCCAGAAGAAGAAGAGAAGGGTATTGAGGCTAGAAGAAGATGACGAAGATAATGATGAAGATGAAGATAGGCTGCCACTCTTAACTGTTATACAGTTGCCGAAGCCACAAGTCACTCTCCAACAATTACTCCTGAAACTCAAAGACAAATTGTGAAAGTGAAGCTAGAAGAAGAAGAGCTTCACAAACAACATGATGAGGAATTGTTAAGGTGTTGGACCAAAAGAACCAATGAGCCAAGATCAGAAAACCTCTAAGTCCCACATGGTATCACAACAACTGCTGAAAGCCTCATCAGCAGTTTGACAAGTGCTGAAGACTTCAACAGTTGAAGATCAAGTGCTGAAGATTCCAACAGCTGAAGAACTAATGTACTTAAGTACAACAGCTGAAGAACACAAGTGCTGAAGCTGAAAGACCAAAGTACTGAAGTACAACAGCTGAAGAGTTTACAAGTGCTGAAGATCAACAACTGATGTACAAAGTCTGAAGACAAAGACTGAAGACATCAGCTGCTAATATCTACTGAAGTCATCAGCTGATGAAACATTTGAAGGTCAAAGTCTAAAGATCAAGTACTGAAGCGTCAGTAGTTTGTCACAACTGCTGAAGAGTACTTCTTCAGTAGTTGTGATATCAGTAGTTTTATATTTCTAGTTTCAGTAGTTTTATATTTCAGTAGTTTTGTAAAACGACTGAAGAGCTTGTTCTTCAGTCGTTGTAGTTTCAGTAGTTTTATATTTTGTACTTAACACTCTGATATGTTCTCAGTAGTTGTGAACATTTCAGTAGTTTGTTAAGAGTTAGTTAATTTTATATTAGATCTGCCAGTTGTCACTTTCCGTGATAACAGCAGTGTTTGTTGCACTCTATATAAGGAGTGACAACCTATTGTAATTGTAAGGAATGACGTGAATGAATGAATGATTTGATTAGAAACATTCCATATCTATAACATTCCTTGAATCAGAATATATTCTCTCGCTATAACCGTATGTGCTCTTAATGCATACAAGCATCGACTTCTTGCTACAATTTGTCTAATTCCTATTCTTATTCCGCTGCCTTGAACTCTAATACATCAAACTTGTGATCGCTGATCCTGTCATAAGGAGGTTGACAAAGCATATGCTGCCACATCTTAATCATCAACATGAAAAAGCATGCTCTCAGATTACACACTCTTAAACATACATTTCAATATCAAAGGAGAGAGTGAGGATTTGGCCCGATCCCAGGGTGTCTCATAGGATTCACAAGAAAAACATTCCACAGAGATACATTGGCCAAGTGAAGAAGATTGTAGATGAAGTGATCTCACTGGTCTTTGTAGTATCACCCTAGGAAATCCTAGATGACTTCAAGAAAGCCTATAAAGCTAACCTGACCCCACAGAAGATGCTTGAAAATAAAATGGTGAAAAGGGGTTAGTATATAAGAGGCTTGAGGAAGTCAGAAAGAATGAGCTCCAGTTGTTCCTAGAGGGTAATCACCCTGATGAATTTGCTTATAGAATAATAACAACTATGGAGCTAAAGAATGGGAAACAGGTCAAATACCTATCTGAGTACTATAGGCCAGAATCATTATTTGAAGGAGGTGCTGAAGAGCTGATCATGGAGGAACAAATTACCTTCCTTGAGACCTATACAAGAGAGTCATACAGACTCATAGTGGGGAAGTAGATCTCATGAATGGGGTAACAGCTCTGTGTCCAGTTCGCCAAGATAGAGTTCCCATTCATACTTTGCCAAACAGATCATTGAGACTTCTTCCCAGGCTGTGCTTACAAGGGTCACTTCTGAGCTGATCTAGAAGACAAAAAGACCAATCCTTCTGCCATAATAAGTGGGACATCTTCAATAAGTTTAGAGGTTTTGGCTGCATTGGTTCAGGGGGAGTTTGTTGGACCAAAAGAACCAATGAGCCTGATCAGAAAAACCTCTAAGTCCTATAGACATCACAACAACTGCTGAAGACTTGATCAGCTGTTGTAACAAAGTCTGAAGATCAACAGCAGAAGACTAAAGTACTGAAGACCTCAACAGCTGAAGACTAAACTACTCAAGACTTCAACAGCTGAAGACTAAAGTACTGAAGACTTCAACAGCTGAAGACCAAAGTCTGAAGATCAACAGCTGAAGTACAAAGACTGAAGACATCAGTTGATGACAACAGCTGAAGTTCAAGTACAAGTACTGAAGTCTTGAGAGTTTGTTACAACAGCTGAAGAAGCATTCTTCAGTTGTTGTGATGGTTTCCTTTCAGTAGTTTTCTTCTTGTTTCAGTATTTGTAAAACGACTGAAGAGCATGTTCTTCAGTCGTTGTAGTTTCAGTAGTTTCTTTTCAGTAGTTGTAGTGATAGTTAACACTTAGTATTTTTGTAAGAAGATGTCAGCTGTTTTGGCATCTTCAGTAGTTGTGTTAACTTTTAGTAGTTTGAATAATTCTATTAGATGTCACTATCAAATGACATCAGCAGACGTCACATCTCTTATATAAGAGGTGTTGACCTAATTATATGTGTGACATTCTGTTACCACGAAAGCAAGTATTGAATGAAATATCTTTTGCAGAATTCTCTCTGTCTATAACCGTTTGTTCTTACCTAAATATCTTTTGTGTTCTTGTGAATTGGCTAATTCATGGTTTGATTTCCGCTGCTATACTCTCTAATCAATCAAACATAGATCACTAATCCTAACAATTTCCAGCCCCAATATCATGTAAAATCAGTAGAAAAGGGGTTCTAGAATAGCAGCCTTTGGTATTGACGTCCTTCAAAACCCATTTGCTAAAAGCTCAAACACCTAAAACCACCAAAACACACAACCAAACACACACAAAATCAAACAACCAAGGCATGGGCTGGTTATGAACAGCTAGAAACCAAGGATTCTTACTTGAATTCAAACTTCTTATTGTTCTTCTAACAATATACGAGAGCTCTTTGCACTTTCTCTCTCTAACAACCGATGAAAAGGAAGGTGCAGTAGGTGTGGGCGACCATGCCCAACTTTTTGAAATTTTTTTTCCCTTGCACAACTTTAACCCCTCAACTTGGGTTTTATTGTGTTTTGTTTCTTTTTCTTCACTTTTATTCTTTCTTTATTGCCTTCAAAAATATCTGGGTGCTACACTTCTTACATATGTTGCACAATCTTGGCTTCTTCATGCTCTTCTCAATAGTCTTCTCACCAGGTCCAAATGAACGTTGATTGGTGTTGCAACCCTTGTTGCGAATACTTTGAGGGGTGGTTAAATTTATTTTAGCTACATTATCATCACTAACCAACATCTTAATAACTTCGGGAGATATATAGGCATCTGGGAATTCAGATACTTTGTCTAAACAAAAGACACAAAATATGTGCATACACGAACACTCATAAGACTTGGTTACGAAGTAATGCGAAACCTAGAAAATAAAATAAAATTAGTTACTTACTAATGTAAATAAATATAATATCTTGAAAAAACTAAATAGTAATGTAAGAAAAATGTGATTTTCAATTTCTTACGTAAAATTTATTTACAAAATCAATCCTCTTATCCATGTGAGAGATTGTGAAGATGTTGGTATGATCCTAAACTTCAAGACTAGTTATAAAATAAGACATAAAACCCTTTTATATCTCTTTTTGAACCTCCTTGAATAGGGTTTGCGTGTAGAAACATTTAGTGTGTTGTTCAATCGGCAAACTAGTTTGTTGTTGAAGTCGACTGGTACTACTTGCAAAGTCAACACTATGCTAGTTGTAATGTTGGTTATCTATAACAGTGTCAAATGCCATTAAAAATTGAACAAGCATGTTTGCAGGACTTGAAGTAACCTTGATAGATGCATTAGAGCTCTCACATCTCGAGGTGGTCTTCATGAGACAACACATTGGGATTTCTCTAAAATACGCTGAACCCACATATGCCTAATAGCAAACATTTCGTTCAACTACACATCGTCGGCTAAACTAAAAGACTTAATTAACTTATTCCAAAGCTCTTCAAATGTAACAGGTGTGATGTGAACATTCAATACCAACTTATGAATCACCAAACAAACATTAGAGTTCTCATAAATGTCAGAAGTAATCTGCGTAAATGAATAATTGCATTAGTAGTGTGAAAAAGTAGGAGACACACACAAAGTTATAAACTTACATGATAGCGAATTCGTGTAGGAAGTTAAACCACGGTTAAAATACATTTAACTACTGTAAATTACACCATGCCATTGATGTGCTTACATAAAAATTACACGTACACAACAATAAAAAAAATAAAATTGGGTATCGAATACACTTAGTTATAGATTACATTAGATTACATCACATTACATCAGATTACAACATATTACAAATGGCCTCTATGTATTTAGTAGAATGTGTTAAGCTTAATTAGTACCTGACATTACAATGAAAAATTTGCTGGAGTAAAAAAGAAAAAAAAACATGTTTTCTACTATTAATAAAATAAAATTAAAGGATGGCATATTCATATAGGAAGTATAGTTACTACATTAGACTACATCTGGCATGACATTTCACTTACTGATATTTTACATCAGACTACATCACACTATTTTTTTTAAATGGCCTATGTATAGTTACTACGTGTTGAAGTTAATTACTTTTTAAGTAACTAAATGGCAGTTATACAATTTCTGATTACAATAGAAAGATTGATGTAGTGTTAAATCTTTGAAGTACATTACATGCTAAGGCTAAGTCAAATGTTAGTTATGCAATTAAAAAAAATACTACGTTAAAGTATACCTTGGATGGTAATTTCTTCATGATGTGCCACATACACAAATGGTGGTGAGCTTTCACAAAAACCGAGGAAACAACAAGCTTCATGGCGGGATCCTAATCGGTTAAAACTAAAGATGGATGAGTCTTGTGACTTTCCAGAAAACAATGGAGAAGCCACTTGTACGCTTCTGTAGTTTCATCAGAGAACAAACTAGTTGCAAAAGTTACACATTTTTTATGATGGTCTACACCGGTAAAAGACACACATATCATGTTGTACCTACAAAGTATAAAATCATCAAATAACAAGCTTTGGTAGAAACACATCAAACACAATAACAACGCCGAATGACCAATAATTGCTTTGAGATATTTCATGAGCTCAATATATAGCCTTCACCTCACCATCAACATGGTGAATGTCATATGAAAAGTTAAGGAGGTTCTTAGCAAACTACTCTAGCTTACTAACTACAAATAACATGTCTCTCTCACCAATAAACATCTTAATGTCACGACTAACATTCTTGTATGCTGATTTGGTACCTCGCATGTTGTGGTGGCCTCCTTTTAAGGTTGAATGCAAACGATGTACAACAGTAAGACCAACTTGGTGTAAACTCATAGTGTGTATAAACTTTATATCTTGAAAATCCAAGTGTCGACCGGTGTGAGTCAAATCCATATTATCAGATGATATAAGATCATGGTTATGTTTCTTAGAAACTTCATACAACACATAATGTTTCGAGCCCTTGATTGCGTTTAAACGAATGAGAGCCTTACAACCAGTTACTTAAATGCACAACCATGAGTGGGACAAAGGGTGGAAGGTTTGGTGTTATCAGGACTCTTCCTTTTAGGCTTACCCCATTTGTTACATAACAATGTGCGATGAGTAATGATACCATTCCATCTCTTAAAAACTCCCACACGTACAACAAAATCGGATGACTCTGCATACCGCTGGTACATGTCCAACACCTATAGCCATGAACTAAAAATAACACCAACAAAAGGTTTCCGATCAACAGAAACCTCAAGAACCCAGTACTTGCTACCATATGGGGTCTGGAATATGTTATTACAGTGAATTTTTGTAAGTTAGAAAAAAAAATTATAGTGTTATAAACTAAATATATTCAAACTTTGAAAAAGGTTACTACAATGAAAGATAATGTAACTCTCATGTTTCAGGTTATGTATGTGCTAGAAGGTTTAGTAAGACAATAAAAAATGAAAAAAGTATATGAAAAATATCATAAAAAATGTAAAAAAAGGAAGTCCTAAAATAAAAAATCAAAATTGTTTATATATTTTACAAAAAGTGAGTGTGCACATTGTACAATGTTCTTAAACTTTGACTAAATGTTAAAAAAGGATCTAATACTATAAAAAACACAAGAGACTACATAACCCCCCTCCCCCCGGCCCGCAAAATTAAACTATTAGAACTATTTTTAAAGATTTGTTATAATTTACAAAAAATGAATGTCGCTTCTTGGGTGTGTAACACACACAAAAAACTCTCCAACTTATTTTTTAGAAACAAGTAATACTGGAATGTATAATTTGTTTTAACAGATTGTCTTAAGCTAAACAATAGGCGAAATATTAAAACTAAAAGTGGACACAAATCTTTGTTGTGAAACATTGTGTAACCCACACTAAAGCATGGTTTTTTTGAATAAAAAGCAATCTCGGGCTGTTTTCTGGTTATTATAGGTTGGGTAACAAGTGAAAATTTTTTTAATGTGCAAGGCCAAGATGATAAGAAAAAACAAGTAAGAATGTACTACTACCTTAATGAAGAAGAAAATCTCGTAACAACATACTTGAAAGAAGAGGGTTTTTTGAATAATCATGGATTTTAACAAAAGAATTAAGGTTAATTTAACAACAAACATAATATACTACAATTATAAGAAAAACTAACCACAATGATCATAACCAATATATCAAAAATGAGAATTTCCATCAACCACATCATCAACACAGGAGACTTCCGCTATTACATCCTCACATGAAGCTTCATCTACAGCATCCATGACAAGTAAAGGGGGACCACTGTTAACATCACCGCACCATGAATAAGGTGAATTTTCTTGGTGTTTTGGTGATGAAGGGAGAAAATTTTAAAGAAGGGAGAAAATTTTGGTGATGAAGGGAGAAAGCTGTGGTGTGTTAGATGTAATGATATTGAGATGTAGGGTTTGGTGGGAATATACAACTTCAAGTACAAAAAAGCATGGATATGTGTTGATGCATATGTACCTAGTTTATGAGCTTAATGTAAAATGTCTGTCATGTCTTACATATATGTAGTGAATGAGTTGAATGAAATACAATATGTGATTGATGCTTATAATGTTTAATGTTTGATTGCTTATTGTGTAATAAAGCACATTGAACTAACTATATATGTTTGAGGTTATTGTACATAGTTATTAGTCAATAATGATTGAGAATATGTTCAAACTTAATCGTATGAAGTCTTCATGCGAATGGACCATACGCATGAATACTTCATGCTAATGGAACAGTCGCACGATTGAGACATAAGATTGACTCAGTCACATGACTGAATCTTCAGTCATATGTATGGATCAATCGTATGATTCAGTCGCAAACTGAACCATGCTAATGGTTTAGTCATACGATTGACAAACCCTAACCTATAAATACCATCTAATTCATGGAAAAACAGAACACTTCAAGAATTTCGACTCATATTCGTACCCTAGCCGTCCAGAGACTCCAGAGAGCCTGTTCTAACTTCATAGTTCGCAGTTGATGTTGTTCTAATCGTTCTTAACGTTTCTTTAATCGTTAGATGATCTGAACTGCGTTCTCAGTGATTGGGTCGCTAGTCAAATATGTTAGTGAAGCCTAAAACGATGACGCATGGGTGAGTGCCATGCAAGAAGATCTTCTTCAATTCAAGAAGTTAGGAGTATGGACACCGGTGGATAGACCAAAAGGTGCTAAGGTCATTGGCACTAAATGGGTCTTGAAATGCAAGAAAGATGACCAGGGGATCATAATCAGAAACACATCTCGACTTGTAGTGCAAGGATTTCGACAAGTCGAAGGCATTGATTACAATGAAGTGTTTGCACCAATGGCAAGAATGGAAGCAATCCATATCTTTCTAGCCTATTCTTCATGGTAAAATCCAAGAGACAGTGTATGTCAGTCAACCCAAAGGATTTGAGGATCCTTATCATCGGGACAGAGTTTACAAGCTGGATAAGGCTCTTTACAGGCTCCACCAAGCCCCAAGAGCTTGTTATGAGAAGCTATTGACTCATCTTGTGAAACCCGACTTTTGCAGAGGAATGATTGATTGTACACTGTTCATCAAAGAAAAAGATGATGACTTACTGCTAGTTCAGATTTATGTTGATGATATAATCTTCGGTTCCAAAAACGAAGAATTATGTAAAGAATTTGAAGCAGTAATGGAAGCTAAATTTGAGATGAGTGTCATGGGAGAGATGAAGTTCTTTCTCGGGTTACAGGTGGATCGGACACCAAAGGGAATATTTCTACATCAGACCAAATATGTAGGCAATATCCTCAGTCGGTTCGATATGGAGAATGCTTCGGCAGCTGGGACTCCACTTGCTACAAATCACGACGTGGCGCCTGACGAAAATGGTGATCTGGTGGATGCCACCATGTACCGAGGAAAGATCAGATTCCTCATGTACGTCACAGCTTCACAAGCTGATATCATGTACGCGACGTGTCTCTGCTCCAGATATCAGGCGAAACAAAAGTCAACCATCTCATAGGAGTTAAACGGATTTTCCGTTATCTGAAGGGTACTCCAACACTCGGGTTGTGGTACCCTCATGACGATGATTTTGAGCTTACTGCGTATAGTGACTCGGATTACGGAGGCTGCAAAATGAACTACAAGTCAACATCTGCAGGGTGTCAATTTTTTGGAGAAGATTAGTCACCTGGCAGTGTAAGAAGCAGACATCGGTTGCTCTGTCAACTTGTGAAGCTGAATACGTTGCTGCTGCAAGTTGTTGTTCGCAGATCATTTGGATTCAACATCAAATGCGGGACTACGGTTTGCAATTCTCTAGCACTCCTATTTATGTTGATAATTCTTCTTTTATAGCTGTAACAAAAAATCCAGTCCAACATCCTAAAACTAAACACATCGGCATTAAGTATCACTTTATACGTGATTGTTTTCAAAAGCATTTAATCGATGTCGTTAAAATAAATACGGATTTTCAACGCGCCGACATCTACACAAAAGCTTTTGATAAACCGAGGTTCTTATATCTATTAGAGGTTAATGGCATGAAAAAGAAAAGTGATGTGATCACAGAGGAAGAAAATGCTTAGTCCGACATATTTTAATTTTATTTTGTGTTATTTTATTTTCCTGTTAATAAAAATTCAAAAACACAAAAATATTTTCAGTTTTAGTATTTTAGGGGGAGAATAGGTTAGATTAGTATTAAATTAGTTACTTTATTTAATTAATTAATAAAACGAGGGAGGAGGACAACTTACCTAAAAGGAAAGAAATCAAATCTGTGATACTTATTCAACGTATTTGGAAAATCATAGTACAAAGGGAATAAATATTTGGAACTTCAAAAGTTTAACTAATTAGGATGCAAATTTCAAAGTTTAAGTCTAAATAGTCTAAGCAAAAGAAAAAGAAAAATGATAGTAAAACAAGTAGGCTACCAAGATAGCATAGAGAAAGTAGACCTAGAGGCTGCTAGTTCGTATATGATGTATCAGTATATTCAACACAATAGATAAGTAGTCCTCATTGGTGGTTTCAAGCTCAAACTAAGTTGTTCGACTTGCTGTGAGTTCCCATCTTATCCCTGGTTAACACAATCAACGCACTTCCAATAAGGGGTGAAGAGCAAAATAAATGCCACAAATCTGTGCCGATGACCATAAACATGAGCAAAGCACATGGAAAAATGCAAAATGCAATAAAACTAATAACTTATGTTGTTGGCGCGTTATGTGCAAAAACAAAAAAGTATGCTCTAACAAGAAGATAGGTTGTGTGCCTTTCTGCTGTGCGGTGGCACTGACCTGACGATAAGCATAACCTAAAAATCCTAGAATTCATTGTAGTTTGCACCTCTCTACTGTGCGGTGGCACTGACCTGAGGTTTGCATCTCTTTGAAAGCTCTTAGAATAGCCTCTTCTTGAAAATACCTAGACCACTAAAATCTCCTGAGGAACGTGATTACCATATAAGCATGGGATCCATAAATGCTTGTTGAAATAATTAAACCTTAAATCATCAACAAAGTGTGTCAAAAATCTATGTATGGGTTTAAGAGGAAAAGTATACCGACAATCATTGTGAGCTGTAGTTCCTGAAAGTCAAAATCATTGTGTGCATCTTGTGGCTCTAGTATGATTTCCTAAAATTGCTATTGACTATGAGTGAAAACAAGGATCTAGCATCAATATTGTTTATTAAAATGTCCCAAGTGATTCTGATATACCTGTATGATTCCAAAATGAATCATACCAGAGTTGATAAACTAGAATTGAAGCTTTGCTGTCCAGGAAGTAAAATCGATTAGAATTACTCTAATAGGTTTAAAATCCATCTCAAATCAAAAATACAAAAATATGTCTTAATTTTGTTTTTTCAAATTTTCTAGTTGCTTTATTTATTAATTTTTAGTCCTTTAGTTGGTAAAAGTCAGACTAGGCATCGGAATTCAATCTATGAAACACTCACTTAAAAGAGATCACGTCTGAGGTTATCAACAGATTTTTCAAAGTTAAAAGGATCATGTCTGAGATGATCATCAATCGTAAGTTTTATCTATAGTTAAAAGGCTAAGTGTTTGAAAGGTCATAAGGCCAAACTCATTTGTATGAGCCATTCGCATGACGGGACCATAAGTATGGACTAGTCGCACGATTAGATCATACGTATGAGCCCAATCGCACGACTGAACCACACGTATGGACCAGACGTACGATTGTACCATAAGCATGGGTCAATCCATATGATTGGATCACCATAATGAACCAATCGCACGAATGGAGGTGACCGAATGAGTCAGTCGCACGACTGAAACTTAGTCGCACCACTGAATGTGACCGACTAAGCCGGTCGCACACTGAATGTGACCGACTAAGCGGTCGCACGACTAAGCCAGTCGCACGACTGAGCCTCCGTCGCACGAATCAAGAGTGCGAATAGGTTCTGTCGCACGATTGAAGGAAAACCTAGTATAAATAGAGGGGAGCCGGTCGCACATACTCATCACCCCCAAATCGCACTTAAATCGCATGAAAGCAAGGTTATTCAGCCAAAATTTTGTATCCGTGATTTAGCCTCCGTTTGTGACACTAATGATTACGCTTTGTTTCTACGTAATTTGAGACTAAAATGACCTAAATTTTTAGTTTAATCAAGCCCAAATTGACCTAATTAGGTGAAAACTAAACCGAGACAAAACCTTCAAAATAAACCACTAACATGGACTTAATCATCGATTTATTTAGTACTAAGTGTTATTTTGATTGATTGTGAGTCCAATGAGTCTAATCTAAACATTTAACATCAAGTATAGACTAAGAACTAATCCTACAGTACCGTACAGAGACAGATGCGAATGAACACACTGATGAACTTCAATCGCATGATTGAAATGGGTGAATGACTCAATCGCACGAATGAACCATGTGTATAAATTCAGTTGCATGACTAGTTCAACTACATAGAACTGCATACGACTAAGCTAAGTCGCAGGCTCATTCGCACGACTGAGCTCATTCGCACGACTGAGCTCATTCGCACGACTGAGCTCATTCGCACGACTGAGCTCATTCGCACGACTAAGACTCAGTCGCACTATCCATTCACATGACAGAATAGAATGATTCAAGTCTATTAAATTCAAATGTCATTCACTTACACAAACTCTAATGTTATGTATCTTGTGTAATATAGAAACATGGCGAGTAGATGGACTATGAGCCCAAAGCATAACCTCGGTACACATCTTGATGTCACCTCCCTACGAAGATCGAGGATCTTCAAGGACATATCTACCCATGCACACCATATCGATTGATTCAGTAGGCTTTCTGAGAAAGCGCTGTAGTAGACAAGTCTGCTGAACTGCATTGTATTCGGAGTTCCATATTTGGTGAGGAGATTGAGATAAGCGAGGAAGATCTGAGGAGGGTGTTAGAGTTGGAAGATGATGGTGTCTACCTAACTAGACTGCATCCACTTACAATTCGAGGTTGTTTTCTCAGGGCCAAGTACGTTGGGGACATCAATGCAGGTGTGCTCAACAAGAGCAACCTGTGCCCCCAGTTCAAGTACTCGGCACATGTGCTCCTCAAGTGCATAGCCTTAAGGAACCAAGGCTTTGATGAGATGTCTGATCAGATCTAGAATGCTTATGTGGGCTCTGGTATTGAATTGTCCATTTAGTTTCTCACGGATGATCTTCACATATTGGGTAGAGAACATAGAATCCAAGGGAAAGGAGGGCTTCTGTATGTACGCGCGTTTCCTTCAGGTGATCATTGACCAGAAGCTTCCCTCACTGCCCAAAGAGAGTGAGGATGCAGTCACACTTAAGGTCATGGATGACACCACCCTCAGGAGGATGAAGATATACCGGGGAAACAGGTGAAGCCCCTGGTAAGGAGACTGTTTGGGCATCTGGCCTGAGAGGATTATGTGACACCAACTAGGAGGAAGTGGCGTCATGATGACAGTGACTCAGATTCTAAGCCTATTGCTCTACCCTCCGATGACTTTGATGATGATGACCATGGTGATGGTCAAGGAGGTGAGGGTCCGGGTGGATCCGAGCCGGCGCCAATCCACCCCGACTTCTAGGTGGATAAGGAGGAGGAGTTGGATGAGGAGCCATTGGTACGGATAGTGGGAAGCCGAGTTGTAGCCACTGAGAGAGGGCTCAGGGCAGTTGGTGGATGCCAGGGTGAGTCCGGGGATGTTGTTACTGCTGAAACTGATCCATCTTACACCCCGGACCAGCCTAATAGCCAAGGGGGAGCCTCTATCTCTAAGGGATCCAGGAAGAAGAGGATGGCTCACCCTTATGGCAAAAAGGGTAAGAGACCTAGATTTACTTTGACCCCATCCACACTACTGCCACAGCCACTACCACATCTACCACATCCACCACAGCTACCACCACCACTACCACACCCCTACCACTACTACCACACCCCTACCACTACTACCACACTCCTAACCACCACTACTAAAGCCACCCATTCACCATCCACTCTTATACCACCACCCATATTCCACATCCTCCACTACACCACTAGCCACCAAGCAGGTCCATCAATCCACTCTACCTACACCATCAGACCCACTCAACCCTTCATTGGGGTAGAGGAACAGCTAGCAGCACTAAACCAGGTGGTGCTAAAGTTGTTAGCTGCTGATGAGCAAAGAGTAACATAGCTAAGTCAGCTTGTGGAGCTCAATGCTGCTCAAGCACCGTAGATTTCCCAAATCCAGGAGCAAAATGATCAATCAATTAAGAGGATTGAGGAGTTTGAGTCAAAGAATAAGAAGATCATGTTCAGACTGAAAGGATCAAAAGATAAGCCTCTGAAGATCAGGAAAGGTGATGGTGATAGGATGATGATGATGATGATGATGATGGTGAATATGATGAGTCTGATGACGAAGATAATAGTGATGATAAAGGGACAAGGGGAAAGAAGAGAGGAGATGACGATGAAGAAGGTGATGCAGCTGCATCAGCCTCAGCTTAAGGTCAAGAAAGAAGTACAAAGAGATCACAAGACCAAGGAGCATCATCCTCAGCCCCTGTTGTTGAGGAGTTGACTGATAAAGACAAAGTAATGACTAGATGTTTATGTATTTGAAAACTTTTGCACTTGAATCTTGTATTACAGCTTTGTAATTAATGTTTATATATATTTATCTAATGTTTAAATGTCTGATTAATTACTAATGGTTGATGTGTGTTACATGTTTAAATCAAGCAGATCAAACATATTAGAAAAATGAATATGATATCACTCCCTTTTAGCAAATCAAGTCTCAATTCACAATGATTCTTGATTTGCAAGGGATTGTCAGAAGGTCGGTGAGCTACACTCCCGAAGAAGGAGAAATCATACACGACCCGACTAATGAGCAACTTGTGGAGATGTTCAGGCTAAATCCAGATGAGCAGGTCAAAGATGCACCTACTTTTGATGTGACAAGTGATGATGAGCTAAACGACATAGATGAAATAGAGATTGAAGATGTCACAGCTGAGCACTATCTAGAGTACACTGACCGAGAGGGCAATATGATGCCCGATTTGGGTGACACTCTCGGCAGTGCTACATTCAACAAATTGGATGGGATGGAAAAGGAAACAGAGAGAATGAAAGCCAAGCCCACGCCTCAGATGCTGATGTGGATATAAGATGTAACACCCGGTTATTTATAAAGACACAGAAAGAAAGAATAAAGTGAAGTAAAAAGAAGGAAAAGAAATAAAACCCAAGTCTAGGGGTTAAATGTGCCAAAAAAGACAAAAGTTTAAAAGTTGGTGATAAAGGTGGTATGGCCGCCTAAATGGTCACACCACACCTTTTCCTTCAGATCTTGGTAGAGAGAGAGAGAAGGAGGTGAGAAGTCTCGGTTTTTGAAGGAAGAACAAGAAGAATTCGAATTCAAAGTAAAAATTCACGTGTTCATGATGTTCTTGACGGGTTTTCTCCTCGGGTTTATGCTTATGTGTGTTTGTATGTGTTCGGGTATGTTTTTAGTGGGTTTCTATATGGTTGAACTCAGTTGCAAACGAGTTTGGAAGAAGCCATACACAAGAGCTTCAAAGGTTAGTTCTAGAACCCCTCTTTTACTGGTTTTAACTATTTTTAGGGCTAGAAATTTATAAATGCATGTTTTCTCTAAACTGGGATTCGGACCCGTATGCTTGATTGTGTGTATGTTGATTTTATGATGTGCTATATGGCTATGTTCATGATTAATGATGTATGATGGTGTTTCCAAGGCTTAGAAGGTAAGACTTAAGCTTAGAACATGATGGATGGTGATTGGGAACTGAAATCTACTGTTTAAGGCTCATAAGTTTAGTTTTAGAATCTGCCTAAGTATGCAGAAGAAATGCGGATGAACAATTAATGAATATGACAACTAAGTAAGTCAATGCGGATGAAAGTCAATGCGGGTGAACATTGACCAAGTGCGGGAAATGCGGATGAAAGTCAATGCGGATGAACATTGACCAAGTGTGGGAATGCGGATGAGTATGGAAAGTCAATGCGGATGAACAGTTAATGCGGATGAGCATTAAGTACGTCAATGCAGATGAAAGTCAATGTGGATGAAAGTCAATGCAGTGAAAGTCAATGCGGATGAACATTGACCAAGTGTGGGAAAAGCATATGAGTATTGATTAAGTAAAAGAAATGCGGATGAAGGATTGGTTCTTTTGACAGCGCCTGACGGGAGTTCGGTAACGGTTTATGGTGATTGGGTCACGACGATTCTGAAAGTAATCTCAATGTCGGTGGCGGGAAAGTGCATGAGGCGTGGATGTAGTGCCTACTTGGCTTATGTGAAAGATGTGGAAACACCAACACCACAACTGTCCGACTGAGATGAAAAAGTTGATGGAGCAGTTGCAAGAGTTGCTTGATAAGGAGTTTATTAGACTAAGTATCTCCCCTTGGGGTGCTCTGGTCTTATTCGTAAAGAAGAAAGATTGTAGTATGAGGATGTGTATTAACTACCGTGAGCTAAATAAGTTGACGATAAAGAACCGCTACCCCTTACCAAGAATTGATGACTTGTTTGATCAGCTTCAAGGTGCCAATTGGTTTTCAAGGATAGACCTTCGATCTAGTTACCATCAGTTGAAGGTGAAGGAGCAGGATATCCCTAAAATAGCTTTTCGCACGCGTTACGGTCATTACAAGTTTCTCGTTATGTCATTTGGTTTGACCAACGTGCCAGCTACTTTTATGGATCTGATGAATCGAGTGTGTCAGCCGATGTTGGATAAATCAGTGATTGTGTTTATTGATGATATCATGATGTATTTGAAAAGCGAGATAGAGCATGTGGGTCATATTCGGGAGGTTCTGGAGACGTTGAGAAAGGAGAAGTTGTACGCCAAGTTCTCAAGTGTGTGTTCTGGTTGCGCAAGGTTCAATTCTTGGGTCACGTGGTGAATCTTGATGGGATCATGGTGGATCCGGCAAAGGTGGAGGCAGTGATGCAATGGAAGTCTACAAAGATGCCATCCGAGATTCGTAGCTTCTTGGTTTTGGCGGGCTACTACAGAAGATTCATCCAAGAATTTTCTAAGATTGCTTCTCCTCTAACTAAGTTGACCCGGAAAGATGCGAAGTTTGTATCGGGTCAAGCTTAAGAGAAGGCGTTTGTGGAATTAACGGCAAGGTTGACTCAATCTCCTGTTCTATCATTACCCAATGGAAGTGAAGATCTGGTGCTCTATTCTGATGCTTCCTACTCGGGGTTAGGGGGTGTGTTAATGTAGAGAGGGATGGTTATAGCCTATGCATCCCGATAGTTGAAGGTTCATTAGGTCAATTATCCTACTCATGACTTAGAGCTAGCAGCCGTGGTCTTTACGCTAAAGATTTGGAGACACTATCTTTACCGAACGAAGTGCACCATATTTACTGACCACAAGAGCTTGAAGTACTTCTTTGAGTAGAAGGACCTAAACATGAGATAGAGACGATGGTTGGAGCTTATAAAGGATTATGACTGCGAGATCCATTACCATCCGGGCAAAGCCAACGTGGTGGCAGATGCCCTTAGTCGAAAAGGGAGGCCCGAGCCGATTCGGGTGAAAGCATATCAGTTGATTATGACCTCTGATGTGATAAAGCAAGTTAAAGAGTTTCAAGAGGAGGCACTGAAAGAAGATCACCTTAATTCTAAATGAATGAGAGGTCTGGTTGCGGAATTGGGTGAGAACACGCTTGTTTTGGGGATCTACGGGTGAAGATTTTGAATGAAGCTCATAAGCCTCGATAATCTATTCATCTTGGTGCCATAAAGATTTATCAAGACATTAAAAAGATTATTGGTGGCCAAGTATGAAACGCAATATGGGGGAGTATGTGAGTAAATGCCTTACTTGTCTACAGGTGAAGGCTGAACATCAGAAACCGTATGGGAAGATCCAACCTTTGGATATACTGGAATGGAAGTGGGAGCACATCACCATGGATTTTATTACAAAGCTGTCGCGCACCCGAAAGGGTCTGATGCTATATGGGTGATTGTTGACCATTTGACGAAGAGTGCTCACTTCCTACCGATTCACGAGACGTATTCAGCCGAGAGGTTGGCGGATCTATTCATCAAGGAGATAGTAACTCGTCATGGTGTGCCGGTGTCTATTGTGTCTGATCCTGACACCCGGTTTACATCTAAATTTTGGAAGAAATTCCATGACGCGATGGGGACGAGGTTGCATATTAGCACGGCTTATCATCCACAGACAGATGGTCAGTTAGAAAGGACCATTCAGTTATTGGAGGATATGCTTCGTGCTTGTGTTATTGATTTTGGAGGAAGTTGGGATGACCACTTACCGTTAGATGAGTTCTCATATAACAACAGTTATCATGCCAGCATTGGTATGCCTCCTTATGAGATGCTATACAGTAGGAGATACAGGAGACCCGTCTGTTGGGGTGATATTGGCTAGAAAATATTAGGAAGTGTCGAGGTGATTGAGGCTACGACTGAGAAGCTTGACAAGATCAAAGCCTTCATGAAGGCAGCCAAAGATAAACAAAAGTCCTATGCTGATAAGCGATACAGACCGATTGAGTTTAAGGTGGGTGACCGGGTTATGTTGAAGGTCTCACCTTGGAAGGGTATCATCCAATTCAGAATGCGGGGCAAGTTGAGCCAAAGGTATATAGGGCCTTTCTGAATTTTTGCTCGAGTAGGGGAGGTGGCCTATAGACTAGAATTACTAGATGAGTTAAGTGGAATTCACCCGACATTCCATATATCACATTTGAGGAAGTGTTTAGCAGATGAGGATATGATTGTTCCACTGGAGGATATTGAAGTAAATGAACGACTCAATTATGTGTAGCAACCAGTGGCAATCATTGATCGAAAAGAGAAGAGGCTGAGGAATAAAGTGGTTCCTCTCATGCGTGTACAGTAAAGCATATGAAGGGATCCGAGTCTACGTGGGAGACTAAAGAAGAGATGAGACAACATTACCCACGATTGTTTGAGGAATGACAGGTTTCGGGGACGAAACCTATATAAGGGGGGTGGACTTGTAACACTAGGTTATTATAAAGACATAGAAAGAAAAAATAAAGTGAAGTAAAAAGAAGGAAAAGAAATAAAATGAAAGTCTAGGGGTTAAATGTGACAAAAAGGACAAAAGTTTAAAATTTGGTGATAAAGGTGGTATGGCTGCCTAAATGTTCACACCACACCTTTTCCTTCGGATCTTGGTAGAGAGAGAAAGAGAAAGAGCTGAGAACTCTCAGTTTTTGAAGGAAGAACAAGAAGAATTCAAATTCAAGGTAAAAATTCACGTGTTCATGATGTTCTAGACAGGTTTTATCCTAAGGTTTATGCTTATGTGTGTGTGTATGTGTTCGGGTATATTTTAGTGGGTTTCTAGGCGGTTGAACTCAATTGCAAACGAGTTTGAAAAAAAGCCATACTCAAGAGATGCAAAGGTGTGTTCTAGAACCCCTCTTTTACTGGTTTTTAAATGATTTTGGGGCTAGAAATGGATGAATGTATGTTTTCTTTAAACTGGGTTTCGGACCTGTATGCTTGATTGTGTGTATGTTGATGTTATGATGTGATGTATGTATATGTTCATGCTTGATGATGTATGATGGTGTTTCTAAGGCTTAAAAGGTAAGACTTAAGCTTAGAACATGATAGATGATGATTGGGAACTAAAATCTGATGTTTAAGGCTCATAAGTTCAGTTTTAGAATCCGCCTAAGTACGCAGAAGAAATGCGGATGAATAGTTAATACGGATGAGCATTAAGTAAGTTAATGCTGGTGAACATTGACCAAGTGTGGGAAATGCGGATGAATATTGACCAAGTGTGGGAAATGCGAATGAGTATGGAAAGTCAATGCGGATGAACAGTTAATGTGAATGAGCATTAAGTAAGTCAATACGGATGAATGTCAATGCGGATGAAAGTCAATACAGATGAAGATTGACCAGTGTGGGAAATGCGGATGAGCATTGATTAAGTAAAAGAAACGCGGATGAAGGAAAGGGAAAGCGGATGAAGGAAAGGAAATGCGGAAGAAGTAAAACAAATGCGGATGAACTATAGCAAATGCGGATGAACACTTGAATGTTTTTCTGACTTTCTGGGGAAAAAGATGAATATAGGCTTTGACTTGGGATGTTCCCGGGGGTTCACGTAAGTTGACTTTTGAGGTCAAAGATGTTATGATGGGCATGTTATGATGTATGTTTGATGCTTTGGCATGATGTGTATGATGTTATGCATGATGGTATGTATGATGTATGCTATGTATGTATGATGCCCTGTATGATGATATTGACTGTGTATGATGATGTTCCTTATTATGTATGTTTATTTTCCCATGGCTTTACGTTGGATGTTAATGAATGAAATGAAAGTATTATTTAACGTAAAGTGGAAGATAATGAGAGGAACATGATGAATGAATGCATGCATTAATGAACAATGGAAAGGAAAGAATGTCTTGCAAGCCTTGTATGTGAGGACACGCCCTATTGTAGGGTGTTAGCCCAACGGTGTGTGGGTTAGCTACCCCAGAAGGATGCATATCATGGTCTTTCTTTGTGATTGACTATATGTATAGAACCTTTGTCACTTAGCCTAGGTACTATGGCCAGACTGCTATGCGCCATGCAGGGGGTCTATGATGGACCCCAGCCGAGTATTAGCTTTATGCATGACGGTAGGGTATAGCACATGACAATGGTACACCTAAACTTACCCTAGGTACTGTGGCTAGGCTACTGTGCGCCATGACGGGGGGTCTATGACGGAGCCCGACCCAGTATCAGCTTTATGCATGATGTAGGGTATAGCACATGATAATGGTACACCTGAACTTATCCTAGGTACTGTGGCCAGGCTGCTATGCAACATGATGGGGGGTTTATGATGGACGCTGGCTCAGTACCAGCTTTATGCATGACGGTAAGGTAAGGTTCATGGTTTGATGGAATGAAAAGAAGTAGTGATGAACGTATGAACGAAAGTAATCGATGTGATGATAATGACGTACGATGAATGAAAGAAAGTTAATGAATGAACGATGAAGATAACAATGATATTATCTATGTGTATGTACTATGTGTGATAGCATTCAAAAGTAAAGAATAGTTTAATGAAAGTATAGTATATTTTATTATAAAACTAGAACTCACTCAGCCACCCTAACTTTTTATGCATTTTCTAGTTGGCAGGTGAGCATTGCTGAGGATGGCGTGGGGCAGCTACTTGGCATTTTGGATGGCATTCTTTTATTACTGTTTTTGCATTGTAATGCGAACAAATAAAAATGTGTAATGAATGATCGTATTAACTTGCAAAAGCACTTATTATGAAAGAAAAAGTTATTTTAATGATCCGCTGCGATGTTTTTATGAAAGTTAAATGTAATTGTATGTTTTGTGAGTAATGATTGGCCAGCTGTAAGCGTCCCGGGAACGGGGCCTTACAAGTTGGTATCAGAGCCAAAGTTTATGTGAAATGGGTAAATTTTCAAAATAAACCTAAACTTAAACTTAAAATGGGACGGAAAGGGAAAGGATGCAAGTCCGAGTAGCTACATGCCATCATAGTATTTTCTTAATGATTAACCGGTATTATGCATGCATGTTATGTGGTGATGTGTTGCTGGTAGATTTAGAGACTGATGTAGGCAGGACAGGTAATGCTTGGGGTATGAAGAGTAGAGTAAGTGGCTAATCATAACTGGCCACTGTAATTAGGGACTTACTATACTTGACATAAATTGAGTTGTTCCCTTAAATGACCATGTTGGTGTTTGAATCTTTCAGAGTCTGTGTGAGGATGGCCGGTGGCAGATATTCTAAAGCTTCACGTGGTGGAGGTCGTGGTGCTAAACCATGGGTTACAAGAGGAAGGCCTAGATCCAAAAAGGTGATTCATGAAGAACCAGAGACCCCTCATCCGAAGGGTGGTGATGAGAGTGCTAATTTGAGAGCCTCAGTGAACGAGGCAGTTGTGGAGTAAGTACATCAGGTCATGCAGACGTTCCTAGCGTCTGTGGTGACCGAAGTGATAAAGGCTGTTAGAGATGGGGAAAGAAGGGAAAGGAGTAGACCTATAGGCGATAGGAGACAGCCTGAAACTGAGACAGTTTTGTCAGATGATGAAGAAGAAAAGGAAGAAGAAGAGCCTGCGCCAGAGGCGGCACGAGGCTGTAACTACGGGGCGTTTCAACGATGCAAGTCCCCTACTTTAGATGGTAACGACACTGCTGCTGCTGCTCACCGGTGGGTAAGAGAAATGGAAGTTGTTCTAAATATCACCGAGTGTCAGGAAGACCAGAAAGTGAAGTTTGCCGCCCACTCTTTCGTGGACTCAGCTTTATGCTGGTGGGACAATATTGTCCAAGCTGAGGGTAGTATGGCTATTGGGAGAATAAGGTGGGCCAAACTAAAAAAGTTGGTGATCGAGAAATTCTATCCTCATAGGGAAATGGATAAGGTGGAAAGAGAGTTCCTACAACTAGAGGCAGGAACCATGACACATCAGCAGTACACTACCAAGTTCAACGAGATGGCACATCTGGTGCCGGACCAAGTGACACCTTTGTCACGAAAGATTAAGAGGTACATTCAGGGTTTGCTGGCGGATATCTGTAGGCACATGATCGCTGCCCGATCGAGCACGTTTAGGTCAATAGTTGATTTGGCAGGGAGATTGTATGATGAAAGACCTGTGGTGGTGACAGAAGGCAGCAAGAAAGGTGGTGGTAACCAGAATTGGAATGGAAAAAGGTTTGGTCGAGGTGGTGCCCTGACGAGTAACAAGAAGGCATGGGTAGATGCGGGAAGGAGCATACTGGAGAATGTGGACTGGCATCAAACTTATGCTTCAAATGCGGGAAGACGAGGCATATAGCAAAGGACTGTTGTACGGTCTGATGTTTTAACTGTGGTGTGGAGGGCCATATAAGTAGGGATTGTAAGAAGCCAAGGGTTGAGGGTTCTAGGGTAAAGAAGACTGTAGGTGAAGGACCGAGGGTGAATTCCAGAGCATTCACAACGACACAGGAGGAGGCAAGGATGGACCCTGATGTCGTGTCAGGTACGTTTCTAGTAAACCAAACTTTAGCCTCTGTGTTATTCGATTTTGGTGCTAGTAAAAGTTTCATTTCTGCTGCTTTCTGTGCTAAACTGCCTGTTAGTAGTATGAATATAGATGCACCCTTTGATGTAGAAACAGCCATAGGTAAGTCTACCAGGATTTCTAAGGTGATAAAAGAATGTTATGTGGAACTGGAAGGTCATAAGTTTCTGATTAGACTGTTCGTGATGACCATAGGTGGTTTTGATATGGCTCATGGGATGGATTGGTTGTCAGACTACGAGGCAAACATTATGTCTCGCAAAAAGATGATTCTTTTGACAACGCCTGATGGGAGTTGGGTAACAGTTTATAGTGACTGGGTCACGACGATTCTAAAACTAATCTCAATGTCGGTGGCGGGAAAGTGCATGAGGCATGGATGTAGTGCCCACTTGGCTTATGTGAGAGATGTGGAAACACCAACACCATAACTGTCTGATGTCCTTGTTGTGTGTGACTTTCCAGATGTGTTCCTAGAAGACTTACCAGGAGTGCCACCTGATCGTGAGATCAAGTTTTAGATTGATATGATACCGGGTGCCCAACCTGTTGCCAAGGCACCCTATCGGTTGGCTCCGACTAAGATGAAAAAGTTGATGGAGCAGTTCCAAGAGTTGCTTGATAAGAGGTTTATTAGACTAAGTATCTCTCCTTGGGGTGCTCAGGTCTTATTCGTAAAGAAGAAAGATTGTAGTATGAGGATGTGTATTGACTACCGTGAGCTAAATAAGTTGACGATAAAGAACCGCTACCCCTTACCAAGAATTGATGACTTGTTTGATAAGCTACAAGGTGCCAGTTGGTTTTCAAGGATAGACCTTCGATCTAGTTACCATCAGTTGAAGGTGAAGGAGCACGATATCCCTAAAATAGCTTTTCGCACGCGTTACGGTCATTACAAGTTTCTCGTTATGTCATTTGTTTTGACCAACGCACCAGCTACTTTTATGGATCTGATGAATCGAGTGTGTCAGCCGATGTTGATAAATCAGTGATTGTGTTTATTGATGATATCCTGATGTATATGAAAAGCGAGATACAACATGTCGGTCACATTTGGGAGGTTCTAGAGACGTTGAGAAAGGAGAAGTTGTACGCCAAGTTCTCCAAGTGTGCATTCTGGTTGCGTGAGGTTCAATTCTTGGGTCACGTGGTGAATCTTGATGTGATCATGGTGGATCCGGCAAAGGTGGAGGCAGTGATACAATGGAAGTCTCTAAAGACGCCATCCGAGATTCGTAGCTTCTTGGGTTTGGCGGGCTACTACAGAAGATTCATCCAAGACTTTTCTAAGATCGCTTCTCCTCTAACCAAGTTGACCCGGAAAGATGTGAAGTTTGTACGGGATCAAGCTGAAGAGAAGGCGTTTGAGGACTTGAAGGCAAGGTTGACTCAAGCTCCTGTTCTGTCATTACCCGATGGAAGTAAGATCTGGTGGTCTATTCTAATGCTTCCTACTTGGGGTTGGGGTGTGTGTTAATGCAGAACGGGAAGGTTATAGCTATGCATCCCGACAGTTGAAGGTTCATTAGGTCAATTATCCTACTCGTGACTTGGAGCTAGCAGCCGTGGTCTTGACGCTAAAGATTTGGAGACACTATCTTTACGGGACGAAGTGCACCATATTCACTGACCACAAGAGCTTGAAGTACTTCTTTGAGCAGAAGGACCTGAACATGAGATAGAGACGATGGTTGGAGCTTATAAAGGATTATGATTGCGAGATCCATTACCATCCGGCAAAGCCAACGTGGTGGCAGATGCCCTTAGTCGAAAAGGGAGGCCCGAGCCGATTCGGGTGAAAGCATATCAGTTGATTATGACCTCTGATGTGACAAAGCAAGTTAAAGAGTTTCAAGAGGAGGCACTGAAAGAAGATCACCATAACTCTGAAAGAATGAGAGGTCTGGTTGCGGAATTGGGTGAGAACACGCTTGGTATTAGAACTTGATTCGGGAGGATATGGATTCCTCGTTTTGGGGATCTACGGGTGAAGATTTTGAATGAAGCTCATAAGACTCGATACTCTATTCATCCCGGTGCCACAAAGATGTATCAAGACATTAAGAAAGATTATTGGTGGCTGGGTATGAAACGCGATGTGGGGGAGTATGTGAGTAAATGCCTTACCTATCTACAGATGAAGGCCGAACATCAAAAACTGTATGGGAAGATCCAACCTTTGGATATACCAGAATGGAAGTGGGAGCACATCACCATGGATTTGATTACAAAGCCGTCGCGTACCCCGAAAGGGTATGATGCTATATGGGTGATTGTTGATTGTTTGACGAAGAGTACTCACTTCCTACCAATTCGCAAAACGTATTCATCCAAGAGGTTGGCGGATCTATTCATCATGGAGATAGTAACTCATCATGGTGTGCCGGTGTCTATTGTGACTGATCGTGAAACCCGGTTTACATCTAAATTTTGGATGAAATTCCATGACACGATGGGGACGAGGTTGCATATTAGCATAGCTTATCATCCTCAGACAGATGGTCAATTAGAAAGGACCATTCAGACATTGGATGATATGCTTCGTGCTTGTGTTATCGATTTTGGAGGAAGTTAGGATGACCACTTACCGTTAGCTGAGTTCTCATATAACAACAGTTATCATGCCAGCATTGGTATGCCTCCTTATGAGATGCTATACGGTAGGTGATGCAGGACATCCATCTGTTGGGTTGATATTGGCCAGAAAAATTGGGAAGTGTCAAGGTGATCGAGGCTACAACTGAGAAGCATGACAAGATCAAATCCTTCATGAAGGCAGCAAAGATAAACAAAAGTCCTCTGTTGATAAGCGACGCAGACCGATTGAGTTTAAGGTGGGTGACTGGGTTATGTTGAAGGTCTCACCTTGGAAGGGTATCATCCAATTTAGAAAGCGGGGCAAGTTGAGCCCAAGGTATATAGGGCCTTTCCGAATCGTTGCTCAAGTAGGGGAGGTGGCCTATAGACTAGAATTACCAGATGAGTTAAGTGGAATTCACCTGACATTCCATGTATCTCATCTGAGGAAGTGTTTAGCGGATGAGGATATGATTGTTCCACTCGAGGATATCAACGTAGATGAACGACTCAATTACGTGTAGCAACCAGTGGCAATCATTGATCGAAAAGGGAAGAGGCTGAGGAATAAAGTGGTTCCTCTCATGCGTGTACAGTGGAAGCACATGAAGGGATCCGAGTCTACGTGGGAGACTGAAGAAGAGATGAGACAACATTACCCATGATTGTTTGAGGAATGATAGGTTTCTGGGACGAAACCTATATAAGGGGGTGGACTTGTAACACCAGGTTATTTGTAAAGACACAAAGAAAAAATAAAGTGAAGTAAAAAGAAGGAAAATAATAAAACCGAAGTCTAGGGGTTAAATATGACCAAAAGGACAAATGTTTAAAAGTTGGTATGGCTACCTAAATATTCACACCACACCTTTTCCTTCGGATCTTGGTAGAGAGAGAAAGAGAAAGAGCTGAGAACTCTCAGTTTTTGAAGGAAGAACAAGAAGAATTCGAATTCAAGGTAAGAATTCACGTGTTCATGATGTTATAGACTAGTTTTATCCTAGGGTTTATGCTTATGTGTGTGTGTATGTGTTCGGGTATATTTTAGTGGGTTTCTAGGCGGTTGAACTCAATTGCAAACGAGTTTGAAAAAAAGCCATACTCAAGAGATGCAAAGGTGTGTTCTAGAACCCCTCTTTTACTGGTTTTTAAATGATTTTGGGGCTAGAAATGGATGAATGTATGTTTTCTTTAAACTGGGTTTCGGACCTGTATGCTTGATTGTGTGTATGTTGATGTTATGATGCGATGTATGGCTATGTTCATGCTTGATGATCTATGATGGTGTTTCTAAGGCTTAAAAGGTAAGACTTAAGCTTAGAACATGATAGATGGTGATTGGGAATTGAAATCTGATGTTTAAGGCTCATAAGTTCAGTTTTAGAATCCGCCTAAGTATGCAGAAGAAATGCGGATGAATAGTTAATACAGATGAGCAATAAGTGAGTCAATGTGGATGAAAGTGAATGCGGGTGAACATTGACCAAGTGTGGGAAATGTGGATGAACATTGACCAAGTGTCAGAAATGCGGATGAGTATGGAAAGTCAATGCAGATGAACAGTTAATGCGAATGAGCATTAAGTAAGTCAATGCGGATGAATGTCAATGCAGATGAAAGTCAATACGGATGAACATTGACCATGTGTGGGAAATGCAGATGAGTATTGATTAAGTAAAACAAATGCGGATGAAGGAAAGGAAATTCGAATGAAGGAACGGAAATGCGGATGAAGTTAAACAAATGCAGATGAACTATAGCAAATGCGGATGAACATTTAAAATATTTTTCTGACTTTTTGGGGAAAAAGATGAATGTAGGCTTTGATTTGGGATGTTCTCGGGGGTTCATGTAAGTTGACTTTTAAGGTAAAAGATGTTATGATGGGCATGTTATGATGTATGTTTGATGCTTTGGCACGATGTGTATGATGTTATGCATGATGGTATGTATGATGTATGCTATGTATGTATGATGCCCTCTATGATGATGTTGACTGTGTATGATGATGTTCCTTATTATGTATTTTTATTTTCCCATGACTTTACGTTGTGTGTTAATGAATGAAATGAAAGTATTATGTAACATAAAGTTGAAGATAATGAAATAGGAACATGATGAATGAATGTATGCATTAATGAACGATGAAATGTAAAGAAAGTCTTGCAAGTCTTGTATGTCGGGACACGCCCCATTATAGGGCGTTAGCCCAACGGTGTGTGGGTTAGCTACCCGAGAAGGATGCAAATCGAGGTCTTTCATTGCGATTGACCATATGTATAGAACCTTTGTTGCTTACCCTAGGTACTGTCACTAGGCTGCTGTGCGCCATGACGGGGGGTCTATGATGGACCCCGGCCCAGTTTCAGCTTTATGCATGACGGTAGCGTATAACACATGACAATTGTACAACTGAACTTACCCTAGGTACTGTGGCCAGGCTGTTGTGCGCCATGACTAGGGGTCTATGATGGTCCCTGATCCAGTACAGCTTTATGCATGACGATAGAGTATAGAACATGACAATGGTACACCTGAACTTACCCTAGGTACTGTGTTCAGGCTGCTGTGCACCATGACGGGTGCTATAAGGGACCCCGGCCCAGTACCATCTTTATGCATGGCGAAAGGGTAAGGTTCATGGTTTGATGGAATGAAAAAAGTAATGATGAATGTATGAACAAAAGTAATGAATGTGATGATAATGACATATGATGAATGAAAGAAAGTTTATGAACGAGTGATGAAGATAATAATGATATTATCTATGTGTACGTATGATGTGTGATCACATGAAAAAGTAAAGAACGGTTTAATGAATTTAAATTATGTTTTATTATAAAACTAGAACCACTCAGGAACGTTGACTTTTTCTGCATTTTCCAGTTGGTAGGTGAGCACTGCTGAGGATGGCGCGGGTTGGCATTTTGGATGGCATTATTGTTTTTGCATTGTAATGCGAACAAATGAAAATGTGCAATGAATGATTGTATTAACTTGCAAAAGCAATTATTATGAAAGAAAAAGTTATTTTAATGATCCGTTGTGATGTTTTTATGAAAGTTAAATGTAATTATATGTTTTGTGAGCAATGATTGGCCAGCTATAAGCGTACTGGGAACGGGGCCTTACAAAAGAAGGCTGAATGAGCAGCTTGTTTTGCCAAGATACAAGCCCAACGCACTGCTCAAAAGCCAAATGCCTACACCAAGCTCTACAAGGTCAAGAAACATCAGATTATTGCGTGGGCATATTTTGAGGATCTTAACGTTTATGCAGTTAAGAGGGAGAAGGGAATAGAGTACTTCAGATTCCCACATGATCTGAAGACTCTCCCTGGTTTTGAGCTCAACCTAATGGCACCCTTAAACCTGTTATATGCTGATCCCAGAAAAATGTCAGGCTGGTTTGAGGCTGCACTAATGAAGAAATACCACAACAGATGGGTAAACCTCAACCTCAACAACTAAAGAGGTACATCTGAATGTCTGAAGTGGATCCAATTTCTGGAAAGCGTAAGGTAGTGCTGAAGTGAAGTCCTCCACGCACAGTGTCCAAGATTCCCTTGCGGGAAATGCCACAGGACTTCACTCCACACTTCAAATGGTGGTATTATGATCGGAGAACAGACAAAGCGGTCATAGTTCTACAGAGAGAGAGAGCAAAATGAAAACTATTCGGGTGTTCGACCCTATGTGACTAACCTAGTTGTCTATAGACGATGTATATACATTATACAAGTGGCCACTATTCTATGACGCGCAAGATATAGTACAAGCCCTCTAGTTCCAGAACGTTATACGACTCTGTTTGGCATTTGAGATACATGCAGGATTTACTAGAGAGGAGAAGTACAAGAGATTTGAGGAGCTAATGAAGAATGTCAGACAATAATGTAAACTAGGTCAAAGGGGGAGTTTGTTGATACATATGTACCTAGTTTATGAGCTTAATGTAAAATGTCTGTCATGTCTTACATATATGTAATGAATGAGTTGAATGAAATACAATATGTGATTGATGCTTATAATGTTTAATGTTTCATTGTTTATTATGTAATAAAGCATATTGAACTAACTATATAGGTTTGAGGTTATTGTACATAGTAGTCGTGCGTATGGATCAATCGTATGATTCAGTCGCACGACTGAATCATTCTAATGGTTCAGTCGTATGATTGACAAACCCTAACCTATAAATACCACCTAATTTGTGGAAAAACAGAACACTTCAAGAATTTCGACTCATATGCATACCTAGGCGTCAGAGACTCCAAAGACCCTGTTCCAACTTCATAGTTCGCAGTTGATCTTATTCTAATTGTTCTTAACGTTTCTTTAATCGTTAAATTGATCTGAATTGTGTTCTCACTGATTGGATCGCCAATAAAAGAGGATTGCGCACTATTTGATCTGGTTTCACGCATTATTAGTTAGTACTTCGTACGTGCACGGTCCTAACAATATGGTTGTGTGAAAAGTGGTGAAAAGAAAATCAAATCAGAAATATTATACACACAAAGAAGTCATAGGTAATCCACGCATAAGCAGGGGGGTTGTTAAAATGATGATAATACCCGTCCATCAAGGTTAAAGGGTTCTCACAATTTAACTGGGTTTTCAAATGAACACAATCCTATATTATATATATATATATATATATATATAATATATATATATATATATATATATATATATATAGGTTCTTTACAGAAATGTAGTTATTTTGATCACTTTGAGAAACAATCTAGTCCACTCATTATCTTTTAAACATAAAAGTAAAAAAAATTTTATAAAAAGGGTATAACGGTAATCAATTAAAGTTTTTTCTCTTTAGTTAATTCGTTAGTTAAAAATAAAATTATAAATTTCCTAAAAATCCTAATTAGTAAATTTTTTGTCTATTGTCTTATTTTATAGATATCATTTTCCTAAATTAATATTCCAGATTCAATGAGCTTGAATCAAAGAACAAAGAAATGGATAATAATAATAAGTAGATGATTTCATTGATGTTGATGAAAAAGTTACGATGAAAAATCAAATACAAAGATGGATAATTAAATCAAACGCACACAAAGGAGGAATTCTCCTTAGGTGGTGATCCACACGATGAGAAACACACATGTGACATCCGTCACCTCAAGGTCCGTCGAACGACATAAATAACATAGAAATATTTTAATTATTCTTCCTTTTCTTCATGAACTCCTGCTTTAAGGAATCATGTCTGCTTATTTTCCTTTGTGCCTGTACTTCCTTCGAGAACGTGTGTTAAGCATAAAACTTTTATAAATTTCATCACCATTACCACCAAATATATCATTTTTAATTTCGACCATTGCCATTAATAAAACCATTTTAGACTATCAAATGCCATTAAACACGCTTTTAACCTTAATATAACGAACATTTTAAGGTCGTAATCAACCGAAACAAATTTTGGGAAACTCGAGGGTTAAGTGCAGGGACTAAACTTTTAATTTTGCAAACTTGGACTGGGTATATAAACCCCATTCCCAGCCACATTCCTCACTCACTTCATCTTCTTCACCTCTTCACTCCCTACACACACATTTTCTTCATTCTAGCACCAAAATCTACCCGTGTGGTCTCGTTTTCGTCGTCTAGTCTTCATCTACAGCTTCATCTACTCATTTCTTGCAGGTAGACGACTTTGGTTGTCTCTCTTCTTGTCTTTTTACTGTTGCGATTTCTAGGGTTTTGGGTGCTCGGGTTCATCCGAGCACATGAGGTCGTGTGGGTGCGTGTGAGGTCTTTCTGCTTGTGTTTCATGTTTGTGTATGTTTGTTGAGTGTTTCTGGAAGTCCTCGTGGTATAAAACTCGCGTTAGAGCAGCTCGGGGGCTGCTCAGCCCGACCACAGTCGCGATTCTGCAGTTCAGGTGACTGGGTCTGTCATGCGATTGAGCCGTGCGACTGAGTGAGTCGTGCTACTGAATCATGCGTCTAAGTCAATCGTGCAACTGAGTTGTGCGACTTGGCATGTCGTGCGACTGAGTCGTGCGACTGAGTCGTGCGACTGAGTCGTGCGACTGATTCGTGCGACTGAGTCGTGCGACTGAGTCGTGCGACTGGGTGTTTGTATGCGATTGAGCCGTGCGACTGAGTGAGTCGTGCGACTGAATCATGTGTCTAGGTCAATCGTGCGACTGAGTTGTGCGACTAGGCATGTCGTGCGACTGAGTCGTGCGACTGTGTGTTTGTGTGCGATTGAGTCAGGTGACCGACTGAGTGTATGCGATTGTGCGTGTTTCGCACGACTAGAGTCCAATCGCACGAATGAAGGTTCAATCGCACGAAAGTAGCTAATTCGCACGATTGAGGGTTGATTCGTGCGCATGGAGGTTGGGTCGTGCGAATGTGTGTGTTGTATGGTGCGACTGAGTCCAATCGCACGAATGAAGGTTCAATTGCACGAAAGTAGCTAATTCGCACGATTGAAGGTTGATTTGTACGAATGGAACGTGGGTCGAGCGTCTAGTCCTGTTGTGTGACTGATGATGAGTGTGAATTTCCCTTGAACGTCTGATGATGATAAGACAACATCAGTAAAAGTGTCACTGCTTGACCCCAAAGATTAAAGTCAACGCTATCAACATGCACATACTATTTCAATTGAAATAAACCTAACATTTTACAATTACCGAAAACCCATTTGAAACTACAAATACTTAACAAGTGTCATCTTTCATAACAATGAGATCTTTACAAGGATGTCATAAGCAATGACGACTACTCGTAGTACTTGGATCTACATAAGATCTGATACGTGTGTCCGCTTGTGTGTGTGTGCCACCCACGACCGAACCGATACAACCCGAACCGACCAAACATTACTATACGCTTTATACATGTCATTAATGCTTGACAATAACTGTCAATAGGTGTTTGACCGATCATTGCATTCAACTGTTGGAATCTCGACCTTTCATACTTACCACTTAACATGTGAGTTTCGTGGCCCCTTTTTATGCTTATACTACTTTACAAACATTTACAAACATGGGGGAAAAGTATGCTCGCCCGTTTTCTATGCTGTACAACATACATACAATTTTCATACAAGGAATCAACGTGATACTGTGTTGCAAGTACTTATCTGATACATGCTTGGGTCTGCTGTGTGGTTCTATCTTTGCAACTATTTAATTCCAGTGTGGGAACCGACGGTTAGGTATTGGTAGTACTACTGGGTTGACACCCCACCCTCGTGTTGGTATACTAGTTAGTACCAACAATAGCCAGGTACGGGCCTTGGGTGAATATATGCCGATAATTTCTTTGTGTACGTCGCTAGGTTTGGTTGCAAAGCTCATGTCATGTGATTTTACTTGTGTATATAACTGTATTCACGGTATTCCATATCATTTACTTTATACAACATCACTTACACTTTTATTACTTAAACCTGCGAGCTCACCGACAATTTTGTTGACCATTTTGAGCATATCTTTTCAGGTGATCATGCTAGCTGAGGTTCTAGGTGTGCTGCCTTAGTGGAGACCCTAGGATGCATTTTTTGGGCCAAACTTGTCTTTTTGAAAACAATTGTTTTAACTGTTTCAAACAACATTATACTTTGTAACTTGTTCCCGGGATGTGGGAATTGCATACAATGTTATTACCTATGTTTATCTTATATCATGTTTATGCTTATGGCTATGTTGTCGTGAATACTGACTAAACACGACACAAGTCCCCTTGTTCTCGGGTGTCGTCATGGCACGCATGTCATCATTAATATTATTGCATCTCTATCGCTTACCATGTGTTATGACGATTCCCGTCTCGTCGTAACCCCGTGTTTCCGCTCTTAGCGGGGGTGTGACAACACACACAAGAGCCACACTTGCAAAAATTCACTAGTGGGTCTATTTATATTATTATTACAACATGACCTAAATTTGAATTTTCTAATTTTATTGATCTTTACTTTGTCATATTGATTGTCTTGTATTGTTGTTTGGTTGTAATTAACTTGGTCTTTGAACTTGTACATTGAGATCTTAAGTCGGCTATGCCTCTCATTTGGTAACCTTCAGTTTATTACATTGTTGAACCAAACATCTCCTATAACTGGAAATTCCTGCATCACATAAACCTTCACTGCTTGTCAAATAAGTCTGGGGGTTGGGATCAATTTTACTATGAACTAGGATGCCTAGTTCACGGGTTAGTAAAGGGCCACAGGTTCAACTACTCAAGGTTTGTGCTAACTAATATGATGGGAATCTTTCAAATGGAACGTTTTACATGTATCCCCGGTTTATTCAGCATATAATCAACTATGAGCTGGATTAGAGTAAGATTGTCTTTGCAGCTACTCTATCTATCCATCATATGAGGCTGACCATCTTCAAGGTGTTGAAATGGGTGTCCACCACTTCACTAGAAGACATAATACTCTTCTTCTAGGTGTGATTGAGCCAATGGCTCCAGGTGACATCCCTGTTAACCCCACAGATGATGAACCCACATCACCAATAACCACCACAATGCCAAATCTTCCTTCTCACCCAATCAAATAAACATATCAGAAATGCTCCAAGGGAACCCTTATTCGATATACTTTGATTGAACAAGTTCCCCATGTTCAATCCGAAAAAGGTAGAGTGGAAACATGGGCTCCCACTCAATATGAGGTGCCCCCATCCTTTATATTTGACCTAAATATGGATATTGAGTCTCTTTAATTTCAATCCCATGTGCCCCAAACCAAACTTTAAGCCCTTAGGAAGAGTCACTATACTCCCCTGAGCAACCAAAAAGGGACAACCCCATGAAAGGTTCAATGCTAGTAGACATTGATCAAGGTCACGTGTCACTAGGCATAACTTCAATATCCTTCACCGACCTTCTCATAGGTACTAATAAAGAAATTATGTCTCTTTAAGGACATGATGTTGATCCACAACACTTATCTAAAGATCAACTGAGCCTCGAGAAATCTTTGATTTCTAGCCGCCATCAGAAAATCCAAAATGAGGCGAGTCCTACTAGTGTGAAGGGGACTCATGTAGATTCAGCTGTCACTATTAAGAGTGCCTCAATGGTCCTTAGGATACTGGTACATATCTGAGACTTAATCCACAGCAATCCTGCATTTTGATGACTCTGAAAGAGACATCATTAAGCAAGGGAAACGGGGGTGCCATAAACCACAACTGGTGGTGAGGATGAACATGCTAGGTATGTTGCCTAATCTCCTTGTGATTCTTCTAAAGAAGATGAGGGAAGTATGGAACTCACCATACAAGACCTACTTTCTAAAGTTTCAAACCCTGAATCCAGGGTTAAAACTTTAGAAGATAGGTCTGCTACTCAGCCACTCGAGATTGAAAATTTCAAGGCTCAACTAGCTAAGAAACAACTAAGAGATCTGCTAGGTATGTAACATTCATGTCTCTCTGTCTTCTTCCTCTAGCTCATATGGAGTAGCCAAGCTTAGACCTTTCTACACTAGCTTTAAGATATCCTGCTCAGCAATCAATTGCTTTCCATGAACCCCCTCATATCAATCTTCAAGTGGACCCAAGGATGCTCATTGATTTGAATAGGTTCTTGTTGGACCAAAAGAACCAATGAACCAGATCAGAAAAACCTTTAAGTCCCACAGACATCAAAACAACTGAAGTGATCTACATCTGCTGAAGACAAAGTCTGAAGACAACTGCTGAAGACAAAGTCTGAAGACAACTGCTGAAGACAAAGTCTGAAGACAACTGCTGAAGACAAAGTCTGAAGATCAAGTTCTCAGAAGTTGTCAAAACAACTGAAGTAGTTCTCTTCAGTAGTTGTGATGGTTTATATTTCAGTAGTTTGTAATTAGTAGTTTTATATTATGTAAAACATCTGATGTTCTTATACTTCAGATGTTATAACTTCAGTAGTTATAATGTTAGTTTATACTTAGCTTCTAATGAAGGTGTCCTCAGTTGTTGTGGACATCTTCAGTAGTTTAGTTTAATTTCAATTGTTTGTATAAATTAGTTAGATGTCACTATCATGTGACGTCAGCTGATGTCAAATTCCTTATAAAAGGAATGTTGACCTAATTTCCCTTTACGGGAAGCTTGTGCATGAATGAAAACATTCTTTTTATAGAAAACTCTCTCTCTATAACTATTACTGTTTGATTGAATATTCATATTATTCTTGCTAGAATTTCATCTAATTCGTGTGCTTTTCCGCTGCAAATCCTAATCTAATTGATCAAACTAGATCTCGATCCTTTCAAATGGTATCAGAGCAGGTTAATCATTGATCGATTTAACAATTGATCATCGAAACTGTTCTTTTGATACCTTAGTTTGATCGAATTGACAAATTTGCAAGAATTGGTTATAGAGTTTGTTTTTTTGTTGCTTCCTATGAATCAATTTGAGATTCTTCTTATTTCAAATTGTGTTGTTGAGTTTTTGAGTTAGATTCATTTAACTCTTATTGAACCTGTTTGAATTGGTGAAAATGGCTACATCAATCAATGATCCTCACAATACTGGCTCCTCAACAAAGCCTCCGATGCTTGTTAGGAGTGAGTACAACATATGGCAACGACGAATGCTCCATCACCTGTCTGTTAATAGTTCAGGTTGTTGGAAATCTGTGGTTCATGGACCATATAAGCCTATGGTGAGTAATACGGAAACCAATGAGATGGTTCTGAAGAAGAAAGAGCAATATTCAGATGAAGATCTGAAACTGTTTGAAATTGATGCTAAAGCCCATGGAATTCTGGCCATGGCACTACCTAATGAAATCTATTCTGGACTTATGCATCATGAATCTGCTCATGATCTCTGGGTTGCTCTGAAAGAACAATTTGGAGGAACTGATGAGGTCTTAGCAAACAATAGAGAAATTCTTGCCCAGCAATATGAGACATTCTCTCATAGAAAGGGTGAGTCATTGAGTCAACAGTTTGAGCGATTCTCCTATTTGATATCTGAGTTGGAAATGGTTAAACATGAATATACAAACAATCAGATGAACAACAGATTTCTCAGATCCCTGCCTGAGAGATGGGACACATATACCATTGTCCTACGCTCCAGTGCAAATCTAGATAATCTATCTCTCACCCAACTTCATGGGAAACTGCTTACATTTGAAAGAGAGATAGAACAGAAAAGAAAACTGACTTCATCTGGGAAGCTCACTGATGACTTTGTACCAGGGAATGCTGCTCTGGTTGGTCATGAGTCAGAATATGCTACATCAGAAAGTTCCTATGATGAGCATATTGATTTCTCTTCAAACAATGGAGATCATGCTTTTGCTCGTATTGATGGTAATTCAGGATGTAATAGTGACAATCTATGCTTTTTGATGGATGATTTGAAAGGAATTGCTGATGATGATTTGGAAGAGATGGATATTTTGAGCCAAATGGCATTAGTTAATATCAGATCTCAAAAAATTTACAAAAGGACAGGTGGAAAATTCCCTGGTCTCTCTGGAAAAACCAAAGTTGGTTTTGACAAGAGCAAGTTGAGGTGTCACAAGTGCCATAGACTTGGACATTTTGCAAAAGAGTGTAGATCATCTGGATCTAACTCTTCTGCACCCTTTGTGACCTTTCCAAGCAATAATTCACAAAACAAAGGGAAACATTCTACCAGTTCTGGTCATCATTCACAAAATCAATCATCTCCTGCATATTTTGTTCCTCAAGGTCAAATGCCATATCCTTATCCCTGTTTTTACATGCCACAGTCCAATCAGGTTCCTGTACCCATAGCTCAACAATCACATGCCCTACCTGAGCCTCAACCACCTCAATCAAGTCAACAATCTTAATCTCAATCTCAATCACATCAAAGCTTTTTCACTCCTGGTGTTGTTGACTGGAGTAGTTTACCAGATGATCTTTCTGGTTATTCTGAACAAATGTTTTCTGGTGCTGGTCAACATGGTGGTGAAAATCCTTTTGGAAATCTTGCTCTGATGGCCCTGGAGTTTACTGGTGCTTCAAGCTCAAATGTTTCATCATCATAGGTACCACAAATATCTTTTGAGGCTAAAGCCAAGTTGTGTTCTGAGTCATGCATAGCTGCTTTTGCCTCAATTGGAGAAGCAAATGTAGCTTTAACTAATCAAAATCTTGAACTAGAGAAAGTGATTTCCAAAAGAAAAGTTGAGTTTGAGTCTGTTTTAAAAGACAAAGATAATGATATTTACAAATTAAAATGCCAAATCATTGATGAAAAGGCTAAGGTAGAGGTCATCTTAGAAAATCACAAGAGTCTCAAAGAAACACTTGTAGCTACTCAAGTGGAGTTTGAACGCTGGGTAACATCTTGCAAGGGGTTTGAAATGCTTCTTAGTAAGCAACTGCTTCAAATGTGAAGTTTGGGATTGGATATAATCACACTGAACCTCCTACAGATTTTACTCCCAAGACAAAAGTAAAATCTGAAGATGAGATGAATTCCCAAACCACATCATCATGTTCTCATCCTGAAGTGATAATGTACAATCAGAGGATGAAGTCAGTAATAGTACCTCAGCTATTCAGTCTGCTGATGGTCCTACTGCTAATGAACATATGATCAAAGAAAAGCTGAGTCCTTCAGGTGTTGTCTCAAAAGGTATACAAAGTACTAAAGAACAAGTAACAACACCTGAAGAACATTTCAAGCCAAATGGAACCAAACATGGTTTGACAACTGCTGAAGAATCTATCAGGAAATCCAAATGTACTAATAGAAAATTTCTAAAGAACAAGTCTTTAGTTGTTACAAATTCTTCAGCAGCTGATCAACAGAAGATGAAGAAAAAGCCATGTGAAATTTGTGGTTTATTCAATCATCTCACTGATGAATGTTGGTACAGAAAGGGTTCCAAATTTAACAAGGATAAAATTATCAAAAAGAAATTTAATGAAATGAAAGATGAATTTGAAACCAGGTTTGTGCCACAAACATCTCAACCAGATAAACAAAAGTCTTCACAAAAATCTAAACAGAAGAAAGAAGTTTCTCATAAAATAGCTGAAAATACTCATCAAAGAGTATCAAAACTACAAACTAAGTCTGTGTCTTTCAAAAAGGAGGACATGGTGTCTCACAGGAATCATTCACAAACAAGTTCTGATGTGTCTGCTGATCTGAAAGCTTTAACAACCAATCAGACACAACTTGTTATGATGGTTCAACATCTATTGGGGAGAGTTAACCAAATAGATGTACCTGTGATTAAACCACTGAAAAGGAAACCTAAGCCAAAATCAAAGGAATCCTTTTCAGCACCATCTCCTTCTTCAAAGGCTGTTAATCATGACAAATCAGTTAGTATAAAAGCTGTTAATGAGAACATACCCAAAACCAAAAAGGATTGGGTCTCAAAAGCTAACTAGTTGTTGTGATATATGCAGGGTTCTTCAACATGCCATAGAAGCATCTAGTATGTGGACAGTGGAGGATCTATGCATATGACTGGAAGCAGATCTCTTCCTCATGACTACTTTCAAGGAAAGAAGGGATTTGTATCTTTTGGTAATGATGCTAAGGGTTACATCATCGGCAAAGGCTTTGTTTCAAATGGTGAAATAAGGTTTTTGATGTGTCAACCATGTGGAGAATCTCAAGTATAATTTGTTGAGTGTCAGTCAAATGTGTGATAAAGGGCATGCTGCACTTTTCACTAGTCAGAACTGTCGAATTCTGTCTTTCAATGTTTTGAATATGATTGAGAAGATATTGGATGAACATACTCTCCTGAAAGCCAAGAGGATTGAAAGAGTATATGCCTTAGACTTATAAAAGAAAATTGATCTAAAAGGCCATCCATGTCTGTTCTCCAAGGCCTCTCCTCAGGAATCTAAGCTTTGGCACCGAAGGCTTGGTCATGTGAATCTTAGAAACATGAACCAGCTCATCCTTCATGGGTTAGTGAGAGGTCTGCCCTTAAAGGAGTTCAATGTGATGACAACTTCTCTGCTTTTTTAAAAGGAAAGCAACATAAAGTATCATTCCCTCCAATAGAAGAACCAAAGTCCACTGCCTGCTTGCAATTACTGCATATGGATCTTTTTGGTCAAGTAAGAGTGATGAGTATGGCAAAGAAAAAATACTGTCCGGTAATTATGGATGATTATTCCAGATTTGTATGGACCTTCTTCTTACATTCAAAAGATGAGGCTGGTCAAATTATCATCTACTTTGTGTTGCATGTGGAAAAGTAGTATTCTCTTTCTGTCAAGTGTGTGAGGAGTGATAATGGCACAGAGTTTAGAAATCACACACTTGATGAATTTTATTTCTCTAAGGGAATCAAGAAGCAGTTTAGCATTCCTAGAACTCCTTAACAAAATGGAGTGGTGGAGAGAAAGAACAGGACCCTTATTGAAGCTACAAGGTCAATGTTGGTTGATTCTGGTTTGCCACTAACCTTTTGGGATGAAGCTGTTAACACAGCTTGTTATGTACAAAATAGAGTATTGGTAAATGAAAGGTTGATGAAGACTCCTATGAAGTGTTACATCATTTGGCTCCTCTGATTTCCTTCTTTAGAGCATTTGGTGTGTCCCTGTTATATTCTCAACACAAAATATCCACTTCAGAAGTTTGAATCAAAGGTGGATGCAGGGTACTTTGTTGGGTATTCCTCTACTTGCAAGGCATACAGAGTTTTTAATTGCAGATCAAACATTGTAGAAGAAACTTGCATGTAAATTTTAATGAATCTCCGAAGGAGAAATCCCACAAAATCCTGTGGAGTTATTTGATCTGGACATAACAATATGTTCCTTATCAGTCTCCAAATGTTGCAGGTTCTGTGAATCCATCATCTCTGCAACATGTTATCCATCTGTTCGTATCAATGCAAGTTTTAGTGATCAACTGCCTGAGTCTACTAACTTGATGTTCCTGTAGCTTCAGCAGTTCCATCCACAACAAATGCTGATGAGATCTCTGAATCCTCTACTTCATTTGAATTGTCATCTCATTATAGGTTTCAAGAATCTGGATTACCATCTATTGCTACTGAATCATCTATAAACACTTGCACAGATCTTATTGAGTATCAAGAACTGAAAAATCATCCCATGTCTCAGATCATTGGTGACATCAATGCTGGGGTTTCAACCAGAAGTCAATTGTCCAACTTTTGCTTCTATGCTCTCTTCATCAGTCAGCAAGAGCCAAAGAATTATCATATTGCATTAAGAGACAATGGATGGGTTGAAGCTATGCAACTTGAGCTTCTTCAGTTTCAAAAGCAGCAAGTGTGGGAACTGAATCCTCTTCCCCAAGGTAAGTGTGCAATAGGCACTAAATGGGTGTTTAGGAATAAAACTAACGAAAAAGGCCAAATTGTCAAGAACAAGGCCAGACTGGTTGTACAGGGGTTTTCACAAGAAGAAGGTATTGATTATGATGAAACCTTTGCCCCTATAGCCAGACCGAAAGCAATCAGATTGTTTTTAGCTTATGCTGCTTTTCATAATCTCAAAGTTTTTCAATGGATGTCAAAAGTGCATTCTTATATGGTAAAATAAAAGAAGAAGTTTATGTGTGCCAACCACCAGGTTTTGAAGATCATAAACATCTAAATTGGGTGTATAGTTTGATAAGGCTCTTTATGGACTAAAACAAGCACCTAGAGCCTTGTATGAAACACTATCAAACTTTCTTCTTCAAAATAATTTCACTAGAGGATCCATAGATAAAACCTTGTTCATTAAGAAAGTAGGCATGCATAAGCTCCTTGTTCAAATTTATATTGATGATATTATTTTTGCATCCTCTGATCCATAGTTGTGTGATGCCTTTACTAAGTTGATGCAACAAAAGTTTGAAATGAGTGCCACGGGAGAATTACAGTTTTTTCTGGGGTTACAAATCAAACAAAAGGCTGATGGAACTTTCATTCATCAGTCAAAATATACAAAGGATTTGTTGAAAAAATTTGATTTACAAAACTGTAAGCCCTGTTCTACTCCCATGTGCAGCACCACACAACGGGATGCTGATCAGAAAGGTAAAGCAGTTGATGAAACTCTTTACAGATGTATGATTGGTTCCTTAATGTATCTTACAGCTTCTAGACCAGACATTATGTTTGCAACTTGTGTTTGTGCTAGATTTCAGGCTGCACCTAAAGTATCCCATATGATTGCAGTTAAAAGGATCTTTAGATATTTGCAAGGAACTCAATCTCTAGGACTTTGGTATTCCACTGGGCACTCTTGCAAATTAGTTGCTTTCTTTGATAGTGACTATGCGGGTGTAAATTAACCAGAAAATCCACCTTTGGTGGATGCCATTTCTATGCAACTGTTTGGTTTCTTGGCAGAGTAAGAAACAAACCTCTGTTGCTACATCCACTGTTGAAGCAGAGTACATTGCTGCTGCAAGTTGTACATCTCAGGTACTCTGGCTTCAGAATCAATTACTGGATTATGACATTACAGAGACTAAGAATCTTTACTAATGAACAGTGCTTCAGCTCTTTGTATTGTTAAGAATCCTGTCTATCATTCTAGGACCAAACATATTGAGATCAGACATCACTTTATCAAGGATTGTTATGAAAAAGGTCTGATTGATCCAAAGTTTGTTCCTAGTGCTGATGAGCTTGCAAATATATTTACTAAGCCTTTGGACAGTGCAACTTTTCAAAATCTTGTGCTAAGGCTTGGTATGCTGTAGCTTGAATAAATTGACAACTACTGATGATCTCAGCTCCCAAGTACTGATGAGCATTAGTATACAGCTGTCACAAATAGGCACTGAAGCTATTTTATCTTGAGCAGTTTTTCATAACTTCTGAAGACTAAATTCCTTAAAGTACTCAAGTACTTTATCTGTTGCAAAGTACTGAAGTGTTACAACTACTGACGACTGTTCTAACAGATAAGTACTAATGACCAATGAAACATCTGAAAATCAGATAATCTGCTGAGTAAGTGTTAAGGTCAAATGAAACAACCGAGATATGTGAATTGATGACAATAACTGATGAGTAAGTTTATTCTTCAGTTGGTTCTAACAACTGCTGTTTCATTTCAAAACAACTAAAGCCAAACCATGTCTTCAGTAGTTTTTTCAACTACTGATGACAAACACTAAGTCTTCAGTTGTTTACAACACCTCAAAGTTAAAACCATGTCTTCAGTCATTTTCTAACAACTGATGACTAAAACCAAAACTTTCAGCTGTTTTCTCAGCCGTTTCATAACTATAAATACCTAACCCTAATTTCAAACTTTTCATAAATCGATTTCCAAACGTTCATCTCCCATTAATGGAGACCATGCAAATCAAAGCTCGACACAACTGTGTTGCTTACTTCACAAAATCGACCTTTTGGACTAAGTTTGATGATGCTATTGATCTGATGGCTGATTCCTAGTATCGAACTGCTTTTCTTCTGAATGCTACCATCTATCTCGACTCTCTTTGTCAATTCTGGACAAATGTCACCATCCATACTGTGAGAATGATGTTGCGATCACTCTCCAGTCATTTGTAAAAAAGAAGAAGGTGATTGTCACTCCTGCTATCATTCGCCAAACGCTTGATCTGAATGATTCTACCTTTATCACCAAATACTCGAAGGGCACCATTGATCTCTCATTCATTAATCATGGCTATGAGGGAAACCTAAGTGCTACTACCATTCTGAAGAAGCACTTTCATGATGCTAAACGCCTAATCTTTCACATGATCAATGTTTGTCTTGCCCCCAAAACCTCTTCATGGGATCAAATGTCATCCACGTGGCAGCAGGTATTGTATTCTATTCTTGAGCGCCAAAGCTTAAATGTTTTTGAAATTATATTTTTAGAATTAAAAGATCTGGCAATGAAACCTGTAGCTAACAGATAGCTATTATATCCAAGGTCTCTTATGGCCATAATCATGAATCAGTTACAATCTGATGGCCCTGTTGGCCTTGGAGTCCCTGCTGTGGTAGTTTTGCCAGAGGTATACTCCAGGCACAACTCTACCCACACTCAAAGAGGTTGCCAAACTGCTAAAACCCAAGCAGAAGGTACCCACAGCCTCATCCTCCAGATCCAAAGTCCCCTCCAAACCTCTCTCCAAGCAACCTAAAAAGGCTACTCAGGGAGTTGAGTCCCCTGCTGATGCCCCTGCAACACAAACGCAGGATGAAACTATGGGTAGTAATCCCCCTGTAGTTTCCAGTACTATACCAGCTGAAACCGTTCAGGTATCCTTTCAACAGGATCCTGATGCAACAAAAATAGGGAAACCCCATTACTGGAATCTCTCTCACTTGAGAGGATTGCCATTGAAGAGCACCATTCTCCCCAGGTGCAATCCTTTTCACACCTATCTCCCACTGAAGCCACCCTTACAAGCCCAACTGTGGTTATTGCACAAGTGTTGACTCAACTACATTCCTCTACCCCTCCCCAGAAACCTATTACTACTGGGAAAACCTCAACCGTTGAGGGAGAGGATTATAATGTAGCTGATAACCCACAGCACAGGGATTACAAAGTTCAATCTCCCAGTGTAGAGGAGGAGATTAGAACATCTGGTGAGGCTGCCTCTTCTCCTTCTTCAGCACATGATCAGGATGAAGCTGGTATCATTTCTAAGTCCTCACCAGAGGCAACTGCCAATGAAGGACATTATCCTGAGGCAGGAAGTCCCCAGTTCCGAGAAATATGGGCACATGTGAATACTGATCTACACTCAGCACATGTTCATCCTGATTTCATCAGGAGGTCAGCTGATTCAGCACAGACTGATGATGACCTGGGCTTTTTCTTTGATGTTCTAGCCCACAATACTATTCTTGAGACTGAGGTATGCACACTACAAGAACTGCTTGCCAAAATGTCATAAGAATCGAGTCCATCTGCCCACATTCACCCACACATGGCAGTTTCTCCTGAAACTATCCCAAATACTTAGCCACTCTCAACAAACTTGCCACCAGCCTCTGCTTCAGGTGCCATTTCTTGGACGGAACCCCTTTGAGCAAATGGTTGCTGCCTTTCAAACATCCTTACCTCTCACCACTTCCATAATCACAAACACTGTACATCAAGCCATTGATGAGAGGCTTTCCTTAACTCTTCAATCTTTAGTTGATGCTGCGGTTTCCAAGAAACTTTCTGACATTCACACCCCTGAACCCAATGCAACCAAAATGGGGGAGTCTAAGTCAGTGAAGGTAGACACAAGAAAAAGAGCTAAAGAGGAAGCAGAAAAAGAGCAGAAAAAAAAGGAAATGATCACCTACAAAAGGAAGAAATCCTCTGAGAAGACTAAAGGTGAGAAAAAGTTGGAAGAATTGATCAAAGAAGCTGATGAGAAACATAGCAGATCTATGGATAAGATTATTGATCAACTCTTCAGACAAGGATTTGACATTGCCAATCTTGACTCTAAGATCAGAAGGTTAGAGATTCAAGAAATTGAACAAATATGGGCAAGTTGGAGTGAGAAAGAAAGAGAAAGGCTGGAAACTATGGCAAGAATTATATCAAAACATCTGGGAAGGTTGATCATTGAAGTAAAGTCATGGTCCAGAGAAAGTATTTTGGAGATAACCACCAGAATCTGTTCTTCTGAAGTATTCAACAAAGGATTGATCATAGAAGCTCTTCATGAAGCTGGTGCTGGGAAAAGGACTGATATGGCAAAACTATCCAAAGCTTCACTCAAATCCAAGATGCTAGAGCAGCCTGCACTATCATCCAAACCAAACAACCACCTTCACAACCCTCAAAACCAATTCCTTTACCTAAGAAACCTACTGAACCCATTACCAATGATGCACCTAAGAGGAAGAGAAGGGTGTTGAGGATGGAAGAAGAAGAAGATGATGATGAGGATGATAGTCTGCCACTCTCTTCTGTTCTCAAAATAAAAATGTCTGAGCCTAGGAGTCAACCAACAACAATCACACTAACTTTCAAAGGCAAATGGTAAAAGTCAAACTTGAAGAAGAAGAACATCACAAACAACATGATGAGCAACTGTTAAGGATGATTGATAAAGAGTTTCCCAAGTCTTCATCTATACAAGCTATGAAGAAACATGCTCAGAGGTTGTATGCTCTCAGATTTACATTCCAATATCAGAAAGAGAGAGTGAGAATTTGGCCTGACCCTAGAGTAAGTGACAGAATACACAAAATGAAGATTCCAAGCAGATACAATGGCCAAGTAAAGAAGATTGTAGATGCTGTGATAATGTTGGACATTGTAGTGTCACCATGGGAAATTCTTGATGACTTCAAGAGAGCTTACAAGTCTAAAATGACTCCACAAACTTTACTAGAAAACAAAATGGTAAAGAAGGGGTTAATCTACAAGAAGCTTGAAGAAATAAGAAGAAATGAGCTCCAGTTATTGCTTGAAGGCACTCATCCTGATGAGATTGCATACAGAGAGATAACAACTGTGGAGCTGAAAGATGGAAAGCATATTAAGTACTTATCTGAGTACTATGGGCCTGAGTTCTTCTTTGAAAGTGGAGCTGAAGAACTCATAATGGAAGAACAAGTTGTTTTCCTTGAGGCCTATGTCAGAGAGTCTTACAGACACATTATTAGGAAGTAGGTTTCATGGATGGGTAACAGCTCTACGTCCAATTCCCCAAGACAGAGTTCCCATTCATCCTTTGCCAATCAAACCTTCTGAAATCTCTTCCCTGGCTTGAGCTTAAAATTGAAGAATTCTAAGCTGATCCAAATTTTGTTTCTGCCAATAAGTGGGACCTCAATAATATTAAAGGTTTTGGCTGCATTGGTTCAGGGGGAGTTTGTTGGACCAAAAGAACCAATAAGCTAGATCAGAAATACCTTTAAGTCCCACAGACATCAAAACAACTGAAGTGATCTACATCTGCTGAAGACAAAGTCTGAAGACAACTGCTGAAGACAAAGTCTGAAGACAATGTCTGAAGACAAAGTCTGAAGACAAATTCTGAAGACAACTGCTGAAGACAAAGTTTGAAGACAACTGCTCAAGACAAAGTCTGAAGACAACTGCTGAAGACAAAGTCTAAAGATCAAGTTCTCAGAAGTTGTCACAACAGCTGAAGTAGTTCCCTTCAGTAGTTGTGATGGTTTATATTTCAGTAGTTTGTAATCAGTAGTTTTATATTATGTAAAACATCTGAAGTTCATATACTTTAGATGTTATAACTTCAGTAGTTATAATGTAAGTTTATACTTAGCTTCTAATGAAGGTGTCCTCAGTTGTTATGGACATCTTCAGTAGTTTAGTTTAATTTCAGTTTTTTGTATAAATTAGTTCGATGTCACTATCATGTGACGTCAGCTGATGTCACATTCCTTATAAAAGGAATGTTGAGCTAATTTCCCTTTACGGGAAGCTTGTGCATGAATGAAAACATTCTTTTTGCAGAAAACTCTCTCTCTATAACTGTTACTGTTTGATTGAATATTCGTATTATTCTTGCTAGAATTTCGTCTAATTCGTGTGCTATTCCGCTGCAAATCCTAATCTAATTGATCAAACTAGATCTCGATCCTTTCAGTTCTTAACCATATTTATGATGGGTTCCTTACTTGAACAACCATATGTAGATGTTGCTTTGGCTTACTTTGGAGCTGAAGAGCCTTAGAGGTAGAATGCACCATCTACCACTATCAAGGGAGTTAGCTAACCTAAGGTCCATATTGAACCTGAGTTTGAATTCAAAAGGGATATGGGGACTGATGTCCCGGCAACTGAAACAGTTGGGACACATAGTGAAATGCCAATAACTCCTAAAGCTATGATCTAAGCTACAGAAGTGCTATACTCTCTGTCTCATGATCTAATTATCATAGATGCAACCCTTGAACTGGGATCTGAGATAATAGTGAAGACTTTCTCAAGCCCTTGTCACTCAAACACCATCATCATCACAAGCTCAGAACACCAGCCATCAACTTGAATCCTCTATACAAGAACCTCCAAAGTCACAAGCTTCTGAAGACATCAAGGGTAAAAGGAAGTTGATTGCGTGCTAAATAAATTTTTCAGATTCAATGAGCTTGGATCTTAGGATTCATCACGTTCAGATCTGGAAATCAAGATTAAGATGGGTGTATGCATGTGAATTAAGGAACAAATATATGGATAATGATAATAGGTAGATGATTTCATTGATGTTTGATGTAAAAGGTACAATGAAAAATCAAATACAAAGATAGATGATGAAATCAAACCCACCCAAAGAGGAACTATCCTTGGGTGGTGATTTACACCATGAGAAACACACACACAAGAGTGACACATGCAAAAATGCACTAGTTGGTCTATTTATTTTATTGTTACATTATGACTTAATTTTGAATTTTTCTTTTTGACTTGATGTTCACTTTGTCTTGTATTTCTTTCTTCTATTTGTTAACTTGGTCTCTAAAATCTTACAATTAGCTATGATTATAATTTGGTAAGCTTCACTTTATTCCATTGTTGAACTCTAACAAAACTCCCCCTAAACTAATGCTTGCCAAATGTTGAACTTGAAGATATTCTCTGTCATATGTCTTCTTGATCGACTGATATTCAGACACAATTCACTGATGCTCTCACTTTTAGGTTAAGCTTCTCGTAATATATTTCTAACAAAGGTTAGAATCTCTTGAGAATACTTCTTGGTATTTGATATGGGTCATATCACTTTTAAATTATACCTCATATCACAACTTAAAGGATTAGAATGTATTACACATATGATGAGGCTTTGAACATTAATAAACTACATGAGGAACATGAATCAATGATGATCATACTTCTGCTCTTTTCAAATTCTTGGTAAATGGCATTCTTCAGATAATGAGTTTTCCCCTTCACTAAAGTCCCTCTAACTATCTGCTCAGTAGTCAGATACGAGTGTAAAACATCATCACATAATGTGAGCCCAAGTAATTCAAAAAGAGCATCTGATACTTGTACAAGTCCCTACATAATCTATGAAAAAGTAACCAAAGTTGAATTGTATAATCCTTTATTTTGTTTTATGATCAAAGTGCGCGTGCCTGTTGGTTGCATTCGTCTGCATTCATGATATTGCCTTTTTCTTGTTGTTGTTCCCATATGTTAATCGATTTTTCTTTGTTTTTCTCTAAATTTTAATGATAATCATCCACACTTGTTTGGTCAATCTTATGCATCTGCATTTGTTGACCATGCATCCGCATTTGTTAACAATGCATCCGCATTTGTTGACAAGGATCCACATTTGTGGATAGCATATACACATTTCCTTTTAAGTCATCCACATTTCCTTACAAGTCATCCACTTTTCCTTCTAAGTCATCCCCAGTTCCTTATAAGGAATCCGTATTTCCTTGTAAGTCCTACACATTTCCTTATAAGGTATTTGCATTTCTTTATAATTCATATGCATTTCCTTATAAGGCATCCTCATTTCCTTACATAACATCCACATTTGTTGTTGTGATGAACATCTTGGGTCACAGATCATCCGCATTTGTTCTCGTAACATGCAGATCTAAATGTGTTTGTTGGTTGGGGATTGCTGAAGCAAAATGCATCAACTTCTTCAAGTATTTGATGAAATACTTAATTAAAGACAACTTATTATTAATAATGAAGTATCAGCTTGACTTGACATCAATTTGCTTGAAAGCGCTTTGAATTTCCATGAAAATTCAATGATGATCAGTAGCCTGGTATTCTTCTTCTTTATCTTCATTATTTTGATGATAACCTTGTTCAATTGGATCGAGTTTTGATGGAATAATCGAAGGATTAATTATATTTCTTCAAATCATACCATATTAGAACATCGAGTTTTGAAGAACAATGACTTTGTTCTTTATTTTTCTAATTTTCTTCTTTGTTCTTGACATTATAAAGTTGGAACCAGATCTGGAAACTAGATTAATCCATCAACCAACAGCTCTAATACCATTTTGCTAAATCAATTTCAGATTCAATGAGTATGAATCTTAGGATTCATCACTTAAAATCTAGAAATCAAGATTAAGATGGGTGTATATGTGTGAATCAAAGAACAAAGAGATGGATAATGATAATAAGTAGATGATTTCATTAATGGTTGATGAACAAGTTATAATGAAAAATTAAATACAAAGATGGATGGTAAAATCAAACCCACCCAACGGAGGAATTCTCCTTGGGTGGTGATTCACACCATGAGAAACACACACACAAAAGCCACACTTGCAAAAATGCACTAGTGGGTCTATTTATATTATTATTACAACATGACCTAATTTTGACTTTTCTAATTTTCTTGATCTTGACATTGTCATATGAATTGTCTTGCATTGTTGTTTTGTTGTAATCAACATTTTCTTTGAAATTGTACAATGAGATTTTTCATTGTAACTTGTTATCATCAAGCATCAATGAAATCATCTACTTCTTATCATTATCCATCTTTTTGTTATTTGATTCACATAAATACCCCATCTTATTCTTGATTTCTAGATCCGAACCTGATGAATCCTAAGATCTAAGCTCATTGAATCTGAAATATTGATTTAGTAGGAGAATTGAACTTATATAAAGTTGACATGCTAATATCACCACCATATCCCGTCTAGGTATATGTGTCATTTAGATCTGATTTAGGAAATTCCGCAGGAGAACCCTCATCATGGAGCTCTAGGCGCTCCCTGATGGATTGTTTAGATATGATCATTTCCTGCCTACAAATGCTTGACCTAATAACCTTAACTCCGTTTAGGGTTTCAATGTGACCATTCCCCCAAACTCTGCTATTTGGTTTGAGTAAATATTGTGGTTAATAGTTAGGCCAATGTAGTAGGTTGATTGAGTAAGGAAGTGCATGATTTCGAAGACGTTAGTAAATTGTTAAGGGTTTAGTGCCATTGTGATGGTTTAGTGCCATTGTTGAAAAAGTTATAGAGGAAATGAGGTTGATTTTCGGTAAATTGAAGATGAAGGAAACTTTGGCTTGTGAGAGTGGTAAAAAGATTAAAAGGATAGGTGGGAAGTTTTTAAATGGTTGAAATGGTGGGTGGATAAGGTGAATTGATAGTTTGGGGTATGATGTGACAATGGAGGTAAGGTTAAAACCATTTAAAATATTCTGTCATCATTAATACAATCTTTACCTTTTTTAGAATGGGGTTCAAAAGATTTCCATTACACAGAAAAGCTTTCTTCCGAGTGTAAAAGCTTTTCCGAAGGTAATCTTCTTACGAAGCTAAACTTACTCCCGAAGGTAAATTTTGTTCGGAGAGAAATTTACTTTGAAGAGTAATAAGGCCTTCCGAGTGAAGAAGTTTTTCAAGCTTCGAAAATGGATTTGATATATCAAAATATGTTCTTCCGAGGCTAAAACTCTTCAGAAGATAAGATTATCCTTGGAGGAATTTTCCTTCGGAAGATACGTAAGATATCTTGCGAGGCTTAATTTCTCTTCGGAAGAACTCACACTTAGTCAAATTTTGAAGAAATATCTTTTTGTAATAGGGCTTAGATTGTTTTCACAAAGACAAGACATATTTTGAAAAGGTTTCAACTAAGATAGACTAATTAATGTTTATCATCCCAAAAGCTGTAATAGATACTTAAATCTTTGGTCATCAAATGCCTTGGTGAACAAATTAGCATATTGTTCATCTGAGTCAACTTTGACTAGTTTAATCAGATTTTTCTCATGAATATCTCTAATGAAATGATACCTCATGTCAATATACTTTGTCTTGGAGTACTTGACAACATTTTCTGTAATAGAAATAGCACTTTTGTTGTCAATATGGATAGGAGTCTCCATGAAATTGAATCTTTACTCTAACATCTGGTTTTGAATCTACATAGAATTGCTTCTTGTATTGCCATAAGATTATCCTTCTACGAAGAAATTAACATCCTTCTAATGTTGATTTTTTGTTGATGTTGCAACCACCATATTGATTATCAATGTAGCCGTAGAGATTGAAATTATTGTTCCTTCGATACTAGAGACACAATTTAGGTTCTCATTAGAGCTATCTAAGGATTCTCATAGCAAAAACTAGGGGAGACACCTTTGGAGCAGCCTAATATCTTGCACATTTACAAGTTGCAAACATGATATCAGGTCTACTTGCTGTTAGATACATCAAAGATCCAATAGTTGCCCTATACTAATGTTGATTAGTATCCTCCTCCTTGGAGTCAAGACAAAGATTATGATTTCTAGTTATATGAGTCTTTGCTGTCTTAAAATCTTTCATATCAAATCTTTCTAAGATGTCTTTAACATACTTAGATTGATCGATAAAGAACCCTTCTTTCATCTAGTTTACCTGAATTCCAAGGAAAAAGTCCATTTTCCCATCAAGCTCATTTTAAACTTCTTCTTTATAGTTCTCTAAAAGTCCTTACATATTTGGTAATTTGAGGAATCAAATATGATGTCATCAACATAGACTTGTTCAAGAAAAATTATTTTCATAGATTTTTTTATGAATAAAGTCATATCAATGGTACCTCTGGTATAACCATTCTTTAGGAGAAATTCAGACAAAGTCTCATACCACAGCCTAGGTGCTTGGTGCAGCCCATAGAGAGCTTTATCCAATTTGCATACATAATAGGGATATTGTGGGTCTTTAAATCCTGGAGGCTTGTGCACATATACTTCCCTGTCTATATCCCCGCATGAAAAACATACTTGACATCAAGCTAGTAGACTATAAAGTTCTTGTATGCTTGTTGGTCCAAACTGATTGAATCATAGTACAATTAATTAAGAGAACCATTCAATATCAATACCAAACACAGAATAGAAGCAATTGATGATGAAGAAAAGACCAAAAGTATTTAATAGCGGATAATCAAATCTAATACAAACAATAGAATAAAAGGCCAATAATATTTCAGTGAAATTTCAGCTTAAAAATACACTTGCCACAAGGATAAAAGGAATTAGGGTTTTGCCAGATTACTACAATTAAAGAAACATATTCTATATATAGAGTTGATAGTTTCACTGAAAGTTTCGCTATCAACGAAACTATCATGCCCAAATCTAGTTTTGCCTCACTAAGAAACACAGTTTCGCCTGATGAAACTAATAGCTGACTATGAGCGAAACTATAGTCTCGCTCATAGTTTTGCTGCGCAGCAAAACTCAAATAACTAAAATACTTAAAAAAGTAATCTAACATTTAACCTAATACAGTTAAACATAAACAAAAACTTGTCTGAGGTGAGTCCAACCTATTCTTGATCTTCAATCCTTCCCCTAGGTTGGATCTCACTGTCTTGATCATTCTTCATTTGGTGCTCCAGCTCGAGTATCTTCTTTAGCCTTTCATTTGCTTTTAGCTTCGGCTCCTACTACAATCACTTCTTCACCATGTGTACTTGTTCTTTCAAACTGTATAGTCAAATCCTGCATATCCATTCTCACCTCATCTGCCTCCCAAATCCTCTCACCTAATTCTCTCACTTCAACCCTAACACATCGGGCTTTTTTGGCAACCTCCATAAATAGGCTTGCCTCTTTCCTCGTCTCTACCGCTGCCCAACCTTTTCTGTGATTTTCACACAACACCACTAGATCTTAATAACAAAACAAAAATACTTCCATAAGATCAAAAATTTTCATTTCGGCTCCATCCTTTACCCGAATCACCGCCTCCCCCATGTTGTTATCATAAAACCATTTTTCAAAATTCTCAAGCCTTTGGGGAAGGGGATCAAGCAGTCTTACTCTACTCACAGTCTTTCGGGATTCACCCTTAGCACTATTCTCCCCTTTCCTGTCTCTCAGTCCTTGTCCTTTTTGGAACTTCTCCTCTCTTCCTTCATATATCTAAAGGACTCAAAATTGTCATTACATCCTTGTTTAATTTCCTCCTCCAGCATTTTGGCTCACTCACTAAGATGAGAATCTATCAATGGGATCTCAGCCAACCTCCTTAGATCCTATTTAGGCAAGGTCTTAAACGCCTTCCTTTTATGCTAGGAAGAGATACTTCCCCCTCCCCTCTTTATAAAACCACTCCTCCTTCCCAAGTTCAAATACATCAACATCAGCAGAGCCCTTCTTGGCCACATAAGTCAAGGGTCATTCATCAACTTCATAATACTCCGGTTCTGATTTATAATCCACCAACTATTAATCATCCTCCTTCTTATCAATCAAGCTCATCTCCATCATCTTTTGAACACCCTCAACAGTCTTTCTCTCACCACCTCCTCACCTATCAAGTCTGCGTCAACAACCCCCAAATCTATGAATCCAGCTTCAATCACCTCATTCTCATGTTCTCTGGCTTCTTTTCTAACAGTCTCATGTTTAACCTCATCATCATCTCTCACACTTGATCCTCCTGCAGTTGCCTCTACTGCACCACTTTTGCCCCTTCCAACGTTAGAAGAGGTACCCACATTCAGGAATGGGTACCTTGACATATTAGTAAGATCATCTAACTCAGATTGAGTTAGCTGATTAGGTTGGCCGGCTGCAGCCTTAAGCTCATTCACCTCTGTTATTAATCTATTTATAAGGTTGAGCTGGTCAATCAACATCTTTGTCATACCTTTTAACATATCATCCTTCCTTCTCTCTCAACTCCTGATTTGACAAATTTGTCTTTATCATGCTTAACTTATTAGCCAGAGAAGAGTTGAGGTTCCTGATAACATCCTCATCCAAGTTTCCCCTCTCTTATTTCCTTTGGGTCTCTATAAATGATTGAAGCTGGTTCTTTGATCTGCTTTCAGGTTCACCCATATCAGCCTTTTTCTTTGTTTAGTCTTCCTTCTCATCTCTTAATGCCTACTCCACCTCATCTATTTCCTCCTTAAAGTCATAATCTTTGTCATTTGCATATCTCTTCCTCTTTTTTACTAGCACAACCTATTTTTCCCTCGTCTGCTCAGCATGTTTATCCTCAGCCTCTATCTCCTCCTTATGTAGTTCTACCTATTGGCTCGATACATGATCTCCCTTAGGTGATTGATATTCCCACAAAAGTCATGCCAGATGGCAGAGTAGTAAGCAAATATTCTAGTATTCTTCTAAACCAGTCTTTTGATTTCTCCATGTCTAGGCACATTGGGAATTAGATTATCTATTAGAATCTGAATAAACCTTAGGTATATCAACCACTTATCCTTTTTTAGCGCCATAACATTCTCGGCCATACAATCAAAAATAAGCTTAGTTATGTTGGCCTTCTACCCTTTACAACAAATAATCATGGCTTTAGCCCAGTCCAAGTTTAGCCCATCTGATCCACCATTTCAGTGATCCAAACACATAATGAAAACATGAGCAATATATCTGCACTCCTTGGACAAGAAAGATTTCTTGAAATCTTTCCTTGTTTTGAAATGAGGGCCCTCAAATCCAATACTCTTGAAGGCCTCACACGCCTCTTGATCAGATTACATAACCTAATCCCCACAGTCTTCTTGAAGCCTTAGTACCCGTGCAATAACCTCTACAGTGATAGAGATATCATTCTCTAGAACTCTAGCTACGGTCCTCTGAGGATTAGCTCTCGTAACATACTCGGCGGTTCTCCAAAAGTCTAAGATATGAAGTTCATATAGAGTAGGAAAGTGAGAGACCGCATAAGGTATAGGTAAGCGTTGGGGCCATCGTATACAGTCACGGAATCCTATCGCCTTTGGGTTCGTATCCTCAAGAATGGCCGTGACGTTGTTCCGTACGTCGAATTTTAAATTAGCTATTTATCTTAAAAGAAAAAGATGAAACATGTTAGAAAGATGAATAAATATCAATAATAACGAATAACAATTAATAAAAGTAATATAAATAAGAATCAAATTAAATTCATAGGACGAAAGTATAGTTTCGCTAGCCGAAACAACAGTTTCGGCAGAGAAACATTTGTAGTTTTGGTCGACCGAAGAAGTAGATTGGGCAATCTGAAACAATAATTTCCATCATGCAAAACTATGTTTTGTCAAGGAAAACTAAGTTTTGTCAAGCAAAACTACCAAGTTCGCACAGCATAACTTCATAGTTTTGCTAGAGCCCATTGAACTTTCGTTTAGTTTCGCATGAGCATTTATACTTTTGTAGTATGAACTGCGAATGTATCGAAGGGTCAAAATTCAATCGGTCCATAAAACGATGATTAAACCTAGATTAAACTATGAACAAGGGTTCAAATCACACACCTAAAGATCAAATAATCATCAATCCACAATAACCAAACTGAATATAAAAAATGCCTAAAAGGTACGTTTTTAGTGCTCAGGGACTCAAACCACATAATGGTGTGAAAATGACCATTTAATTTCGCATTACCCATTATATAGCATCTAGTTTCGTAGGTAGCAAAACTATAGTTTCGCCCGTACATGTTTTGATCAGAATGGATCTGAGATGAGTGAGCATACTAGCGAAGCTGTAGTTTCGCTATCAGTGAATCTATAGTTTCGCTCAGACCTTAAAACCTTAAAAAAATGATTTCTAATTCTTTTTAATATTTTATTATTTAGAAAATAATTAATACAAAGACAAAAATAAAAGAATAAAAAATGAAAACTGCCCCACAAGACCTAACATATTTTTACAAAATTTAGAGAAAAATAAAAAAGCAAAAGTAAAGTAAAATAAAACGATATAGAGATACAATAAGCTGACGAGATTTTCTAGAAAATCAAATTTTGGTAGGATTAATGATATACTTTTCCTTTTAAACTCATCTCTTCTTGTTTTCAATAAGTGAACTGCAGCTTCTGTTATCATGTTTTTGGTTCATTAATAGAAGACTTAAATGACTCAATCCACACATACATTTGGAAAAGAAACCCATCCTGTCCTGATGATGTATTGAACAAAATGACAAACTCTACTTGATTGTACTATGACGAGCACAATAAGGACATTTTCAAACAAAACACAGACCTTATAATTCTCAAATGATAAGAGCTCCAGGTCTATACTCAAGTATAACAAAGAACATGATCAATTCAGCTTGATAGATAAGAGCTTCAGGTCTATACTCACGTATAACAAAGAAGATCATCATAATATGCTGATGAGAGCTCCAGGTCAAATACTTACTTATAACAGAGGAGATCGTCACTTGAGGTCAATGTTCATACATAGTAGAGGAGATAACCACGTAATACATAGCAAGGAGCTTCTTTGATACAAAAGGAGCTAGCAAGTAGCATTTTGATAAAATGGGTAAATGGATAGCGAATTTGTAAAAAAAAGACATATGAAAGAAATGGTACACATTCTCAATCCTTTTTGGACAAATACTTGAAACTTTGTGTAGGCCAAGAATTTGAAGGGGATACTCCAAGTCAATAAGTTTCTTATACTCTTAGTTTAGCCACAAATCACTCTCTACATCAGGTTCTAGCTCAGCCTATCATGCATATCTAAACACATTACTCTTGACCTCCTTTAGATCTTACATGTAACAACCAACTGTATTTTAGAGAATTATGCAATAATGGATAAAAACATTTATTATTCTCCCCGGAAATTTCTACAAATCTGCAAGATTGAAGAAATTTCAAAGTTATTATTATTATATTTTTTTGTTTTGTGTTTTAATGTAAAATAATGAAGGACATGGAGCTTTAATGTGAAGGAACAATGAATGAAAATAAGAAAAGATTATACAAAACAATTACATGAGATAATTAAGAAAATAGGTTTTAAATTGATATTAATCCTAACATGGAAATTGGTTCATTAAAACAAGGTTTATCAAATGTTGTACTGAAAAGATCATCCTTTTGAATTTTAGTGTCAATAGGAATAATATTGATAAGACCCTTTTCTTGACCATCACGGATTGCATGAATCCTTTTTTGATGTGCTTGGTGTGGAAATGGTGAATTGGATTCTTTTGCAGTTCCAATGGCGGCTTCGTTGTCACAGAATAATAAAGTATGAAGAAAGCTGATTCAATAGTCAATCATCTAATATTGTATCCACAACACTTGTGAGCAATTACTTGAAGCAACAATATACTCTGCCTCCCCCGTGAAAAGAGACACAATAGTTTGTTTCTTTCTCTACCATTATACTAGACAATTTCCCAGATATTCACAGCCTCCGGTGACAGATTTTCTGTTTAACCTACAACCATTAGAATCACTATCAGAATAAGCATGTAAATCAAAATTTCCACCGTAAGGATACCAAAGACCTAAACGAGAGGAGCCTTTTAGTTAACGAAATATCCGTTTAACTGCCTTCTCATGAGACTCCTTAGGGTCAGATTGGTATCAAGCACAATAGTTTACAACTAAAGTGATATCTGGACAACATGCTATAAGATACATTGGGGAACCAATCATGGATCTGTCCGGATGAGGACTAACAGATTTTCCGTTCTCGTATGGAGTGAGGCATTTTTGATCAGTGAATGAAGTTAGTTCAGAAGAAGCCTTATCCATCTAAATTTCTTGAGAATCTCTTTGATATATTTATTTTGATGAATAAGAATTCCTTCAGGCTTTTACTCAACTTTCAGATCCAAGAAAAAGCACATCTTTCCCATCATGCTCATCTCAAAGTGACTTCACATAACCTCTTCAAATTCCTCACACAGCTTTGGATTGTTGGAGCCAAAAATAATGTCGTCAACATAGACTTGCACGATTAGCATTTGACTATCCACCTCTTTCTGGAATAAAGTCATATCGATGGGGCCACGAGAAAAACCATGGCTTAGAAGATACTGTGTTAAAGTCTCGTACTAGATGCGAGGAGCTTGATGTAAACCATAGAGAGATTTATCAAGCTTGTATACTTTGTCATGAAAATCTAGATCCTCAAACCCTGGTGGTTCACACACACATATCTCTTCATCAATGTCTCCATAGAGAATGGCATATTTGACATCTATCTTGTAGACTTTGAATTGCTTATATGTATCATGAGTGAGAAAGATCCTAATTGCTTTGAGATGTGCTACTGGGCAAAGACTTCCGTGTAGTCAATCCCTTCTTCTTGGGGAAATCCTTGAACCACTAAACGGGAATTATTCCTCACTATGATGCCATGATCATCGGGTTTGTTGTTGAACACCCATTTCATGCCAATTGGGCATTTGTTTGGTGGAAGATCAACCAACTTCCACACCTTAAGTTTCCTAAATGGTTGTAACTCCAATTGCATCGACTTGACCCAACATGGACCCTAAAAAGCAGCATGAACATTCTTTGGAACGATTTAGGATACAAAACAAGGGAATAAACACACATTTATCAAATTAAATTGACTCTGCATCCTAACACCATCATTGATTGATCCAATGATGTTATCATGATGGTGATCTTTTATTGTTTTAAAGTCAATGGGTAAGGGTAGTGGATTAGATTGAGGTGGGGTAATTGATTGAGGTGATGATGGAGATAATGGAGAAGAAGATGGATGAACAAGTTCAACAACTGAGGATGATGGAAAATTTTGAGATGAGGTAGAGGTTGGTGTCGAGGCAATAGATGTTGAAATTGGTGGGGGTGGAATGTCAAATGATAAAGGAAAAAATGGAATGTCAACTGATGTTTCATTTTTTAATGATGAATTTGAAGGGGATTGAGGAAGAGGAGGGTCATAAGATAATGTGTCTAGAGGAATAATGTTTGTTTGGACATTGGAGAAGGACACATCATCATCATCAAAAACTAGAAGATTGAATGAGTTGAAGACAATATTGGAATCAAAGAACCATGCAAGTTCAGTTTGAATAGTAGAAGGATTAGAATTTTGCCAATCAACATAAAATGATTCCTACATAATATGTCTTCTCTTGTTATACACCCGATAAGCTTTCTAAAAAGATGAATAACCAACGAAGTAACACTTGTCTCATTCAACACCAAATTTCATCTTTTGTGCATGGGTGTTGGGTAAGGTACACGAGCATCTGAATGGACGAAAGAAATCAATTAATGGCTTCCTTTTATGAAACAGTTTATAAGGAGTCTTTATTTTGTCTTTTACAATCATCATCCGGTTAAGAACATAGGAAGCACACTTCACCGCCTTAGCCCAAAAGATAATTGGTAAAGCGGACTCAATCAACATAGTGCTAGCAACTTCTATAAGAGTGTGATTCTTTCTTTCTGCAACACCGTTTGTTAAGGTGTTCTAGCGGCACTGAGCTGTCTCATAATTCATGTACTTGCATAAAAGGAGTCAAAGATGTGCTTTCTATACTTGGTATCATTATCAATTTGAATATCCATTACCTTCCTTTTTGTAACACCCGTTATATCTAAAAGAAAAAGAAAGAAAGAATAAAGTGAAGAACAAAAGAATGAAAAGATATTTTACCCTGGTTGGGGGGTAAAAAGTGTCAAAAGGATAAAAGGTTTGAAAAAGTGGGTGTAAAAGGTGATGGCCACCCATCACTCTTTCTACACCCACACAATTCTCGGATGCTAGAGAGAGAGAGTAGCAAAGCAGAGGTTTTGGATTTTTGAAGAAGAACAAGCTGAAAATTCAAATTTAAGGTAAGAATTCATGGTTTTATGGTGTTCTTGACTGGCCTTGCCTCGGGTGTATGCTTATGTGTGTTTGTATGTTTGGTTGTGTGTGTTTTTAGTGGGTTTATAGGTGGTTGAACTCAATTGCAAACGAGTGTGGAAGAAGCCATATTCAGGAGCTGCAAAGGTGAGTTCTAGGACCCCTCTTTTACTGGTTTTAACTGATTTTGGGGCTGGAAATGCATGAATGTATGTTTTCATAAAACTGGATGTTATACCCGTATGATTTACTATGTGTATGTTGCTGTCATGATGTGATGTTGGGCTATGTTCATGCTTGTTGATGTTATGGTCTTGTTTCTAAGGCTTAGAAGGTAAGATTTAAGCTTAGAACATGATATGCTTTGGAACTGAAATATGATGTTTAGGGCTCATATGTCTATGTTTTAGAATCTGCCCAAGTATGAAAAAGAAATGTGAATGAACAAAAACGGCAAATGTGGATGACTATTGGAAGGAATGCGTATGAACAGTTAATTCGGATGAGCATTATTCACTAAGTAAGTCAATGCGGATGGGTATTAGAGAAATGCGGACGAACAGTTAATGCGGATGGGCATTAACTACTAAGTAAGAGAAATGCGGATGAGTACTGAGGAAATGCAGATGAATACTGATGAAATGCAGATGAACTTAACAAATGCGGATGAACAGGAAGGGCAAATACGGATGAGTACTAATGAAATGCGGATGAACTAAACAAATGCGGATGAACAAAAAGGTCAAATGCGGATGAACACTTAGAGTATTTTCTAACTTTTGCGGAAAAAGTGAAATTTAGGCTTTGACTTGGGAGGCTCCTGGCGACTATGTAGGTTGACTTTTTAAGGTCATAGATGATGTGATAGGCATGATGTTATGATGTATGTTTGATGCTTTGGCATGATGTTATGCATGATGGTATGTATGATGTAAGTATGATGCCTTGTATGATGATGTTGATTGTTTATGTCTGTGTTCCTTGTTATGTATGATTATTTTTCTTTGGCTTTACGGTTTATGTTAATGAATGAAATGAAAGTATTATGTAATGTAAAGTGGAAGATAATGAAAAGAGGAACATGATGAATGAATGCATGCATTAATGAATGATGGAAAGTAATGTAAGTCTTGCATGCCTTGTATGTGGGAACACACCCAATGAAGGGTGTTAATCCAACGGTGTCTGGGTTAGCTACCCAGAGGGATGCACATCGGGGTCCTTCTTTGTGATTGAACATTTGTATAGAACCTTTGTCATTTACCCTAGATATTGTAGCCAGGCTGCTATGCACCACGACGGGAGGTCTATGATAGACCTCGGCCTAGTATCCGCTTTATGCATGACGGTGGTATAGCACATAACAATGGTACACTTGAATTTAACCTTAGATACTATGGCCAGGCTGCTATGCGCCATGACGGGAGGTCTATGATAGACCTCGGCCCAGTATCCGCTTTATGCATGACGGTGGGGTAAAGTTCATGGTTTTTGATTGAATGAAAAGAGGTAGTGATGAACATATGAATGAAAGTAACGAAAGTGAATGATAATGACGTACAATGAATGAACGAAAGTTAACAAACAAATGATGAAGCTTATTATGATATTATCAATGCGTACATATGATTGGTGTTCACATGCAAAAGTAAAGAACGGTTTTTTACAGAAGTAAAGTATGTTTTCTTATAAAACTAGAACTCACTTAGCAACACTGACTTTTTATGCATTTTCTAGTTGGTAGGTGAGCATTGCTGAAGATGGCGCGGGGCAGCTACTTGGCATTTTGGATAGTATCTTTTGTTTGATGTTTTTGCATTGTAATGAGAACGAATGATGTTTTGAAATGAACGATTGTATTAACTTGCAAAAACATTTATAATGAAATGAAAAGTTAGTTTAATATTCAGCTGTGATGTTTTATGAAGTAAATATATGTTTTATGTGCACTGATTGGCCAGCTGTAAGTGTCCCAGGAACGGGGCCATACAAGTTGGTATCAGAGCTAAAGTTTATGTGAAACGGGTAAATTTTCAAAATAAACCTAAACTTAAACTTAGAATGGGAAATAAAGGGAAGGGATGCCAGTTCGATTAGCTGGGTGTTGCTTGCAGATTTTCAAAATAAGGTATTTTCTTAATGATTAACCGGCATTACGTGCGCATGTTTTGTGGTTTATGTGTTGCTTGCAGATTTAGATACTGATGTAATCAGGATAGGTAATGCTTGGGGTATGAAGAGTAAAGTAAGTGGATAATCACAACTAGCTATTATAATTAGGGACTTACTACACTTGACATAAATTGAGCTATTCCCTTGAATGACTGTGTTGGTGTTTGAATCTTTCAATGTGTGTTAGAGGATGGCCGATGGTAGATCATCTAAAGCTTCTCATGGTAGTGGTGGACGTGGTGCTGAAGCACAGGTCACGAGAGGAAGGCCTAGAGCTGAAAAGGTGGTTCATGAAGAACCAGAGAACCCTCATCCGGAGGGCGGTGATGAGAGTGCTAACTTAAGGGCCTTAGTGAAGGAGGCTGTTGTCGAAGAGGTGCATCAGGTCGTGCAGACAATCTTACCATCTGTGGTGACTGAAGTTATCAAGGCTATGAGGGAAGGAGAAAGGATGGAAAGAAGTAGACCTACGGGCAAAAGAAGACAGCCCGAGACTGAGACCGTTCTATCTGATGATGAAGAAGAAGAGGAAGAAGAAATTCCTACACCGGAGGCGGAACCAGGCTTTAACTACGAGGCATTTCAAAGGTGTAAGCCCCCTACTTTTGACGGTAATGGCACTACTGCTAATGCTCACACATGGGTGAGAGAAATGGAAGCTTTTCTGAACATCACCGAGTGTCGGGAAGATCAGAAAGTGAAGATTGCTGCCCATTCTGTCGTGGACTTAGCTTTATGCTGGTGGGAAATGTAACACCCAGTTATTTCCATTGAGGCCAAAGAAAGAAGGAAAAAGAAAGAAAATAAATAAAGCCCAAAGTCGAGGGACCAAACGTACCAAAATGGGAAAATCTTTGGTGGAGTGGGGGTATAAAAGGGGCATGGCGGCCCATTCTCCCCTCATTCTCCCCTTTTCATTCGGTTAGAGAGAGAGTGAAAGGAGAAAGAGCAAAACCTAGGCTTTTTGAAGAATGGAGGTGCAAAATTCGAAGGAAAACGAGTTTGGAGAAGCTCTAATAGAAGAGGCTTTCAAGGTGAGTTCTAGGACCACTCTTTAACAGGTTTTCAACTGATTTGGGGCTGGAACACATAGTAAAACCTGTTTTTGGAAGTGTGTGTAATGAACCCTTTTGTATATGTATGAACATATGTATGATGCGGTGGAGTTTGATTTCGTGCTTGGTTGTGCTTGAATGGTGTTGTGGTATGTATTCCTAAGGTTTAGGATGGTTTATTTGGGCTTAGAACAAGTTTGAGAGGGTTTGGAGGCCGAAAAGTGTCGATTAGGTTCGGGATGAACTGCATTCTACACTCAGCTAAGGCTCATGTGACTGGAGGTCCATGCATCCGAGTGGCAAGTGACTGGAGGCCATACGGCCAAAGGACTTGCGACTAATGTCCATGCGCATGGATGCCATGCGACTGAGAGTCATAAGCTGAGAGCCATGCGATTGAAGGAAATATAGATGAGGGCCATGCGATTGAAAGAAATGCGGATCAGGGCCATGCGATTGAAGGAAATACAGATGAGGTCCATGCGATTGAAGGAAATGCGGATGAGGGCCATGCGACTGAAGGAAATGCAGATGAAGGTCATGCGACTGAGGTCCATGTGCTCGAATACCATGCGACTAAGGTTCATACGCATGAGAGTCATGCGACAGGAGGCTTTGTGACTGGATGTCCATACGCCTAAGTGTTCAATCGCTCATAGATTCCATTCGCCTTGGTGTTCTCATACACATGGAAGACCATGCGACTGAATAGGGTCCATACGCCCGAATGAACATAGTTTATTATCTACTTTCGGGGAAAGTGCTAATGTAGGTTTCGACCTTTGAGGTTATAGATGATGATGGGTAGGACTGGTGATGTGCGATGTTGAATGTTTATGATGGTATGCATGATGTATGTTATGTATGTATGTGATGCCTTGTATGGCGAGGCTTTTGGTGATTATGTTTATGTTCCTATCATGTATGCTTATCTTTCCGTTCCTTTATGTGTTATAGTTGTGAAAGAAATGATAAAGTATTATGTAACATAAAGTGAAAGATAATGAATAAGGAACATAATGATGGTGTGCATGCATTAATGAAAGAGAAAGTATAGAAAGGCTTGCAAGCAATATGTACAAAGGTGCACGACTCTAAAATTTCTTAAGCTCAACTGCGTGTGGTTTAGCTAACCCTTAAGGATACACGCAGGGTTTCCAGTCTTTGTGACTGACCAACGGTGTGGTACATGGTTTATAGTGGTTACCTACCTCGGTGCTGGTGCCAGGCTATGTGAAGTATGGAAGTCATTTTATGATATTTGGCCAATACTCGAGTATGCATAATGTGGGGGTGTTGTATACAGTGGTTTATAGTGGTAACCCACCTCGATGCTGGTGCTAGGCTATGTGCTGTGTGGAAGTTATTTTATGATCTTGGGCCTAGTACTCGAGTTATGCTTAATCTTAGGGGTGTAGAATATAGTTGGGATCTTTGTTACTTACCTCGGTGCTGGTGCCAGGCTATATGCAGTGTGGGAGTCAATTATGAACTTTGGCCCAGTACCCCATTTGTTTGGGGCATAGCTAGTGACACTGATCCAGAAAGTGATAATGAATGTGATGAAGATAGAAAGGGTTAAAGAAAGTATGTGATGAATGGTAAATGAAGATAATAATGATATTTCTATGTGTACGTATGATGTGTGATCACATGCAAAAGTAAAGAGCGTTTTAATGAAAGTAAAGTATGTTTTATTATAAAACTAGAACTCACTCAGCAACACTGACTTTTATGTGTTTCCAGTTAGCAGGTAAAGTTGCTAAGGATGGCACGGGACGAATACTTGGCTCGTTGGATGACATCCATATTTATAATGCTTTTGTGTTGAAATGTAACATGTTTTTGTAATGTGTTAACGATGTATTATTTTACAAAAGCTTTTATGATTAAATGGAATGTTGTTTAATGTTTCCACTGTGATGTTTCTTCAATTTAATAAAATTATATGTTTTATGTGCATGATTTTACCAACTGTAAGCGTCCGGGAATGGGGCCTTACATGTTTGTATGAGAGCCAAAGCTTAAGTGAAGCGAATAAATTCTCAGAATAAACCTAAACTCAAACTGAGAATGGGATGGAAAGGGAATGGATGCCAGTCCGAGTAGCTGCGTGCCATGAGGTATTTTCTTAATGATAACATGTATTACGTGCGCGTGTTATGTGGTTTATGTGTTGGTGGTAGATTTAGATGCTGATGTAGGCAGGATAGGTAATGCTTAGGGTATGAAGAGTAAAGTAAGTGGCTAATCACAACTGGCCACTGTAATTAGGGACTTACTATACTTGACATAAACTGAGTTATTCCCTTGAATGACCGTGTTGGTGTTTGAATATTTTAGTGTGTTTCTTAGAGGATGACCGGTGGTAGATCATCTAAAGCTTCGCGTAGCGGAGGTAGTGGTGGATGTGGTGTTGAACCACGGGTCATAAGAGAAAGACCTAGAGTTGAAAAGGTGGATCATGAAGAACCAGAGACCCCTCATCCGTAGGGTAGTGATAAGAGTGAAAACTTAAGGACCTTAGTGAAGGAGGACATTGTCGAAGAGGTGCACGGGTCATGCAGGAAATCTTACCGTCTGTGGTGACCGAAGTTATCAAGGCTGTGAGGGAAGGAGAAAGGAAGAAAAGAAGTAGACCTACGGCGAAAGAAGACAACCGAGACTGAGACGGTTCATTCTAATGACGAAGAAGAAGAGAAGAAGAATACACCGGAGGCGGCCCGAGGTTGCAACTATAGGGCATTTCAATGATGTAAGCCCCACACATTTCATGCTAACGGCACTGCTGCTGCTACTCACCGGTGGTGAGGGACATGGAAGTTGTTCTGAATATCAGCAAGTGCCGAAAAGATCAGAAGGTGAAATTTGCTGCCCACTCATTTATGGACTCAGCTCTGTGTTAGTGGGACAATATAGTCCAAGCCGAGAGTAGTCGGGCTATTAGGAGGATGAGGCGGTCCGAACTAAAGAAGTTGGTGATTGAGGAGTTTTGTCCTCACATGGAAATGGATAAGGTGGAAAGGGAGTTCCTACAGTTGGAGGCGGGGATGATGACACATCAGCAGTATACCACCAAGTTCAATGAAATGGCATGGCTGGTGCCTGACGAGGTGACACCTCTAGCACGAAAGATCAAGAGGTATATTCAGGGCTTGCCAGCGGATATCCACAGACACATGATCGCTGCCCGACCGAGCACCTTTAGGTCGGCGGTTGACTTGGCGGGAGATTATACGTTGAATGAACTGTGGTGGTGACAGAAGCTAGCAAAGAAGGAGGGAGCAATTGAAATTTGAATGGGAAGCTATTTGGATGTGGCGGTCCCGCTCCAAGTAACAAAGGTGCACGGGTGGATGACCCGTGTGTGGTCACATCTAGTGCAGTGTTGAGAAGGTGTGACAAGGGTGGACACAAACACCCTAGGGAATGTAGATTGGGGACCAACGTCTATTTCCGTTGTGGAAGAACCGGACATGTGGCAAAGAACTGTGGTGTGAGGAGGTGTTATTATTGTGGTCAGGAAGCCCACATGATCAAGGATTGCAAGAAACCGAGGGCTGAAGGTTCGAGAGTGAAGAGGGCTGGAGTAGAAGGGCAGAGGCAAATACTAGAACGTTCCTGATGACGCAAGGGGGAGGCTAGGACGGACCCCGATGTCATGTCAGCTACGTATCGAGTCTTATGAGCTTCATCCATAATCTTCATACGTAGGTCCCCAAAACGAGGAATCCACATTCGTCCAAATCGGTTTCTAACACCATGTGTGTTTTCACCCAATTCCACAACCAGACCTCTCATCCTTTTAGAGTTAAGATGTTCTTCTTTCAACACTTAATCTTGTAACTCCTTGACCTACTTGATCACATCCGAGGTCATGATCAACTGATATGCTTTCACCATAATTGGCTCGGGCCTCTCTTTTCTGCTAAGGGCGTCCGCCACCATGTTGGCTTTGCCTGGATGGAAATGGATCTTGCAATCATAATATTTTATAAGCTCCAACCATCGTCTCTACCTCATGTTCAGGTCCTTCTGCTCGATGAAGTACTTCAAGCTCTTGTGGTCAGTGAATATGGTGCACTTTGTCCCGTAAAGATAGTGCCTCCAAATCTTTAGCGCAAAGACCATGACTGCTAGCTCCAAGTCATGAGTAGGATAATTGACCTCATGAACCTTGAACTGTCAGGATGCATAGGCTATAACCCTCCCTCTCTACATTAGCACACACCCCCACCCTGAGTAGAAAGCATCATAATAACCACCAGATCTTCACTTCCATCGGGTAATGATAGAACAGGAGCTTGAGTTAGCTTCACTTTCAATTCTTCGAACGCCTTCTCTGGAGCTTGACCCCATACAAACTTCACATCTTTCTAGGTCAACTTAGTTAGTGGAGAAGCGATCTTAGAAAAGTCTTGGATAAACTTCTATAGCAGCTCGCCAAACCCAAGAAACTACGAATCTCGAATGGCGTATTTGGAGACTTCCATTCCATCACTGCCTCCACCTTTGCCGGATCCACCATGATCCAATCAGGATTTACCACATGCAACTAGAACGCGCACTTGGAGAACTTGGCGTACAACTTCTCCTTCCTCAACGTCTCCAAAACTCCCGAATGTGACTAGCATGCTCTATCTCGCTCTTCGAATAAATCAGGATATCATCAATAAACAAAATCATTGATTTATCCAACCTCGCCCGACACACTCGGTTCATCAAATCCATAAAAGTAGCCGGCGTATTGGTCAAACCAAATGACATAACGAGGAACTCGTAGTGACCATAACGCGTGCGAAAACCTATTTTAGGGATGTCCAACTCCTCTACTTTCAACTAATGGTAATCAAATGGAACGTCTATCCTTGAAAACCAACTGGCACCTTGAAGCTCATCAAACAAGTCATCAATTCTTGGTAAGGGGTAGCGGTTCTTTATCGTCAACTTATTCAGCTCACGGTAGTCAATACACATCCTTGTACTACTATCTTTCTTCTTTATGAATAAGACAGGAGCACCCCAAGGAGAGATACTCAACAGGTTAGGCGCCCGGTATCAGATCAATCTGAAACTCGATCTCACGGTTAGGTGGCACTCCTGGTAAGTCTTCTGGGAACACAACTGGAAAGTCACACACAACCGGGATATTAGACAGTTGTGGTGTTGGCGTTTCCACATCTTTCACATAAGCCAAGTAGACGCTACATCCACGCCTCATGCACTTTCCCGCCATTGCCATTGAGATTACTTTCACCATAAACTATTATCGAACTCCCGTCTGGCTCTGTTAAACGAATCATCTTCTTGCTACACGCAATGTTCGCCTCGTAGTCCGCCAACCAACCCATCCCAAAACAATATCAAAACCATCTTAGGTCATCACGAACGGTCTAACCAGAAACTATTACCTTCCCATTCCACATCACATCCTTCTATCATCTCAGAAATTTTGATAGACTTACCTATGGTAGTTTCTACATCAAAGGGCGCATCTATATTTTTACTACTAAAAGGCAATTTAGCACAAAAAGCAGCATAAATGAAACTTTTACTAGCACCAGAATCAAATAACACAGAGGCTAATGTTTGGTTTACTAGAAATGTACCTCACACGACATCAGGGTCTATCCTAGCCTCCTCCTGCGTCATTGTAAATGCTCTGGTGCTCGTCCTCGGTCCTTTACCTCCAGTCTTCTTCACCCCAGAACCCTCAGCCCTCGGCTTCTTACAGTCTCTACTCATGTGGCTCTCCACACCATAGTTAAAACATCAGACCGTACGACAGTCCTTTGCTATATGCCCCGTCTTCCCACATTTGAAGCATAAGTTCGATCCCAGTCTACATTTTTCAGTATGCTCCATCCCACATCTACCACACATCTTTGACCCTGCATCGGATGTGACCACGCGGCGGTCATCCAACCGTGCCTTCTTGTTACTCATCGGGGCACCACCTCGACCAATCCTTTTCCCATTCCAATTCCGGTCATCACTCCCTTTCTTGCTACCTTCAGCCACCACTACCACAGCCCTCTCATCATATAACCACCCTACCAAATCTACCTCCATCCTAAATGTGCTTGGTCGGGCTACGATCATGTGCCTACGAATATCCGCCTACAAACCCTGAATGTACCTCTTAATCTTTCGTGACGAAGGCGTCACTTGGTCCAGCACCAGATGTGCATCTCATTGAACTTGGTGGTGTACTGCTGATGTGGAATCATCCCCGCTTCCAACTGCAAGAATTCCCTCTCAACTTTGTCCATCTCCCTATGAGAACAAAACTGCTCAATCACCAACTTCTTCAGCTCAAACCATCTCATCCTCCTAATACCCCAACTACCCTCAGCTTAGACAATATTGTCCTACCAGCATAAGGCTGAGTCCACGAAAGAGTGGGCAACAAACTTCACTTTCTCATCCCCTATACTCATGATATTCGAAACAACTTCCATCACTCTCACCTATCGATGAACAGTAGTAGCAGTGCTATTACCATCAAAATTAGGGGGCTTGCACCTTTGAAATTCCCCGTAGTTATAGCCTCGTGCCACCTCTGGCGTAGGCTCTTCTTCTTCCCTTCTTTTTCGTCATCACTTCGGTCACTACGACGGTAGGATCGTCTGCATGACCTAATGCACTTCCTCCACAACCGCCTCTTTCACTGAGGCTCTTAAGTAAGCACTCTTATCTCTGCGCTCCGGATGAGGGGTCTCTGGTTCTTCATGAACCACCTTTTCGGCTCTAGGCCTTCTTCTCGTAACTCGTGGTTTAGCACCACGACCTCCACCACATGAAGCTTTAGGTGATTTACCACCGGCCATCCTCACACACACACACTAAAAGATTCAAACACCAACACGGTCACTCAAGGGAACAACTCAGTTTTTGTTGGGTATAGTAAGTCCCTAATTACAGTGGCCAGTTGTGATTAGCCACTTACTTTACTCTTTATACACCAAGTATTACCTGTCCTGACTACATCAGTATCTAAATCTACCAGTAACACATAACACACAACATGCGCACGTAATACCGATTAATCATTAAGAAAATACTTGATGGCACGCAGCTACTCGGACTGGCATCCCTTCCCTTTCCATCCCATTTTCAGTTTAAGTTTAGGTTTATTTTAAAAGTTTATCCATTTCACTTAAACATTGGCTCTGATACCAACTTGAAAGGCCCCATTCCAGGGACGCTTACAGCTGGCCAATCATTGCTCACAAAACATACTATTACATTTAACTTTCATAAAAACATCAGTAGTGGAACATTTAAAAAAACATTTTCTTTCATAATAACTGCTTTTGCAAGCTAATGCAATCATTCATTACACATTTTCATTTGCTCGCATTACGATGCAAAAATAGTAACAAAAGAATGCCATCCAAAATGCCAGTAGTTGCCCCGCGCATCCTCAGCAATGCTCACCTGCCAACTGAGAAATGCATAAAAGTCAGCATTGCGGAGTGAGTTCTAGTTTTATAATAAAACATACTTTTACTTTCATTAAACGGTTCTTTACTTTTGCATGTGATCACACATCATACGTACAAATAGATAATATCATTATTATCTTCATCATTCATTCATTAACCTTCTTTCATTCTTCGTACATCATTAGAAATCCCATTCATTACTTTCATTTCATTCCATCAAAACCATGAACCTTACCCTACCATCATGAATAAAGCTGGTACTGGGCTGGGGTCCGTCATAGTCCCCCCGTCATGGCGCACAGTAGCTTGGCCATAGTACCTAGGGTAAGTTCAGGTGTCCCATTGTCATGTGCTAAACCCTCTGTCATACGTAAAGCTAATACTGGGCCGGAGTACATCATCGACCCTCCGTCATGGTGCATAACAGCCTGCCACAGTATCTAGGGTAAGCGACAAAGGTTTATACATATGGTCAATCACAAACAAGGACCCTGATGTGCATCCTTCAACGTAAACACCGTTGGGCTAACACCCTACAATGGGGCGTGTCCCGACATACAAGGATTGCAAGACTTTATTTACTTTCCATCGATCATTAATGCATGCATTCATTCATGATGGTCCTATTTCATTATCTTCCACTTTATGTTACATAATACTTTCATTTCATTCCTTAACATTCAATGTAAAGCCATAGGAAAATAAACGTACAATGAAAGGAACATCAACATACATAGTCAATCATCATCATACAGGGCATCATAGATACATAACATACATCACATACATCATACATAAGCATCATGCATACCATTATGCATAAGCATCATACATACCATCATAACATCATACCCATCACATCATCTATGACATCAAAAAGTCAACTTACATAGCCCCCGGATATCTCACAAGTCAATGCCTAAACTTTACTTTTCTCTAGAAAGTCAAAAACTATTCTAAGTGTTCATCCGCATTTGTCTTTTGTTCATCCGCATTTGCCATAGTTCATCGGCATTTGCTATAGTTCACCTGCATTTGTTCATCCGCATTAACTTTACTCATCTGCATTTCCCATACTTAATCAATGTTAATCCGCATTTCATCCAATACTTATCCGCATTGACTTACTTAGTGGTTAATGCTCATCCGCATTTAACTGCTCATCTGCATTGACTTCCATTACTCATCCGCATTGACTTACTTAATAGGTAATGCTCATCCGCATTTAACTGCTCATCCGCATTGACTTTCCATACCCATCCGCATTGACTTTTGAACACTTGGACAGATTCTAAAACTTAACATATGAGCCTTAAACATCAGATCTCAGTTACCAAGCACCATCGATCATGTTCGAAGCTTAAATCTTACATTCCAAGCCTTAGGAACACATTTATAACATCAAAAAATATGAACATAGTCCAACATCACATCATAATCACAACATACATACATTCATACATACCGGTTGAAAACCCAGTTTAATGAAAACATACATTCATGCATTTCCAGCCCCAAAAAAGTTAAAAACCAGTAAAAGAGGGGTTCTAGAACTCACCTTTACAGCTCTTGAGTATGGCTTCTTCGAAACTCGTTTGCAATTGAGTTCAATCGCTTAGAAACCTACTAAAAACACACCCGAACACATACAAACACACATAAGCATAAAGCCGAGGATATGACCAGTCAAGAACATCATAAAACCTTGAATTCTTATCTTGACTTCAAACTTCTTCTTGTTTCTCTTCAAACCCGAGAGCTTTCTGCTACTCTTTCTACTTTCTCTCTCTAAAAAAACCGAAGATTTGTGATGTGTGTGTCATATGGGTGGCCATACCACCTTTTACACCCACTTTTGAAATATTTTATCCTTTCGGACACTTTTTACACCTAGACTTGGGTCTTATTTCTTTTCCTTCTTTTTCTTCACTTTATTCTTCTTTCTTGACTTTTTTCTAAAATATCTGGGTGTTACAAGTCCACCCCCTTATTTAGGTTTCGTCCCCGAAACCTATTAGTCCTCAAACAATTGTGGGTAATGCTGCCTCATCTCTTCTTCAGTCTCCCACGTACACTCAGATCCCTTCCTGTGCTTCCACTCTACACGCATAATAGGAAACACTTTATTCCTCAGCCTCCTCTCTTTTCGATCAATGATCACCATTGGTTGCTCCACATAATTGAGTCGTTAGTCTAGTTCGATATCCTCAAGTGGAACAATCACATCGTTATCTGCTACACTTTCTCAGATGAGATACACGGAATGTCGGGTGAAATCCACTTAACTCATCTGGTAACTCCAGTCTATAGGCCACCTCTCCTACTCGAACACTGATTCGAAAGGCCTTATGTACATTGGGCTCAACTTGCCCCGCTTTCTAAACGAATGATGCCCTTCCAAGTTCAGACCTTCAACATAACCCTGTCACCACCTAGAACTCAATCGGTCTATGTCGTTTATCAGCATACGGACTTCTATCTATCTTTGGCTACCTTCATGAAGGCCTTGATCCTTTCAAGCTTTTCAGTCGTAGCCTTGATCACCTGTCACCTCAACAGACAGGTGGTATGCATCTCCTATCGTATAACATCTCATATGGAGGCATACCAACACTGGCATAATAACTGTTCTTATATGAGAACTCAACTAATGGTAAGTGGTCATCCCAACTTCCTCCAAAATCAATGACACAAACATGAAGCATATCCTCTAAGGTCTGAATGGTGCTTTCTGACTGACCATCTCTTTGAGGATGATAAGCAATGCTAATATGTAACCTCGTCCCTATCGCGTTGTGAAATTTCTTCCAAAATTTAGATGTAAACCGGGTGTCACGATTAGACACAATAGACACCAGCACACCATGACGGGTTACAGTTTCCTTGATGAATAGGTCTGCCAACCTCTCGGTTGAATATGTATCGCGGATCGGTAGGAAGTGAGTACTCTTCGTTAAGCGGTCAACTGTCACCCAAATAGCATCATACCCTTTCGGGGTACGCGGCAACTTTGTAATGAAATCCATGGTGATGTGCACCCATTTTTGTTCTGGTATATCCAAAGGTTGGATCTTCTCATACGGCTTTTGATGCACGGCCTTCACATGTAGACAAGTAAGGCATTTACTAGCATACTCCACCATATTGTGTTTCATACCCGACCATAAATAATCTTTCTTTATGTCTTGGTACATCCTTGTAGCACCGGGATAATAGAGTATCGAGTCTTATGAGCTTCATCGATAACCTTCATACATAGATCCCCAAAACAAGGAATCCACATTCGTCCAAATCGGGTTCTAACACCACGCGTGTTTTCACTGAATTCCGCAACCAGACCTCTCATCCTTTCAGAGTAAAGATGTTCTTCCTTTAATGCTTCATCTTGTAACTCCTTGACCTACTTCATCACATCCGAGGTCATGATCAACTCATATGCTTTCACCTGAATCGGCTAGGGCCTCTCTTTTCTACTAAGGGCATCCGCCACCATGTTGGCTTTGCCCGGATGGTAATGGATCTCGCCATCATAATCTTTTATAAGCTCCAACCATCATCTTTGCCTCATGTTCAGGTCCTTCTGCTCGAAGAAGTACGTCAAGCTCTTGTGGTCAGTGAATATGGTGCACTTCGTCCCGTAAATATAGTGCCTCCAAATCTTTAGCGCAAAGACCATGACTGCTAGCTCCAAGTCTTGAGTAGGATAATTGACCTCATGAACCTTTAACTATCGGGATGCATAGGCTATAATCTTCCCTCTTTGTATTAACACACACCCCAACCCTGAGTAAGAAACATCAGAATAAACAACCATATCTTCACTTCCATCGGATAATGACAGAACAGGAGCTTGAGTCAGCTTAGATTTCAATTCCTCAAATGCCTTCTCTTGAGCTTGACCCCATACAAACTTCAAATCTTTCTGGGTCAACTTAGTTAGGGGGGAAGCGATCTTAGAAATGTCTTGGATAAATCTTCTGTAGTAGCCGGCCAAACCCAAGAAACTACGAATCTCGGATGGCGTCTTTTGGAGACTTCCATTGCATCATTGCCACCACCTCTGCCAGATCCACCATGATCCCGTCAGGATTTACCATGTGACCCATGAATTGAACCTCAAGCAACCAGAACGCACACTTGTAGAACTTGGCGTACAACTTCTCCTTCCTCAACGTCTCCAAAACCTCCTGAATGTGACCGGCATGCTCTATCTCGTTCTTCGAATAAATCAAGATATCATCAATAAACACAATCACTTATTTTTTCAACATCGGCTGACACACTCGATTCATCAGATCCATAAAAGCAGCTGGCACATTGTTCAAACCAAATGCCATAGCAAGAAAGTTGTAGTGACCATAACGCGTGCAAAAAGCTGTTTTATGGATATCCTACTCCATCACTTGCAATTGATGGTAACTGTATCAAAGGTCTATCCTTGAAAACCACTGACACCTTGAAGCTGATCAAACAAATCATCAATTCTTTGTAAGGGGTAGCGGTTCTTTATCGTCAACTTATTCAGCTCACGGTAGTCAATACACGTCCTCATACTACCATCTTTTTCTATACGAATAAGATCGGAGCACCCCAAGGAGTGATACTCGGTCTAATAAACCCCTTATCAGCAGCAGCTCTTGCAACTGCTCCATGAACTCTTTCATCTCCATCGAAGGGAACCGATACGGTGCCTTGGCAATAGGTTGGGCACCGGTATCAGATCAATCTGAAACTCGATCTCACGGTCAGCGGGCACTCCTAGTAAGTCTTCTGGGAACACATCTGGAATGTCACACACAACCAGGACATCAGACAGTTGTGGTGTTGGTGTTTCCACATCTTTCACATAAGCCAAGTAGGCGCTACATCCATGCCTCATGCAATTTCCCGCCACCGCCATTGAGATTACTTCCGGAATCGCCATGACCCTATCACCATAAACCGTTACCGAACTCCCGTCAGGCGCTGTCAAACAAATCATCTTCTTGCGACACACAATGTTTTCCTTGTAGTGTGCCAACCAATCCATCCCAAGAACCATATCAAAACCACCTAAGGTCATCACAAAAGGTCTAACCGGAAACTTATGACCTTCTAATTCCACATCACATCCTTCTATCATCTCAGAAATTTGGGTAGACTTACTTATGGCGGTTTCTACATCAAAAGGCATATCTATATTCTTACTAATAACAGACAGTTTAGCACAGAAAGCAGCAGAAATTTAACTTTTACTAGCACCAGAATCGAATAACACAGAGGCTAAAGTTTGGTTTACTAGAAACGTACCTTATACGACATCAGGGTCCGTCCTAGCCTCCTCATGCGTTATTGTAAACGCTCTGGCGCTCGCCCTCGGTCCTTTATCTCCAGTCTTCTTCACCCCAAAACCCTCAGCCCTCGGCTTCTTACAGTCTCTACTCATGTGGCCCTCCACACCACAGCTAAAACATCGGACCGTACGACAGTCCTTTGCTATATGCCCCGTCTTCCCGCATTTGAAGCATAAGTTTGATCCCAGTCTACATTCTCTAGTATGCTCCTTCCCACATCTATCACACATCTTCGACCCTGCACCAGATGTGACCACAGGGACGGTCATCCACCCGTCCTTCTTGTTACTCGTCGGGGCACCACCTCGACCAAACCATTTCCCATTCCAATTCTGGTCACCACTCCCTTTCTTGCTACCTTCAGCCATGACCACCACAGCCCTCTCAGCATATAACATCCCTGCCATATCTACCACCGACCTAAACGTGCTTGGTCGGGCAGCGATCATGTGCCTGTGAATATCCACCAGCAAACCCTGAATGTACCTCTTAATCTTTCGTGATGAAGGCGTCACTTGGTTCGACACCAGACGTGCCATCTCATTGAACTTGGTGGTGTATTACTGATGTGTCATCGTCCCACTTTCAACTGCAAGAACACCCTGTTAACTTTGTCCATCTCCCTATGAGGACAAAACTCCTCAATCACCAACTTCTTCAGCTCAGACCATCTCATCCTCCCAATAGGCCGACTACCCTCAGCTTGGACAATATTGTCCCACCAGCATAAAGTTGAGTCCACAAAAGAGTGGGCAACTAACTTCACTTTCTGATCCTCCCAACACTCATTGATATTCAAAACAACTTCTATTTCTCTCACCCATCGCTAAGCAGCAGAAGCAGTGCTATTACCATCAAAAGTAGGGGGCTTGCACCTTTGAAATGCTCCGTAGTTATAGCCTCGTGCCACCTTTTGGCGTAGGCTCTTCTTCTTCGTCATCAAACAAAACCATCTTAGTCTCGGGCTGTCTCCTTTCGCCTGTAGGTCTACCTCTTTCCCTTCTTTCCCCATCTCTAACAACCTTTATCACTTCGGTCACTACAGACGGTAGGATCGTCTGCATGACCTAATGCACTTCCTCCACAACCGCCTCTTTCATTGAGGCTCTCAAGTTAGCACTCTCATCACCGCCTCCGGATGAGGGGTATCTGGTTCTTCATGAACCACCTTTTCGGCTCTAGGCCTTCCTCTCGTAACTCGTGGTTCAGCACCACGACCTCTACCACGTGAAGCTTTAGATGAACAACCACCGGCCATCCTCACACACACACTGAAAGATTCCAACACCAAAACGGTCAATCAAGGGAACAACTCAGTTCATGTCGGGTATAGTAAGTCCTTAATTATAGTGGCAAGTTGTGATTAGCCACTTACTTTACTCTTCATACCCTAAGAATTACTTGTCCTCAATACATTAGTATCTAAATCAACCAGCAACACATAACCACATAACATGCGCGGGACGCTTATAGCAAGCCAATCATTGCTCACAAAACATACTATTACATTTAACTTTCATAAAAACATCATAGTGGAACATTTAAAATAACCTTTTCTTTCATAATAAAAGCTTTTTCAAGTTAATACAATCATTCATTACACATTTTCATTTGCTCGTATTACAATGCAAAAATAGTAACAAAAGAATGCCATCCAAAATGCAAGTAGCTGCCTCGCGCCATCCTCAGCAATGCTCACCTGCCAACTGGGAAATGCATAAAAGTCAGCATTGCTGAGTGTGTTCTAGTTTTATAATAAAAGATACTTTTACTATCATTAAACCGTTCTTTACTTTTGCATGTGATCACGCATCATACATACAAATAGATAATATCATTATTATCTTCATCATTCATTCATTAATCTTCTTTCATTCATGGTATGTCATTATCATTCCCATTCATTACTTTCATTTCATTCCATCAAAACCATGAACCTTACCCTACTGTCATGCATAAAGTTGGTATTGGGTCGGGGTCCATCATAGACCCCCTGTCATGGTGCACAGCAGCCTAGCCACAGTACCTAGGGTAAGTTCAGGTGTACCATTGTCATGTGCTAAACCCTCTGTCATGCATAAAGTTGATACTGGGCCAGAGTCCATCATTGACCCGTCGTCATAGCGCATAGCAGCCTGGCCACAATATCTAGGGTAAGCGTCAAAGGTTCTATACATATGGTCAATCACAAAGAAGGACCCGATGTGCATCCTTCAACCCACACACCGTTGGACTAACACCCTACAATGGGGCGTGTCCCAACATACAAGGCTTGCAAGACTTTCTTTTCTTTTCACGTTCATTAATGCATGCATTCATTCATCATGTTCCTTTTCATTATCTTCCACTTTACATTAGATAATACTTTTATTTCATTCATTAACATTCAACGTAAAGCCATGGGATAATAAACATACCATGAAAGGAACATCAACATACACAGTCAATCATCATCATACAGGGCATCATACATACATAACATACATCACATACATCCCACATAACCATCATGCATACCATCATGCATAAGCATCATTCATACCATCATAACATTATGCCCATCACATCATCTATGACCTTAAAAAGTCAACTTCCATAGCCCCCGGGAGTCTCCCAAGTCAAAGCCTAAACTTCACTTTTCTCCAAAAAGTCAAAAAATATTCCAAGTGTTCATCCACATTTGTCTTTTGTTCATCCGCATTTGCCGTAGTTTATCCGTATTTGCTATAGTTCACTCGCATTTATTCATGTGCATTAACTTTACTCATCCGCATTTCCCATACTTAGTCCATGTTCATCCGCATTTCATCCAATACTCATCTGCATTGACATATTTAGTGGTTAATGCTCATCTACATTTAACTGCTCATCCGCATTGACTTACTTAATAATTAATGCTCATTCGCATTTAACTGCTCATCTGCATTTAACTGTTCATCCGCATTGACTTCCATTACTCATCAACATTGACTTACTTAGTGGTTAATGCTCATCCGCATTTAACTTCTCATCCGCATTGACTTACTTAATAGTTAAGGCTCATCCGCAATTAACTGCTCATCTGCATTTAACTGCTCATCCGCATTGACATACTTAGTGGTTAATGCTCATCCACATTGACTTACTTAATTGTTAATGCTCATCCGTATTTAACTGCTCATCCGCATTGACTTTCCATACCTATCCACATTCACATTCCATACCCATCTGCATTGATTTTCCATACCCATCCGCATTGACTTTCCATACCCATCCGCATTGACTTTTGAACACTTGGGCAGATTCTAAAACTTAAACATATAAGCCCTAAACATCAGATCTCAGTTCCCAAGCACCATCTAGCATGTTCTAAGCTTAAATCTTACATTCTAAGCCTTAGGAACACAACCATAACATCAACAAATATGAACATAGTCCAACATCACATCATAATCACAGCATAAACACATTCATACAAATGGGTTGAAAACCCAGTTTAACGAAAACATACATTCATGGATTTCCAGCACCAAAATAGTTAAAACCAGTAAAAGAGGGGTTCTAGAACTCACCTTTGCAGCTCTTAAGTATGGCTTCTTCCAAACTCGTTTGCAATTGAGTTCAATCGCCTTGAAACCCACTAAAAACACACCCAAACACATACAAACACACATAAGCCTAAACTAGAGGATATGACCAGTCAACAACATCATAAAACCATGAATTATGACTTGAATTCAAACTTCATCTTGTTTCTCTTCAGAACTGAGAGCTTTCTGCTGCTCTTGCTACTTTCTCTCTCTAAAAAACCTGAAGATTTGTGATGGTGTGTCATATGGGCGGCCATACCACCTTTTGCACCCACTTTTCAAACATTTTGTCCTTTAGGACACTTTTTACCCTAGACTTGGGTCTTATTTCTTTTCCTTCTTTTTTTCATTTTATTCTTCTTTCTTGACTTATTTTTAAATATCCAGGTGTTACATAAATTGCCAGTTAGTAGTAGGAATATAGATATGTCATCTGATGTAGAAACTGCCATGGGAGGGTTTACCCGGATTTCTGAGATAATAGAGGGTTGTGATATAGAACCAGAATGTCACAATTTTCATGTTAGACCATTTGTGATAACCTTAGGCAGGTTTGACGTAGTCCTAGGAATGAACTGGTTGGCAGACTACGAGGAAAATATCGTGTGTTGCAAGAAGATGATTCATTTAAAGTCAAAACTAATAACTAACACACATGTCTCTTGTGCAGATTACATGGCAAATCTTACATGGATCAAGCTCCATAACGTCAGTGGTTATTTAAACCCTGATGTCCCAGAAGTAGAGGGACTGAGAGACATCATAAGATTCATCAATACCACAAGGATGGCATATGACATCATAGTCCGACCAACTATCTATGAGAATCTCATAAGGTCTTTCTGGAACACAGTTGAGGTTGTTGAAGCTGATGGCATTAGAACACTTACTGGGAGAATTAACAGTGAACACACATTGATCATAAGTGAAGAGTCAGTTAGAAGATGTCTAAGGTTTGGTGATGATGCAAATACTCCTTTGGAACTAAGTGATGGATGACATAACCACATTTTTTGCTGAAATTGGTTATGCAGGAGGTTATGAAGCTAAGCAGATTGTTATGGGATTGGTTGATTTACCATGGAGATTCATTATTCATATGTTTCAGCATTTCTTGTCAAAGAGAAAGACAGGATGGAATGACATTCCAGTCCTCACATCATCAGCTATCTGTGCTCTATGCACCAACAGGCCATTCAATATGTCAGCATATGTTTTCAATGGCCTGGTTTCAAACATTAGAGAAGGATTAAGATACAAGTTTCTGATGTATCCCACATTCATTCAATGTGTAATCAATGAATCATTCTTAACATTGCAACTGAAAGACCAGTGATTGACATTCCACATTAGATGCAAGATCATATAAGTATATAAATAAGAGAGATCCTAGAAACTTTTATAGTGGGGCTCACACTCCTCTTTTGCCTTGGATGTTACAACAGATAAATCAAGAAGCACAACCATCTCCGCAACAATCACCACAACCTGCTGCTCAACCATCACCACAATCACCACCACTTTCAACTCCACAACAAACGCCACAACCATCACCAATACCATCACCACAACCAATACCACAACCTTTATCACAACGATCTCCACAAACATTTCCATAACCAACACCACAAAAAACCCCTCAAACTACACCTATATCACTTATCATCACTCTCTAATATCACCACCACACAATCACCTATATCCCCTTTTCAACCTGTGCCATCACAAGATTACCCTGCTGATGTAGGAGGATCAACCAGTGCTTCTAAAGCTTCCAAATCATCTTTTGATGAGAAGGATCATCACACTCATATGCCTGCAAAAACAGCAACTTCTGAGCCTGCTCCCTCAGAAAGTTTTGCTGATTCAATTGTTAACAGACCAGATGAGAAGGATGAACTGATCACTGAATGGATGCAAAGGATTGAAAGAATGGAGAAAATTCTAAACAGAAGGGCAAGAATCATAGAGGATATAATTCTGGAACTAGATGAGAAGGAATAGGAGCTGAAAGATCTTAAAGATAAACATAAGGCTAAATTGACTAAGAAAGATAAGGAAATTTGAAGTTGTATAGGCTGCCCTTAAGCACTCAAGAGAAGAAGTTAGTGGATATATTGACACTCTTGAAATTCAAACAATAGCAATGGAGGAACAAGAAAATATCATAGAACAATAAGCTAATATCATCTCCAAACTTGAAAAAGAAATTGATAACAAGAACAACAGAATATCTGAGCTTGAAATGATGATTAAGATCTAAAGAAATGAAGTGGATGATGATGATGAGAAAGAAGAATAAGAAAAGGTTGATGTTGATGACAACCAGTCAGTTGATGAAAATGAAGAAGAAGAGGGTAATACAAGTAAGATAGAATATGAGGAACAGAATTTAGAAATGGAAATTTATTCTGGAGAAACCTCTGCTGATCACACTGAAAAAGCTGAGTCTGAAGAACTTTTCAGCATACTAGACAGCTTTACTTTCGAACAATTCAGTGTTGATGTGATTTCTGGGACTTTGTAAACAACCTAAAAGCTGATTCTGATCCAATTGTGCTCATTCTAAAATCTCCAAAACCTTTGGAGAAAGAGCTGAACATGCAGATTGGTCCTGAAGTGTCTCTAACTCAAGAGCAAAAAGAAAGAACAAGAGAAATGGTTGAACAAGAAAGAGAGAAAGAAAAAAAATCAGAAAAATAAAATCAAGAAATGAATGTGGATGAACAAGTACAAACAACACCCAAGAGAATGCCTGAAGTAATAGAAAAGGGTGAAGCTTCGAGCCCTCGACTTCAAACTTACTCATGAAAAAGAAAATACTTAGCTGAAAAGGCTAAGGGTAAGAAACCAATAGTTGAAGAAGAACCAGTCAAGAAACAAAAAGATGACCCCAGAAGTCTAGCAGCAATTGCTAAATTTTTGGATGAACATGAGCAGGCAGAAGCTCAATTGAAGAAATTGGCTGGTGCAATTGATTTAGAAGAAGGTGAGATTGCTGGTGGATATGAAGCTGAAAAGGATGTTCTTATGGACAGTCCCATGAAAGCAGAACAGGAAGTAGAAAACATGGTATCCAAAGCACAAACTGATGACTTGATGATTAAAGCCATGTTTCTGATCAATCCAGGTTATGATCCTGATGAAGTGTTTGGAATGACTTATGAAGGCATAAAGGAGGAGGAAGAGAATGTAAAAAGGTTGCTTAATCCAACAATTAAAACTCAGTATGAAAAGGCAATCTTCAAAGATACTCCAAAGCATAAAGATTCATCTTTGAAGAAATCAACTGGGTATGAAAGACCATTGTGAAGAAGGGGTCCCCTACACAAGCTGTCTTCAATGAAGAAATCATCTCCATCCCATGACCCACTATTTCCTGATCTTTATAGTATGACTAATAAGGAAATGAAGGATTACCTCACAAATCAAGGCTTCACCGAAAGAAAGTTAGCTAACATGAAGTCAAATTCTATAAGAGCTGCTACTCTCAAGATGATAAATGAGAAGAAAGAAAAATAAAGCAGTTAGAAGAAGAGGTGCTTAACAAGAAACCAAGAGCAAGAGTGTCTGCACATGACATGAGTCTTACTCACAAAGATCAAGATTATCTTGCACCTGTCATTCATAGAATCCAGAGTGGTTTGCTGAACCCTCTTAACTAAAGCTTCAAGAAGGGTTGACCACTTCTGAGATGATCAGAGAAATATCTACTCCCAAAGGCAAAGCAGATCAAAAAATTATTGCCTGGAAGTATGATAGTGCATGGAACATGTTTATGGTTAAAAGGATCTCTGGCTTAGTGCAATTCTTTACTGAGTACTCTGCTTTGGTAAATGCACTTGAGATTCATGAGTTGAAAGAACTGGCCAGCCTAGAGCTGATCAACCACAATGCCATGTACAGAGGCTATGAATTTGAAGGAATACTCAAAATGTTCAAAATAACAAACGACTTCAATACTTTGAAAGCTACATGCATGATGAAAGACAAAACATTCAAGAATCCACTGGAAAAGAATCAAACAAAACCAGCTGAAGAAGTTGTATTCCTGAACTTAAAGTCAAACCTACTGAAGCCTTAAAAAGAAAAATGGTAGCCGGTACACATTCCTCAATTCCAATTTCAAATGTGTTTTATGATGAGAAGACATATGAGTTAGTGATTGAGAGGAAATGGGGAGGAAAAGTGGGTGATGGGATCAGATTATTCAGTGGTTATGAAGTGAGATTACTGGATCAATCATACATTCATTACATCTATACAAGACACTTCAGAGAGATATCAAACAAATTAGGTGAAGAAGATCTACATTTCATTCTGAAATGTATCAAACTACTAAAGATGTCCTATGATCATATCAGTGCAAAAAGAGAGAAAAGAAACAAAAAGAGGACAACTCTCCAATTGGGCAACATTGTCAAGCTTGAAGTTGATGTAGATGGTTCCCTATTGATTCACAAAGATGGACTTTCAACAGTTTCTCTTTGGGAACCTATTTCTTCAAAGAAGCTACCACTTGAAGCAATCCATAATATGAGCAGAATGAAGATTCATGTATTGAGCAAGGATAAAATGTTAGAGGCTCAAGATTTTGTCAACATGATCAAAGCAATTCTGGATCCAAGACAAGTTGCAACTCTTGTATCATCCGCATTGAAAAATGTGGATGACCAACCAAATGCGCATAAGTATTTGTTCATCCGCATTAACCAATGCACATGACCAACTTACTAATGCGGATGATGAAGTGGAGATGCTGATCAAGATTATCTCATCCACATTTGTCAATGCGGATGAACAAGCAGAGATGCAGATCAAGACTTAGACTAGAATCTGATGTAATAGGTCAGGGGTAGTTTAGTCATTTTGTAAAGGCATCGTGTCTACCTATAAATAGAATAATTGACCTAGTACTGAGGTGACGGCTGATAGATAGTGAATTTTTGTTGTAATTATTCTCTGTAATTTATCACCTTTCATATATCAATACAAACAACATTGATGAGTATTTTTCTTGCTTTGATTGTTTGTTTCTGCCACTCAATCATTGACTTGATTATCATATTCGATTCACAGTAAGAATATTACTCTTACTCAACCCCAGTTGATGAAGAAAGATTATTTATGGTCGGTATGAAGTGTGATGTGGTGGAGTATGTGACTAAATGCCCTACTTGTTTACAAGTGAAGGCCGAGCACCAAAATCCGTATGGGAAGATCCAACCTTTGGATATACCGGAGTGGAAGTGGGAGCACATCACCGGGGAATTTATTATGAAGCTACCTCGCACCGCGCGAGGATATGATGCCATATGGGTGATAGTTGATCGTTTGACGAAGAGTGCTCACTTCATACCGATTCACGAGATATATTCATCCGAGAGGTTAGTGGATCTTTGCATCAAGGAGATCGTAACTCATCATAGTGTGACGGTGTGTGATCGTGACACCCAGTTTACATTAAAATTTTGGAAATTATTCCACGATCCTATGGGGACGAGGTTGCATATTAGCAAAGCCTATCATCCTTAGATAGATGGTAAGTCAAAAAGGACCATTCAGAAGCTAGAGGATATGCTTTATGCATGTGTCATCAATTTTGGTGGAAGTTAGGATGACCACTTACCGTTAGCTGAGTTCTCATATAATAACAGTTATCATGCTAGCATTGGCATGCCCCCTTATGAGATGCTATACGATAGGAAATGCTGGACACCTATCTGTTGGGGTGATATTGGTCAGAAAGAGTTAAGAAGCCTTGAGGTGATCGAGGCTATGACTGAGAAGAAATTGTTAGAGTAGGAGAGGTGGCCTATAAACTGGGTTACCAGAAGAGTTAAGTGGAATTCACCCGACATTCCATGTTTCTCATGTGAGGAAATGTTTAACAAATGAGGATATGGTTGTAACACTGGGGGCTTTCAAGGTAGATGAATGGCTCAATTACATCGAGCAACCAGTGGCGATCATTGATTGTAAAGAGAAGAGGTTAAGGAATATAGTGATTCCTCTTGTGCGTGTACAATGGAAGCACAGGAAGGGAATCGAGTCTATGTGGGAGACTGAAGAAGAGATGAGACAGCATTACCCACGATTGTTTGAGGAATAACAGGTTTTGAGGATGAAACCTATATAAGGGGGGTGAACTTGTGATGTTCGGTTATTTTTAAAGACAAAGAAAGAAAGAATAAAGTGTAGAAAAAAAGAAAGAAAAGATATTTTACCCTAGTTGAGGGGTAAAAAGTGTTAAAAGGACAAAAGGTTTGAAAAAGTGGGTGTAAAAGGTGATGGCCGCCCATCACTCTTTCTACACCCACACAATTTTCGGATGTTAGAGAGAGAGAGAGTAGCAGAGAAAAAGTTTTAGATTTTTAGATGAAGAACAAGTTGAAAATTCAAATTCAAGGTAAGAATTTATGGTTTTATGGTGTTTTTGACTGGCCTTGCCTCGGGTGTATGCTTATGTGTGTTTGTATGTTCGGTTATGTGTGTTTTAGTGGGATTCTAGGTGGTTGAACTCAATTGCAAATGAGTTTGGAAGAAGACATACTCAAGAGCTGCAAAGGTGAGTTCTAGGACCCCTCTTTTACTGGTTTTTAATGATTTTGGGGCTGGAAATGCATGAATGTATGTTTTCCTAAAACTTGGTTTTAAACCCGTGTGATTTACTATGTGTATGTTGCTGTTATGATGTGATGTTGGGCTGTGTTCATGCTTCATGTTGTTATTGTTGTGTTTCTAAGGCTTAGAAGGTAAGATTTAAGCTTAGAACATGATAGATGGTACTTGGGAACTGAAATGTGATGTTTAGGGCTCATATGTCTAAGTTTTCGAATCTGCCCAAGTATGCAAAAGAAAAGCGGATGAAAAAAAAGGGCAAATGCGGATGAGTATTGTAAAGAATGCGTCTGAATAGTTAATGCGGATGAGCATTGTTCATTAAGTAAGTCAATGCGGATGAGTATTAGAGAAATGCGGATGAACAGTTAATGCGGATAAGCATTAACTACTAAGTAAGAGAAATGCGGATGAGTACTGAGGAAATGCATATTAGTACAGATGAATGCGGATGAACTAAACAAATGCAGATGAACAAAAAGGGCAAATGTGGATGAGTACTGATGAAATGCGGATGAACTAAATGTTGGGTTTGTTAGACTATTATCAAAGTTGTTTAAGCATTTAAACATGAAAAATGCAGCGCAATGAAACCTTAATATTATGTTTTCTAAACTGAAAATTAAAGCATATAACTTAATATGAACAAACCCAAGAACATAGGATCAAATATATGTGTATGAACTAGCTATAGAGAAGAAATAACAACCAAAAGAAACACACACAAACTACCTTTGTAGATCAGCTAAAAAACGTGAAAATGATGAAGAGAATAAGGTTCTTGAACGACCAAAACACCAAGCAGAGGTGTCCTCAAGCTTCCATACCCACAAGCATCAAGCATACACCTTGTTGCTAGGATTTGAACACCCAAAAACGAACGAAAAGGGGTTGTTGGAACCCTACTCCAGCCGTGATTTTGCTTTCAAAAAACGGCAGAAACGTTTTCAGCTATGAACTTCTACAAGAAATGGAGAGAGTTTTGTGCCTTATGGTCTTTGCATGTAAGAGAGAAGGAGTGATGGAGTGTGGGACTAGTTACTAATGTCTACTTCCAAGACAAAGTAAAATGACCCAACCCCATACAAGGGGTGGCTGAAACATGTGTTCAAAATGGGGTTTCCCCCAAATTTTTATCTCCCATTTAATTTGTAACTAGTTACTAACTAAGTTATGTAATTAACCTTTTAATTATATAACTTATACATACTTTTATTACTTGATGTTATTTAACCAATTTAAATAACATTACAAATAACACCAATGAACAAAATATCCCTATAAGTTGTTCCATCTCATATGCAACTTATTTAGAAAACCCATTTTCAAAATTGGTGTAATTGTTTAATTGCATGATCATATCATCAATTAAATATTAATTGGTGTTTGCTAAGCTTGTTATTGGGTATGACCTGACTTGGATCATAACGTACTAACCACATCAATGATTTATGTGTCTTGGGCATAAAGAATCCAACAATCTCCCACTTGCACAAGATTTATAGAAGATTGATGCAAGCAGTAAATACCGCCTAACAACGGTTTACTACCCTTATTACGCATGACTAAAAGCCATTCAATAACATCATCCCCTTCAAGTTTCCAACTTTAAATGATTTAGGTGAACCAATCATTTATCCTTTTTTTTACATATGTCATGTAAATCCAAGGACACAGAATGATCATTCCTTGTTGATTTAACTTAATCAGGCCTTAGACATCTTGCGCTCAATGAATAAGAGGAACAAATTCCATTTTGACTATATACGTTTCTCATAATCATCCCGTGTCACACATGAACATTGCCTTATGTGTTGTCCACAATTTCAGAGCACTGAAGAACTAGCTCAAGGTGTAACACATTGGTGAATATCAAAATCCAATATGTATCTCAGGTCGGAGGATACCAAATGATATTCTTCTTTAATCTAATTTACTTATGATAGTTCTAGAAGATTCCATATAGTAAAATTTGAGATACTGGTCAGTCCAATATTTGAATCCCACAAATATCAATGAACTTTGGCAGCAACCAATTGCTCTATATTCATGCGTTATGAATATCCACCAACCATGTTCATAATAGTCTTACTTTCATTTTTGTTCCCACAAACATGACGAGCTACAAACATTTAGAATAATAAACATATTCATGGATGCATACATGCTAAAAGGAACATAACTTAGAATATCACAAATATATAAAAGAGTTCAATATTACATGGTTCCAAACTTTTAAATACTAAAACAGATCAATTCAAATCACTAGAATATCAAAGTCCTAAGGCACAAGTATGACTTTCATGCTTTGCCCTTTCAAGGAGCTTCATGGGTGGGTCCGTAATATTTTGATCGGTGTGAACTTTATGAATACATATCTTTCCCTTTTTAACTTCATCCCTTATGTAGTTGAATCTCCGCTCAATGTGTCTAGTCTTTTGATGTGCATGGGATTCCTTGATTTATGCAATCGCACCCTTGTTATCACAAAAGATTTCTAGGGGTCTTGAATGGTAGAGACGACCCCTAGATCGATGATAAATTTCTTTATCCATGCAGCTTCCTGAGCTGCTATGGAGGCGGCTATGTATTCGGATTTTGTAGTGGACAATGCTACCATGTCTTGTTTTGAACTCTTCCAGGACACTACTCCTCCATTCATAATGAAGACATACCCCGATTGTGATCTAGAATCATCTCAATCAGTTTGGAAACTCACATCCATGTAACCAATTACAACGAGTTCCTCTTCATCAGATCCGTATATTAGAAACATATCCTTAGTCCTCGAAAGGTATTTCAATATACTTTTAACAGCAATCAAATGGCTATTACCTGGATTCTGCTGATATCTGCTTGTCATGCTTAACGCGCATGACACGTCTGGTCTAGTGCATATCATCGCATACATGATGGATCCTATAGCAGACGCATATGGGATGTCCTTCATTTGATCTTGCGCATACTTTGAGCGTGGACATTGAGATGTACTTAATATTGTCCTTCTTTGAATAGGTACCATACCTTTCTTATAGTTTTCCATCTTGAACCTTTTCAAGACTTTATCAATATATGCACTTTGGTTTAGACCTATCAACCGCCGCGATTTGTCCCTATAGATCTTTATTCCTAAAATATAGGCGGCTTCATCGATATCTTTTATGGATAAACAATTTCCAAGCCAGGTTTTAACACCTTCCATGGTTGGAATATCATTTCCAAAAAGTAGTATGTCATCAACATACAATACGAAGAATGTAATTATGCTGCCACTAGCCTTCTTATCTACACAAGCCTCTTCAGCATTCTTGATGAAACCGAATTTCTTGATCTCTTCATCAAAACGTTTATTCCAACTTCTCGATGCTTGTTTCAATCCATAGATTGATCTCTTTAACTTGCATAGTTTATTAGGATGTTGTGGGTTGACAAAACCATTACGCTGAACCATATGGAGAGTCTCTTCAAGATGTCAATTAAGAAAAGTGGTTTTGACATGCATTTGCGTAATCTTATAGTCATAATATGCATCTATGGTAAATAATATCCTAATTGACTTTAGCATTGCCACAAGTGAGAAGGTTTCATCATAATCAACACCTTGAGTTTGAGTGAAAGCTTTTGCTACAAGTCTTGATTTGGAAGTATCTGCAGGATCGGCTAAGGGTCACTTAACACTTAGTTTTTCTCTCAAACTCACCTTGAACAACACTCTGATGAAGATAAAGTCAATAAGAGTTGATCACAATATAGTAAGTAATAAAGAACACAAAAAGTGATTTTCAAGGTACTTGCATATATTGCTTCTCAACTCAAATATTACAAGGCTCTTACAAGCTTACCTTTTCGAGCTACAATAAGAGACTATATATAATACTACCTATAACCGGATATACTTTGATACTAGCTTGATCCTATAGCTAAAGCCTATACTACAAGGCTATAGTTTAAGGTATCTTAGATAAAGTCTTATCTGAGATATGGTAGTTAGGACATGTCCCTGACTTACCTTTTGTCACCAACTAAAGTTAGTAACATGTACTATCATAGAAAGGTAAACAATGGAATAAAGTATGGTCAAATGCATGGCTCTTTGATAAAACGCCATACAGTATCAGAGGTCTGCAGCGGAGTGTTAGAGACCATACTTATGTCCACCGGTTTATAGTAGTATCTTCCGAAGGTTAAATGGCTTCGGAAGAACAAGTACTTACAAAGCCACTTATACTTCGGTAGAGGCTACTTCTTTTAAGGCTTGGGAACTTCTTCTTTTCTTCATACTTCGGAAGTAGTCTTCTGATTGCTCTTCTAAGACTTGACCTTCAGAAGCATGCTCTTGAGTTTGGAAGTAGAGTTCTGTCTTCGGAAGTTGATCTTTCACTTTATCTTCGGAATAACTCTACAACCTTCGGAAGTTCCATGCAAAGCTTTGGAAGCCTTTGCATGTAGTACCAAAATTATCTAAGCGATTTGGTTTTGGTTGCACGAGCCTTCTTCTTGATCCAACAAACTCCCCCTAGGCTGATGCTACGGAAACCTCACTTGTTTCTGCCTGTCAAAACATTCAGCACCAAGGAGAGTAGATATTTATCTATTTCTTTGTTCTTCCCTCATGTGGTGCTAAGAAGTTTGTACAAATCCTAGGTAGACAAGAAATCCAGTCTGTCACCTTGGATGATATGTACCCTCTGTTGTTGCCCCCTCAAAAGAGTTAGTTGATGGGAACTGTAAATCATATTCCCATCTGACTATAGGTTCCAATTCGGGACCCTCTACCATCTGTAGAAAGGCAACGCCTTGGTAGGAGGGCTTTCCTTGTGTTCCTGTCTTCTCAACTTCAAATTTTCTTCAATCTTGTCTTTTGTAGTTAGCTCGGCTAGATGAAGACTGCTGAGATGATTTTTGATGGATGCAACAGTTTCGGAGTTGGAGGGGTTGGAGAATGGCTTCTCTGCTAACTTAGCAATATCAAATATGCTGGAGGGTAACACAGAGGTTGCATTAAGTCCATTGACTTCACCATTCTCCCTATCCAAAACAAAGTTGTGAGAAGTTTGATCGAACCTCCAATGGATTACTTTCTTTCTAGGAACAAGAGACTGACTAGGAATCTTGTCCTCTTTCTTAGTATCCAGCAGAGTCACCAGTTTCCTTCTAAGTTTCTTCTCTTCATTATTTAGTGAATCTGAGTTAAGGCCTATAAGTCTAGCTGCCTAGTCCAATGTTCATCTAGGCTAATAAAGGAATTGATCTCTTCTGAGGGAACATGAGAATCCATCAACATAGGTGATATTGACAGAGTCTTCTTCACATGAGACTTCGCTCAGAGTTATGCAGTTGGTGAGCTTAGCCTTGATTGCCTTGAACTCCTCAAGAGAGGGATGTTGAGAAGGCTGAAGGGATGGTTTGGATGGTTGTTGGGTAGGTTGAAGTTTAGAGGTTCTCGAGTGTTTTTGGTTGAAGGATAGGGAGTTTGGGTGGTTGAGGTGATGAAATGGGTGAGGGTAAGGAGGTGGGTTTAGGGGTGAAGGGCTTAGTTTTGATGGTGAAGGGTAAGGGTGAGGGATCAGGTTGTGGTTGAGTAATTGCAGTGAAGGTCATCCCCTTTACCCTACTATATATCTCTTTTCACTTTCCTAAGCGGATGTCAGCCTTGATTTCACTAACAATCCATTGGAGTGTCCTTTCTGACATGGGACCCACTTGCCTTCTAGAGAAACCATGAGCCCGGAGATAGTCCTTCATCCAGGCGTTCTCACTAAGCTTCCTCGTTTTAGTGGCCTTTGCTTCTTCCTCCTTCTTCTTCCTTTCCTTTAGCTTTTCTCTTCCAGCCTTTCTACTCTCTTTCTCCATTTGATACTGCTTTGTGTTGTAGAGCCATAGGGTGGTTTCATTGTTGGAGAGAGTTCTTGAAGATTGGAGTCTCTGGAGATTAGGAACCTATCCTATCTCTCCTCTGCTGCAAGTCAGCCACCTATTCTTCCTCTTTCTATTTCTCTAAGTCTAACCTGGCTTCTTCTTGTTGTTTGTCATGTTGCAGTCTGGTTGCCTTTTCTAGTTTCACCAGCTCCTCTAGTGGTAGGAGGAGTGTTTCTTCATTTGCAGCTCCCAATTGGATGAGCTGCTCAATTATCTCTTCTCTCCTTTTGTTGTTGACAACCTCCTGGTTCGCTGCAGCTGTTTTTTTACTAGCACCTAGCAACTTTTCAGTTGGAAGTCTTCATTTCTTCTTTAACTTCTCAATCTTCTCCTCTTCCTGAAGCTCTTCCGCAGTCATCTTCCTTTTCCCTTTGCTATCTTTTGTAGAGCTTGACTGTGGTGGTTCTTGGAGAGTGGATTCTGATTGTTTTAGTTGCTTGGAAATCAGTCCTTATTTCCCCTTCGAAATGAATCTTAGGTTCCATATGGACCTTAGGTTGACCAACTTCTTCCACAATAGTAGAAGGTGCAGTAAGCCTTTGAAGCTCTTTAGCTCCAAAGTAAATCATTGCAGCATCTGGGCTTGGCTGATCAATAGAGGATCTCAAAGAAACTTGGTGAAGAGTCTGTAGAGATTTCTGAGCATCTTTGGGTCTATTTGAATTACAACCTGAGATGGCTCAGACAAAGTGATGATAGGAGTAGAAGATGTTGAAGTTGAAGTATGAATCTGCGGGTCCTCAAGTGTTTGTCTCTGAACATTCTACCCCTTTTTGGTAGCATCATCTTGAGAGCTACATGAGTTCGAGGAAGAAGTCAATGAGACCCGAACAGGAACATGCCTAACAGATCTCTTGGTCTGTTTCTCAGCTAGTTGAGCCTTGAGATTGTAAATTTCAAGTTGCTGAGTGGCGGACCTTTCTTCTAAAGTCCTAACCAATGATTGAGGGTTTGAGACTTTAGACAGAAGGTCTTTTATAAGGAGTTTCATGCTTCCCTCATCTTCTTTTGAAGAATCACGGGGAGATGAGGTAACATACCTTGTATGTTCAGCCTCAGCACCAGATGTGGTTTCTTGGCATCCTGGTTTCCCTTGCTAAATGATGTCTCTTTTAGAGTAATCAAACGGCATTGTTGCCATAGATTTAGTCTCAGATATGTTACCACTGTCCATAGGGTCCATTAAGGCACCTTATCTAGTGGCAGCTGAAACTGCATGAGTCCCCTCCACATCAGTGGGACTCACCTCAGTTATGGGTTGCTGATGGGAGCTAAAGATAAGGGATCTCGCTGGGGTCTGTTGATGTTGGAGAGGGTGTTGTAGATCAACTTCATTGCCGTTGAAAGATGTTATCTCTTCATCAGTTTAAAGAGAAAGTCAGTGAAAGATAGGGATGTTAAGCCTACTAACTCGGGACCTTGGTCAATGTCTACAGGCATTGAGCCTTTGGTGGGGCCGTCCCTTGTTGGCTGCTTAGAAGAGTGTAAATATTCATCATGAGGGCTATTGATTTGGGTGTCGGGCACATGGGTTTGAGACTGAGGAGACTCAAAACCAAAATTGAGGTCAAATGTGAAGGATGGTAAGACCTCAGACTAAGTGGGAGCCCATGTTTCCACTCTAGTCTTTTTGGATTGAATAGGAGGGGCTTGCTCAATCAAAGTAGATTGAACAAGGATTCGTTTTGGGTGGCTCTGGTATGTGATGGTGATGGGTACAGAAGGCAGTGTTGGCATTATGGAGGTGGTTGCTGGTGTGGGTTCATCACTTGTGGGGTGAATAGGGACGTCACCAGGAGCTATGCGCTTAGTCATACCTGGAAGTAGAGAAGTATACCTTCTAGTGAAGTTGGTGGACACCTTCTTCAAAGTCTTGAAGATGGTAGGCCTCATGTGAAGGACAGTAAGAGCAGCTACACAGACAAGCGTACTCTGTTCCAACTCACAGTTGATGATGTGTTGAATGAATCGGGGATACATAAAGAATGTCTCCCTTTGAAGATTCCCAATCAGATTTGTAAACACAAATCTTGAGTAATTGAAGCGGAGGCCTCTCACCAATCCAAGGACTAAGCATCCTAGTTCATACGGGATATGATCCCATCCCCCAGATTTGTTTGACAGGCTGTGGAGGACAACATGCAGGAGGAACTTCCAGTTGTAGGAGAAGTTGTACTTGTAGACTGTCAACCTACTTAAGTCTCCACCATATCCCATGTGGATATAAGTGCTGTCTAAATCTTCTTTGGGAAATTCAGTAGGAGCTCCTTCATCATGAAGCTCGAGATGCTCCCTGATGAGTTATTCGGTAATGATCAACTCTTGTCCACAAATGCTAGACCTTAGTACACGAATCTCATTTAGGGTTTCGACTTGACCATTTTCCCAAAATTCGGCCATTTGAATGGCGTAAACAGTAGGGTTAACGATAAGGGCTGTGTAGTAAGATGATTGGGTGAGAAAGGAGATGATTTCAGAGAAGTCAACATGTCTTGATGAATCAAGAAGTGCGACTTGGTTGTGCTGAGAGATGAGTGCCATTGGAGAAAGGTGACTGAGGATAAATTTGAGCTTGGGTAAAGTTGGAGTGGAGAATATTTCTAGGGCAATAAAAATTTCAAGTAAGAAGATGAAATTAAATAGTCGGGATTATTTAAAGGAGGGTGGGAAGGCGGTAATGGGGGTTAGGATAAGGTGATGTAATGTTTTAATGGAAGAAATGACAGTGGCGGTAAGGTTAAAATCAGTTAAATAATCCGAAATTATTAACAAAATCTTTGCTTTCTATAGTGTGGGGCCCAAGAGATTTCCGTTACACACTAAATCTATCTTCCAAATATAAAACACTTACGAAGGTAATTTGTCTTCCGATGGCAATTCTTACTTCCGAAGCAAAGACTTTGCTTTTGAAGGTCAGGATTGCTTTCCGAATGGAAAGTGTGTGCAAGCCTTGGAAGTAGATCTGATATGAAATCAATCGCTTCTTCCGAGACCAAAAACTCTTCCGAGACCAAAAACTTTTTCGAGAAGAAAATTATCCTTTGAGAAATTTTGCTTCGGAAGATATGAAAATAACTTCCGAGGGTTAATTTCTCTTCGCAAGAAATTTATACATAGAAAATTTCAGAGAGACCTTTTGTAACACGGCTTAAATTGTATTGACATAAGACATTACATATTAAAAAGGTTTTCAAAAGAGGTAAACTAATCAATGTTTATGATCCCAATAGCTGTTATGAGATACTTAAATCTTTGTTCATCAAAATATTTGGTGAACAAATCATCATATTGTTCATTTGAGTCAACTTTGATTAGTTTAATCAGATTTTTCTCATGAATATCTCTAACGAAATGGTACCTGATATCAATATGCTTTGTCTTGGAGTGTTTCATCGGATTTTCAGTAATGGAGATAGCACTGTTGTTGTCAATATGGATAGGAGTACTCAAAAAGTTGAATCCATAGTCTAACATCTGATTCTGAATCCATAGAAGTTGAGCATAGCAGCTAGCAGCAGCAATGTATTAAGCTTCAGTAGTTGATGTAAAGACACAGGATTGTTTCTTGCACTGCCATGAGATAATCCTTCCACCAAGCTTCAGTAGTTGATGTAGAGACACATGATTGTTTCTTGTCAATGTTGTAGCCGCCATAGTCACTGTCAGAGTATCCATAGAGATTGAAATCCTTGTTTCAATCTTTCATCTCAAATCTTTCTAAGATGTCAGAAACAACAGCTAGATGAGACACCTTTGGAGCATCCTGATATCTTGCACAGATGCAGGTAGCAAACATGATATCAGGTTTACTGGCTATGAGATACATCAGAGAATCAATAATTTCCCTATACTGATGTTGATCTGTATCCTCCCCCTCAAGGTCAGGACAAAGATTGTGGTTTCTGGGTATGGGTGTCTTCGCAGGCTTACAATCTTTCATCTCAAATCTTTCTAAGATGTCAGAAACATACTTAGATTGATTAATGAAAAACCCTTCCTTCATTTGCTTTACCTGAACTCCAAGGAAAAAGTCCATTTTTCCCATGGAACTCATCTCAAACTTTTTCTTCATAATGCTTTCAAAGTCCTTACACATTCGGTCATTTGAAGAACCAAATATGATGTCATCAACATAGACTTGAACAAGCAAAATGTCCTTTCCAGACTTTTTGATGAAGAAAGTCTTGTCTATGGTACCTCTAGTGTAGCCATTCTTCAAAAAACCAAAGACAAAGTCTCATACCACAGCCTAGGCACTTGGTGCAGCCCGTATAGAGCTTTATCTAATTTGCACACATAGTTGGGGTGTTGTGGGTCTTCAAATCTTGTAGGTTGGCACACATAGACTTCCCTATCTATATCCTCGTATAGAAAGGCGCACTTGACATCAAGCTGGTAAACAGTGAAGTCCTTGGATGCAGCGTAAGCAAGGAAGATCCTAACGGCCTCAAGTCTTACAAAAAGTGCAAGGACATCAGTATAATCGATTCCTTCCTCTTGGGTGTATCCTTGAACTACAAGTTTTGCTTTGTTCTTGATGATCAAGCCTCTATCATCCCTCTTGTTTCTGAAAATCCATTTAGTGCCTATAGGTACTTGACCAGATGGTAGTATACCTAGGTTCCATACCTTCTGTCTCTTGAATTGAAGCACCTCCTCTTGCATCGATTCAAGTCAGTTACTATCTTTCAAGGCATCTTCCACCTTCTTGGGTTCCATCAAGGATAAAAAGCATGAGTACAAGCAGACATTCCTATGATGAGTTTGTCCTCTTGTTCTCACACCTTCAGAGACATCCCTTATGGTGTTCTCAATTGGATGAGTATTATGAATCCTAAGGCGAGGAATCACTTCCAACTGCAGAGACAAATCCAGGTTGGACATATTATGCTCAGGAACTAGTACACTTGGTATAGCTGTTGTTTCAATTCATTCAATGAGGACTGATTGAATGAGTAAGAAACATCATCAATGGTTGGTTGTGAAGTAGTATTAACAGTTCCATGTTCCTTCAAAACACTACTTCCTTCTACCTGGTGTTGTGGTGGATCACCTCATAAGTTTTGAGGCTCAGAAAGTGATTCACTTGTTGAAGCTTCACTATTCCTTGATATAGTTAAGCTGTCAGATCTGTGAATGGAGGAAGCTTGATGTATTGCATCTCTTGGAGAATTTGGACGAGGTCTGGGAAGTTCAAACAGTTGATCATCAGCAACAGCATCAGCATCATTTTGAGCACCTGTTCCAAATCAAACATTCTCACAAGAAGGTTTAGAATAGTGTGGAAACAATTCTAAATCAAAGATATGATCAGAGCTATTCCCCCTAACACAAGGAGTGTGGTCATTAACAAATATATTGGATGTGTCCTCAAATTCTTGATTCTTGATGTTGTATACTCTATAAGCTTTGGAGCTAGAAGAGTATCCAACAAAGATAGCATTATCTGCCTTTTCAACAAATTTTGCTAAATTGTCTTTTGTGTTAAGTATGGTACACCTGCTGCCAAAGGACCTTAGAAAGCCAATGAACTGTGGCCTCTTGTTCCATAGCTCATAAGGGGTTTTTCCATGTGGCTTAACCACAAGAACTCTATTCTGCACATAGCATGCAGTGCTGACTGCCTCTGCCCAGAATGTCAGAGGTAGTTTGGAATCAGCTAACATTGTTTGAGCAGCCTCAATAAGTGACCTATTCCTTCTCTCAACAACACCGTTTTGTTGAGGAGTTCTGGGAGCACAATATTGTCTGGCAATCCCTTTTGACTTATAGAATGAGTCAAGAACGAAGTTCTTAAACCCAGTCCCTTCATCACTTCTAATAATCTTAACCTTGTGATCAATTTAATTTTCTATTTTAAGAATAAAAGATTTTAATGTTTCAGTAGTTTCATCTTTAGTTCTTAAAAAGAATACCCATGTGAATCTTGTAAAATCATTAACTATCACAAGACAGTATGATTTCCTTCTACTACTCATTATACTTGTGGGACCAAAAAGATCCATGTGCAATAAGTGTAATGGAGTAGTGATAGAGTTAACACTTTTGGATTTGTGAGATGTCCTATGTTGCTTCCCTTTCAGGCATGCAACACAGTTATCTTTGAAGAAAAAATCTTTTTTAGGCGAACCATGTACCAAGTTATTTTTAGCCAGTTTATTTATTGTCCTAAAATATACATGACACATACGTTTATGCCGTAGTGTTGACTCATCACTATCAGCTTTGGAAAGAAAGCATGATACTTCAGCCATTGGGGAAGCATTGTTCATATCTAGCTTGTACATATCTCCTTTCCTAGGAGATCTAAGAAGCATCAATTCTGGAGGAATAGTCATCCCTGGTTGTAGGATAATGCACACATGTTCTATGAAAATGTTAGGAGGACCGTGTATCGGACGGAGTACTAACCGATTCACGTGTATAAAAAATCAAATAGTGCGGAATCATATTTGATTGGCAATCCAATCAGTGAGAACATTAACCTGATCGACATAAGATTAATCTAAATGCTAAGAATGAATAGCAATTAATCAAGAAGGAACTATGAACTTGGACTGGCTTTCTTGGACGATCTAGATGGCTAGGGTACGTGTACGAGTCGAATTCTTCAAAGTGTTTTTTTTCACAAATTAGGTGGTATTTATAGGTTAGGGTTACTAATTCGTGTGACGAAACCATTAGCATGGTTCAGTCGTGCAACCGAGTCATGTGGTTGATCCATTCGCACGACCGAGTGTTTAGTTCTGGGACTGATTCAATCTCATGTCACACCTGCACGACTGATGCCGTCTCCTAGTTCAGTCATGTGACTGGTTCATAGCATGAAGTTTTTCAGGCATGTGGTCTATTAGCATGGGCCATTCGCATGAGAACTTCATATGACTAAGTTTGAATATGTTTCATAATCATTACTTGAATTAGATCTATTCAAACAACCACAAACGTATATAGTTAGTTAAATAAGCATTAACACACAATAATCAATGAAATATTAAACATTATAAGCATAAACCACACATTGTATTTCATTCAAACCATCCAGTTACATATATCTAAGACATGACAGACTTTTTTATATTAAGCTCACAAACTAGGTAAATATGTATCTACAAACTCCCCTTGGACCTAGTTTAATCTATTGTCTTAACATTCTTCATTAGCTCTTCATATTTCTTGTACTTCTCCTCTCTTGTGACTCCTGCATGTATTTCAAAAGCAAAGCAGAACCGTAACACATTCTGGAATTGGAGAGCTTGTACAATATCCTGTGCGTCATAGAATAGTGGCCACTTGTATAAAGTGTAGACATCGTCAAAAGACAAGTTAGTTAGCCACATCGGGTCAAATACCCTGATAGTTTCCATATTTTCATTTCTGTTCAGAACTATGACCACGTCACTCGATCGCCAGTCATAGTACCACCATTTAAAGTGTGGAGTGAAGTCCTGAGGCATTTCCTTTAGAGGGATTCTTGATATTGTGCCGGAGGACTCCACTTCAGCAGAATCTTTGGCTTCCCAATAATGGTATCAACATTAGATCTTCTAATATACCTCATTGGTTGTTGAGGTTTGAAGTTAACCCACTTGGTGTGGTCCTCTCTCTTCAAAGCAGCTTCAAACCAGCCTGACATCTTTCGAGGGTCAACATATAACAGCTTCAACTTGGCCGGCTGGTTAAGCTCAAAACCGGGTAAGTGTGGGAATCTGAAGTACACGATTCCCTTCTCTCTCTTGATGGCATAAACATTTAGATAATCAAAATATGCCCACGCTATGATTTTTCCTGACACCTTCAGATGATTCTTCACTTTGTAAAGCTTGGTGTTGTACTAGGCTTTGGAGCACTCCATTGGGCTCTGAACTTTGCAAAACATGCCACTCATTCCGCCTTTTTGATGTTGACATCGGCGTCTGAGGCTTGGGCTTGATCTTTCTTTTTCTCCGACTCCTGCTCCATCTTATCCAGTGTTTCAAAAGTATCAATGATAAGGGAGTCATCCAAATTAGGGACTACATTTCCCTCATTGTCAGCATACTCTGGATAATGTTGTGCGGTGACATCTACAATCTAAATTTCATCCACATCTTTAAGCTCATCGTCACTATCCATGTCCATAGTAGGAGCATCCTTCACAATCTCATCGGGATTCACTCGGAACATCTTAGCCAATTGCTCATTAGTAGGGTCATGAATTATTTCTCCTTCTTCAGGAGTGTAATTCACAGACCTCCTAACGATCCCTTGCAAATCAAGTATCATTGTGAGTTGAGACTTGATCTGTTGAAGGGGAGCAACATCGTACTCATCTTGCTGAGATGTATGATCTGCTTGATTTAAAACATTAAACACATCATGCATTAGTATATATTTAAGATATTAAACATTAAATATATATACATTAACATTCAAACACATAAGTTTTAATACAATATTCAAATTACACATGATTTAAATTACACCAAACTCTATGCATTACTTTTGTCTTGGATCATGTGTTCTTCTGTCATCGGGGCTGATGTCGAGGCACCTGGATCTTGAGTCTTTTTGGTCCGCCTCTCATTCGCTTTCTAAGCACCCAAAGCAGATGACTCTCCTCCTCCTTCAGAGTTTCCTCCATCCTCATCATCACCTTCATCATCACCATCATCATCACCATCATCATCATCATCACTATCATCATGATCACTATCATCACTATCATCTCCGTCTCCCTCTCTGATCTTCAGAGGCTCATCCTTTGTGCCCTTAAGTTTGAGCAGGATGGTCCTCTTAGCATCCTCCAACTCCTCAATCTTCTTAGTAGATAAGACGTTTTGCTCCTTGAGTTGGGAAATCTCTAGACTCTGAGCAGCCATTTGCTGAGCCTGCTCCTCAATCTGTTGTGCCTACTAAGATATCGGCTGTGACTATGCAGCAGTAAGCTCCACTAACCGTCGGAGCTGACCAGTCTTCTCGTCATCGGCTGCTAATAGCTTCAGCATCATACGGTTTAGTGCTGAAAGTTGTTCCTCTACCCCATTGGGAGATAGAGATGATCCTCATGGAAAGGATGGATGATATGATGGTCTTGCTTGGTGGCTAGAGGTGGTGGTGGTGGTAGTGGTGTATATGGGAGGTGGTATGTGTGTGGGTGGTGATGGGTAAGCTGAAGTGGTGGTGGATGTGATGTGGGGATGTGGTGGAGTGGCTGAGGTAGTGGTGGTGTGTGTGGTCGTAGTAGTGGTGACAGGTGGAATGGTGGAAGTGGTGATGGGGGGAGAGGTAGATGTAGTGGGTGGTGTGGTAGAGGTGGTGGCTGTGGTGGTGGTGGTGATAAAGGTCATCCTCTTCTTCTTCATATTCATCCCATGGGGCTGAGCCATCCTCTTCCTCCTCTTGCCTTTAGAGGTGGATGCTCCCCTTGGGATGCCGCTAGGCTGACCTGGTGAGTAGCTAGGGTCGGCTGCAGTATCCCAAGACGCGCTAGGGCGTCCTCCAACCTCCTGAATGCCTCGGTCGGTGGCAACCACTCTGCTGCCCACTGTCCTGGTGAGGGTATCCTCATCACTCTCTTCCTCCTCATCGGGAGGACAGAAATCCTGGTGAAAACTGGTGGTGGTGGCATCTGTATGAGTGGGTGGTGGAGGTGTAGTATGTGCAGTGCTAGCCCTAGAAACAACGGGGCCAGAATCTCCACCAGTGTCTCCGTCATCATCATTGGAGTCATCAGATGGAAGAGCAATTTGCTCAACATCTGAATCACTCTCCTCGTGGCGCCACTTAGGCCTTCCCGATGCCACGTACTCCAGCTGGGGCAGATACCTAATCAGTCTCTTTATAGGGGGTTTGACCTGCTTTCCCCTGTAGACCTTCATGCAGCCCAATGTTGTGTAATACATCACCTCAAGTGACACCACATCATGTCTCTCCTTAGGTAGAGAGGGTAGCTTCCATCAATAATCATCTGAAGAAACCTCTGGTACATGCAAAATCCCTCTTTGCCTTTAGCCTCAAGATTCTCAAGCAAATGAGAATATCATGCTGGAGAATCTAAAGTGGTGGTTCAGCACCAGTGCTACATAGGCATTCTGAATCTGGTCTGATAGATCATCAAAGCCACCACTCCTCGAGGCTATGCACTTAAGTATCACATGTGCTAAGTACTTGTACTGGGGCCACATGTTGTTTTTGTTTAGCACACCTCCATTTATGTCCCCAGAGTACTTAATCCTGAGGAAGCATCCTCTCACTATCAGAGGGTGTAGTCTGGTCGGGTGATCTACATCATCACCCAGATCTCGTACTTGTCGAATATCTTCAGCAGACACCTCGATATCCTGCCCAAAAATAGTACTCCGAATGCAGTAGGGTTCATGAGATCGATTAACCGATGCACCCTCCCAGGAGGCCTTCTATATAGACCTGTAGGGAGTGCACGGTGTAGATATGGCTCTCTGGATTCGTGACCTCTTCAGAAAAGCTATGAGGCGAGCAAACTCGGCAGCGTTCTGAGTTGTGGCGTCGAGATGAGCACAAATATTGTGCTTGGTGTTTATGGTCCCCTATCAGCCATCAATTTGTAGCACAAGGAGCATACAAGTTAGTTCATCACAGAACATATACCATTGATTATTAACCTGTTTGAGATCAGTCTGGTTTAATCATGCGATTGAACCATACGACTAGGTTCAGTCGTTTGACCTAACATGCGACTAGATACAATCGGATGACTAATCATGCAATTGAGTTCAATCGGGTGACTGATCCTGCGATTGGTTCAGTCGGCCGACTGAGAGCATTCATATCATTCATTCGGCCAACTGAGTCATTCGTCCAGCTCAGTTGGTGATTGTAGTTCATCCAAGTGTCTAGTCGCATGACCCACTGTTTGTTCGATTGAAATTCGAATTTTGACCAAAACTAAACATTAGACATCGTGGTTTGGTTCAATAGACTCGTAATAACCCTACTAAGTATCTTATAACCTTGATTTAAACATTTTTCTTAGTTTTATTAGGTTATTTGTCCAACTTAAGTCTCGCTTCTTGTTAGGGCCGAATATCGTAATTTTGGAGTCAAATCGACTGAAATTTGGGTAGATTGCACCACATTATACCTGTGTAAACAACAAAGATCGTTAGAATATCAAAATATGAAGTCAAATTAGGTCAGAGGAAATTTTGGCAGAGTAACGGTATGTTGTGCGAATTTAGGGCGAATGAGGGGTGATGAGTTTATGTGATCGACTATGGCCTTATTTACACTGAATCTGGTTTCAATCGGGCGACTGGACCCATTCGCTCTTTTCATTTGGGAGATTGGATCTCATTCGTGCGATTGGTTCAGTCGATCACATTCAGTCGGCCGACTGGGTTTCAGTCGGGCGACTGACTCATTTGGACAACTGTATTCGGGCAACTGGCTCAATCTTGTAAGCCATTCATGTGAATGGTTCATACTCATGCTCCATTCGGTTTTCTAGTGCATAAGTATGGTCCAATCATACGACTAGTCCATACTCATGGTCCAGTCATGCGAATGGATCATACTTATGGTTTTGACTTTATGACCATTTGACATTTAACCCCATTAACTGTTGATTATCCATTACGAGTATTTATCATCTCAGACATGATCATTTTAACTTTGAAAACTTTTGATCACCTCAACCGTGATCCTTTTAAGCAAAACAGGTTTTGTCACCTCAGACGTGACCCATATAACATTTGAAAACACGTTTGGTCACCTCAGAAGTGACCCTTTTAAGTGAGTAAATCCCAGATTGAATTCCATGACATAGTCCGACTTAGAATAGTAAGTTGACTAAATGTTAGAACCAAACATAAGAAACTAACTTTAAAAGACAAAACTAAAGTTGTTTTTTGTGATTTTGTGTGAGGTGGAAATCCTAAGATAGAAATCTAACAGATTTACTTCTTGAACAGGCAGCTTCAAGTTATTTTGACCATAAGAGGAACTATTCATTATGGAATCATACAGGTAGTCTAATCATTCAGGATGTGTTAGCAAAATCATTTGATGCTAGATTCTTGTTTTCGTCGAGAGTCATTAGCAAATTAAGGAAATCATACTAGTACTATAAGACACACACATTGATTTGGACTTTCAAGAATTGTTGCCACGATGATTGTCAGTATACTTGTCCTGTTAAATCCATACTGTTGGATCTAGAAAGGCTGGCGCAACCAAAACCAAGTCACTTAGAGGATTTTGGTACAACAAATAAAGGGCTTCCGAAGCTAATTGTGGAACTTCCGAAAGACAGAGGAGCTCTTCCGAAGATAAAGTGTAAAGCTTACTTCCGAAGGGAAAGTTCCAACTTCCGAACACAAAGAACCTACTTCCGAAGTTCAAGACTTAGAAAGAAAGATCTGAAGTCAACTTCCGAAGCACAGAAGTCTTCAAGCCTCGGAAGTATAGAAGCCTTTTCCGAAGTACAAGTGGGTTTGGAACAACTTGTTCTTCCAAAGCCAACTTACCTTTGGAAATCACTGCTATTATCCAGTGGCCATAAGTATGGCCTGCTTGACACTCTGCTGCAAATCTCTGAGATACTGAATGGCGTTTTCTCAAAAGCCATACTGTTGACCATACTTTAATCCACTGTTTACCTTTTATGTTAGTACAGTTGCAATCTTTAGTTGGTGACGAAAGGTAAGTCATGGACATGTAATGACTACCATATCTTAGATAATACTTTATCTAAGATACCTTAGCTTTAGAATTGTAGTATATGCTTTAATCTTAGGTTTCCAACTGGTATCAAAGTATATCGGCTGTAGGATCTAGTATATATAGTCTCTCATTGTAACTCATATATCATGCTTGTAAGAGTCTTGTAATATCTTGAGTTGAGAAGTAATATATACAAGTGCCTTGAAAAATTATTTTTGCATGCTCCTTTACTACTATTATATTATTATCAACTCTTGTAAAAGACTTTACTTCATCTGAATTGAGTGTTTCTATAAGTGAGTATGAGAGAAATCCAAGTGTTTAAGTGACAAACCCGATCCTGCAATTGGTATCACAGCTTTTTAGGCTGTTGATTGTGAGATCTTACCATCCTAATCAACCTGTTTTTCACTCCTCCATATACCTCACTCAAAATGGCCCTCAACAAATCTGAAGTAGAGATGGGGACGATGACCAAAGCACCCATCATCACCCCTGAAAACTTCAGGTCTTGGAGCTGAAGAATGGAGGGATTCATCAGATATAAGACAAAAAAATGTGGCAATCCATTGTCAATGGCCCGTATAAGCCAAAACTAGCTGGTGGAAATGGTGCCATGATCAAGAAAGATGTTGAAGATTATTCTGATGAAGACAGGAAGAAGCTTGACATTGACAGTAACGCCATGACTGTTCTCATGACTGCAATTCCAAACTCTATCATGGTGGGCTTTGAGCACTTCAAGTCTGCCAAAGAACTGTTTGATGCGCTTGCTCAAATGTACTTAAGCTCAAATGACTCCAAGAAGGACTCACTGAAGCAGCAGTTCGAGAACTTCACCCATGTTGTTGGAGAGACCCTTAGCCAGCAATATTTTAGGTACATGGATCTCATTTCTTCCCATCAATCTGTGGGAATTGCTCATGAACTCAGAGACCTTACAAGAAAGTTCATGAGTGCATTACCCAATGAGTGGACATTTTACTCTGTCACAATCAAAAGAACAGAAAATCTGAATACACTCACCATGACCGAACTCTATGGGATCCTTGATGGTTACCGTTTGGAAATGAAAAGTAAGAGGGATCATCAGACAAGCAAACCCTTGAGTCTTCCTGCTAGCAACGCCTTAATGGTTGCTGAAGGCTCAGGAATCTCCCAGCCTCAACAATACCTGACTTACACCCAGCAGCCATCTTGTTCTTTTGGGCCATACATCACATTTCCTGAGACTCCAAGGTCTTAACAAGCTCAGCAAAGCTCCTTTCTGGACAGTTGTGCTTTTGTCTCAGGAAGTGGACACTCAAGTGATTATCAATACTGCTTTGATGATCTAGAGTGTTTCAGGCCGGATGATGTGGAATATGTGGACATAGTCTAACAAATGGCTCTTCTAACCTACAGAGCAAAGAAGTTCTTTAAGAGAACTTGAAGGCAATTTCCCCAGAATCCGGTTAATAGCAGATTTGGGTTTGAGAAAACCAAGGCCAAATGTTACAACTGTAACCAACTTGGTCATTTTGCAAGGGAATGCAAGGCTCCTAAGTCCAACCCAGGAACCCCACAGGCCTCCATACATCCCTCTACACCAAAGCCCACCGGAAAGTGAACTGAAACAACTTCAATGGCTCAAGAAATTGACTGGAGCTTCATGGTACAGGATGTGACTCCTGCTCAAGCACTCATGGCCAGAACATATGAAAATAAGGTATATGAACATCTCTGTACTCCTGCTTGTATTGCTAAGGTTAAATTGTATCAAGACTATAATATGTAGATTAAATCTGATATCGAGTCTTTAAATGTTTTGAAATCCTACTTTAAAAGGGCTGAGTCTGACTACCAAAGAAAAATTGAAGAGTTAGAGAAAAATGTGTCCGTATTAAAACATGAACACACAAACTATAAGACTCAGATAAAGGATTTAATATCCAAATGACTGAGGCTCAAGCCCAGCTTGTCACAGCTGAGGCTCAAGCCAGGAAGTATGCTATTTCCGAGCAAAACTTCCAAGCCATCCTTGCATCATCCTCTCACTCAAAACTTTGCTACCAAAACAAAGGAGGGTTGGGAACCAATGAAATTGCTCCACCACACTCTTATGAGTCTATAAGACAACCAAGGTGTGGTACTGAAGAGCAAGAGGTTCCATCTGCTCACCCACCTTCTCAAGAGTCAAAGAATGATGCAACTATGGAGACCATCACAGGGAAGAACCAGCTAACTGTGCCCTCTCCTACCAATGATGATCAAACCCTGACCACCAAAGCCAGAAGAAGTAGAGCTATGACAGCCAGGAAAACTGCCACGAAAGTGGCTGAGTCCAAGCTTAAGATAAACCCAAAGCAAAAGGGTATATTCATCTCAGCTGGATTCCAGGTGGTTGGAAACTCTGATTCAGGAAAGGGGTGTAATACCAGCACTCATGTCCTGCGAAAGGATGAGAAGTTAAAGGGAAAAGTTGCTGATGAAGATGAAAAGAAGAAGAAACAGCAATCCTCAAATTCCAAAAGACTACCATTGCATACATAATGTGTGGTCTGCAAAACCACATGGCCAAAGATTGTTACTACAATCCTGATAGCACACATTATGCAAATAATGTTAAAAAGGAAGGAGTCAGGGAAGGTTTCTCATTTGGACCATATCAAATGGTTCAAGTGATGAAAAAGGGAAAGCTTGTTTCCGAAGCAAGGCTGCTTTCGGAAGAAGATTCTTCTTCCGAAAGGAAAAAGGCTTCGGAAGCTAAATTTGTCAAGACTCAGAAGAACAAAAGAGTTCCCTTCAAACCATCCCAGAAGAAAATTGCTTCAAAAGAAAAGGTGGTGAAGGCTTCTTCCGAAAAGAAGAAGCTTCAGACGAATGGCAAGTTACAAAAGCTTTAACAAGCTCATCCTCCATGATTAACCAAGGGATGGAATGGAAGATCAAGGAAGATGTTGTAGCCCAAACCTCTTCTTCCTTGCTTATGATGCATCCAAGGACTTCACAGTATACCAACTTGATGTCAAGTGTGCTTTTCTATACGGGGATATAGACAGGGAAGTCTATGTATGCCAACCTCCAGGATTTGAAGATCCACAGCACCCCAACTATGTGTGTAAATTGGATAAAGCTCTATATGGGCTGCACTAAGCACCTAGGCTGTGGTATGAGACTCTGTCTCAGTTTCTTCTGAAGAATGGCTATACTTGAGGTACCATTGACAAGACTCTCTTCATTAGATAGTTTGGAAGGGACATTCTGCTCATACAAGTCTATGTTAATGGCATCATATTTGGTTCCTCAAATGACCAAATGTGCAAGGACATTGAAAGCATTATAAAGAAGAAGTTTGAGATGAGCTTCATGGGAAAAATGGACTATTTCCTTTGAATTCAGGTAAAGCTACTGAAGCAATGGTTCTTCATTAATCAATCTAAATATGTCTCTAACATCTTAGAAAGATTTGAGATGAAGGATTGAAATCCTGCCAAGACACCCATACCCAGAAACCATAATCTTTGTCCTGACCTTGAGGGGGAGGATACTCATCAACATCTGTATAGGGCAATTATTGGTTCTTAGATGTATCTAACAACAAGTAGAGCTGATATCATGTTTGCTACTTGCATTTATGCAAGATATTAGGCTGCTCCTAAGGTGTCTCACGTGGCTGCTGTTAAGATAATCCTCAGATACCTCAAAGGAGCACCTAAACTAGGTTTTTGGTATCCCAGAAATAAGGATTTCAATCTTTATGGATACTCTGACAGTGACTACGGAGGTTGTAATATTGACAAGAAATCCACATCAGGAGGATGTCAATTTCTTGGTGGAAGGATCATCTCATGGCAATGCAAGAAACAATCATGTGTCTCTACATCAAGTGCTGAAGCTGAATACATTGTTACTGCTAGCTGCTATGCTTAACTACTATGGATTCAAAATCAGATGTTAGACTATGGATTCAACTTTATGAGTACTCCTATCCATATTGTCAACAACAGTGCTATCTCCATTACTTAAAATCTGGTGAAGCACTCCAAGAATAAGCACATTGACATCAGGTATCACTTCATTAGAGACATTCATGAGAAAAATCTAATGAAGTTAATCAAAGTTTATTCAAATGAACAATGTGCTGATCTGTTACCAAAGCTTTTGATGAACAAAGGTTTAAGTATCTCATAATAGCTATCGGGATGATAAACATTGATTAATCTGATCTCTTTTGAAAACCTTTTCAATATGTAAGTCTTGTGTCAATACAATTTAAGCCCTGTTACAAGAAATTCTCTCTGAAATTTTCTTCCTTTCGAAGAGAAATTAACCTTCGGAAGACATTCTTATATCTTCCGAAGCAAAATTTCTCAAAGGATAGCTTTCTTCTCGGAAGAATTTTTGGTCTCGGAAAAAGCGATTGATTTCATATCAGATCTACTTCCGAAACTTACAAATTCTCCATTCAGAAGCAACTCTAACCTTCGGAAGCAAAGATTTGGCTTCGGAAGTAAGAATTGCCTTCGGAAGAAAAGTTACCTTCGGAAATGTTTTACACTCGGAAGAGAGATTTCACTGTGTAACGTAAATTTCTTGGGCCCCACACTGTAAAAAGCAAAGATTTTGTAAATGATGTCGCATTATTTAACTGATTTTAACCTTACCGCCACTGTCATTTCATCCACTAAACCATCACATCACCTTATCCTAACCCCCATTACCGCCTCTCCATAATCTTTTAAATAATCTCAACAATTCACTTTCACTCTCTTACTTCCAAATTTTACAATCCTAGAAATTTCTCTTACTCTACTTTACCCAGCTCAAATCATCCCCTATCAACTTTCCAAATGGCCTTCAACCCTCAGCACAACCAAATCGCACTTCTTGATTCATCAAGAGATGCTGACTTCTCACATATCATCTCCTTTCTAACCCAATCTTCCTACTACACCGCCCTGACTGCTAACCCCACAATTTACTCAAACCATATGTATGAATTTTGGGCAAATGGTCAGATTGAAACCCTAAAAGGGGTTCGTGTCATTCGATCGAGCATCTGTGGCCAAGAGTTGGTCATTTCTGAACAGCTCATCAAGTAGCATTTAGAGCTTCATGATGAGGGCGCTCCAACAGAATTCCCCAAAGCAGACTTGGATGATTCTCATCTTCAAATGGGATATGGTGGAGACGTTAATAGCTCAACCGTCTACGAATTTAACTTCTCGTACAAATGGAAGTTCCTGCTACACGTGGTCCTTCACTGCATGTCGAATAAATCCGGGGGATGGGATCAAATCCCATATGAACTTGGGTTCCTTGTTCATGGGTTGGTAAAAGATCTCTGCTTCAACTATTCAAGATTTGTGCTGACTAACCTTATGGAAAATCTTCAGAAGGACACATTCTTCATGTATCCTAGGTTTCTCAAGCACATAATCAACTGCTAAGCTGGACCAGAGCAAGCTTGTCTGTGCGGCTGCTCTGTCTGTTTCTCAAATGAGGCCGACCATCTTCTAGACTTTGAAAAGAGTGTCCACCAACTTCACACGAAGAGATACTGCATTTCTTCTCGGTATGACTGAGCCAACGGCTCCTGGTGACATCCTTGTTAACCCCACAGGTGATGAACCCCCACTAGCAACTGTCCCCGCAATGCCAACACTACCTTCTCCACCCATCACCATCACTTATCAGAGACGCCCCAAACGAACCCTTGTTCAATCCACTCTGATTGAACAAGCTCCTCCTGTTCAACCCAAAAAGACTAGAATGGAACAATGGGCTCCCACTCGGCCTGAGGTCCAACCATCCTTCATCATTGACATCAATATGAGTCCTGAGTCTCCTTAGTCTCAGACCAATAAGCCCACAACCCAAGCTGAAAGCCCTCAGGGTGAGTCTCTATAGTCCCCTAAGCAGCCAAAAAGGGAGATCCCTATCACAGGCTCAATACCGTTAGATATTGATTAACGTCCTGGTTCATTAGGTTTCACTTCCATATCTTTTACTGACCTTTTAATGAGAACTGATGAAGAGATTATGTCTCTTAAGGGCAATGAAGTTGATCCATAACACCCTCTCAAGGATCAACAGAGCCCAGAGAGACCTCTTATCTCTAGCCCACATCCGCAAAGCCCTACTGAGGTGAGTCCCACTAATGTGGAGGGGACTCATGTAGATTCAGCTGCCACTACTAGAGGATTCTCAGTGGATCCTCAGAACAGTGGTAACATCACTGAGACTGAATCTATGGCAACCATGCCCTTTGATGACTCTGAAAGAGACATCTTTGAGCAAGGGAAACCAGGGTGCCCAGAAACCATATCTAGTGGTGAGGATGAACAGACAAGGTATGTTACCTCATCTCCCCGTGATTCTTCACAAGAAGATAAGGGAAGAATGCAACTTACCATCCAAGACCTACTTTCTAAAGTCTCAATTCTTGAATCCAAGGTTAAGACTTTAGAGGATAGGTCTGCCACTCAGCAACTTGAGATTTAAACTCTCAAGGCCAAACTAGCTGAGAAACAGATTGAGAGGTCTATAGGCATGTACCAATTCAGGTCTCCTTGACCTCTTCCTCTAGCTCATCAAGCTCTTAGGATGATGCTACCAAAAAGGGGGAGAGTGTTCAAAGACAATGTCAAAGACAAGAGGAAACCCAAATTCAAGCTCTTACTCCCTTGAGATCAAAATATCCAGTGCAACAAGCTTCCATCTTCCCTGAGCCTCCTCCAGTTGTTATTCAATGGATCAAAGGACGCTCTAAGATCTCGATAGGTTCTATAAGAAGTTCCTATTGGAATCTCTCATAGAACAGCCAAGCCCTGATATGTTTGTGATCTACTTCGGAGCTCAAGAGCTTCGGAGGCTAAATGCACCTTTTACCACTTTTGAGGAAGTTGGTCAACCTAAGGTCCAAGTGGAACCTAAGATTAACTTCGAAGGGGAAACAAGGACCGATGGCCCAGCAACTCAAATTGTTGGGATAGATAGTGCATTTTCACAGATTTCCGAAGCACAATTCAAAGCCTCGGAAGAAAATGTTCGAACTTCCGAAGCTGAGATTGTTGCTGCGGAAGGACTATTCCCTTTATCCGATGATCTAATAGTCACAGATGCAATCCTAGAACTCGCATTTGAGGTTAATAGAGTGGATTTTCTCACTCAACCTTTAGCTCCAACATCTGCATTAACTCCAGCTCCCATCTCTACTACTCAACCTGAATATTCTATCCAAGAACCCCCAAAGTCTAGTACTTCCGAAGACATCAAATGAAAGAGGAAGATGACTTGGGAAGAGCTTCAAGAGGAAGAATGGTTGAAGAAACTCAAAAGAAAAGGTGGGTTGATGACTGGAAAACTGTTAGCTGCAAATACCAAAGCAGCTGCAGCCAACCAGGAGGCAGTCAACAACGAAAAAGGGTAGAGATTATCGATAGACTTGTTATTCTAGAAGCTGCAATTGAGGATGCACTCCTGCTACCATTAGAGGAGTTAATAGAGCTGGAAAAGGCAACCTTGCTCCAAAAACAGCAAAAAAGAAGAAGCTGCAAGGTTGGCCCCGGAAGAAGAAAGGGAGGGAAAGGAAAAAGAAGCTGATCTACAGCTCAGGAGGGACAGTATAACTTTCCTAACCTCCAGAGGTTTCTCTCGAGAAGAATTATCTCCACATAACAATGATACGATCTTATGTCTCTTCAACAAAGAGTGAGATCAAATGGAGAAAGAGAGAAAGAGGGCTTAAAGGGAAACGCTTTTGAAAAAGAAGAAGAAGGAAGAGGAAGTAGGACTGACCGATGCCAAGAAAATAGGTGAGAAAGCTTGGATGAAAAGCTATCTCAGAGCTCATGGATTCTCTGGTAGGCAGGTGGGTCCTATGCATTAAAAGACTCTCCAGCGACATGTCAGTGACATTAAGGCTGACATTCGCACGGGGAAGAGGAAGGAGATGTACAGAAGGGGATAGGGGATAACTTTCAAAGCAACCACTCAACCCAAACTCCAAACCCAACCACAACCTGAAATCATACCTTTCTCACTCCCCATCAAAACTGAACCAACCATTGAACCATTCATCCCTGAACCTACACCATCACTTCTACCAACTCCTTCACCTCAACCACCTAAACTTCCCATCATCCAACCCAAAACTCTAGCCAGAACCCAAACACCTCAACCTACCCATCAACCCATTAGACAATCCCCTCAGCCTTCTAAACATCTTTCCTTAGGAGAATTCAAAGAAGTCAGACAAGGCTCATAAAATGTACAACACTTAGCGATATCTCATGTGAGGAGGATTCTGTCCAATTGACCAATGTTTACGGATCCTCAAGTTCCTTCACTAGAGATCAATTTCTTGATCTGCCCAGAGGAAGTTTGGACCAAGCTGCAAATCTCCTTGGCCTCAATTCAGACACTTTGAATGAGGAAGAAAAGAAGTTAAGGAGAAGGCTGGTGACTCTACTAGATACTAAGAAAATTGTCAGGGTGCCAAGACAACCTCTTGCACCTAGAAAGAAAATCATCCAGTGGAGGTTCGAAGACTCATCTCACAACTTTGTTGTTGAAAGAGAGAATGGAGAGCTCAACAGGTTGAGTTCCTCATCTATGCTACACTTAAGCAGATTTGATATTGTTGAGTTAGCAGAAAAGACATTCTCCAACCCTTCAAACTCTGAGATAGTTCCCCATATCAGAAGTCATCCAGGCAGCCTTCATATGGCCGAACTAACTGCTAGAAGCAATGCTGAAGCAGAGTTGAAACTGAGAGAGGAGGTGGAAAGGAAGGGATCAGCCGAACTAAATGGTTGAAGGCCCTGAACTAGAATCTATTCTTATATGGAATATGACTATAACCCGTCAACTAACTTTTTTCAGGGGGCAAAACAAAGGGTACATGTCATTCAGAGCGATAGACTGGATCTCTTATCCACCAATGACTTGTACAAGCTTCTCAGCACCACTTCCAGGAAGAACAAAGAGACTGACAAATATCTTTTGTCCCTAGTGCTGAAAGCTTTGAGAAGCAGAAATGAGTGAGGTTTTGGTAGCATCAGCCTAGGGGGAGTTTGTTGGATCTAGAAAGGCTGGTGGAACCAAAACCAAGTCACTTAGAGGATTTTGGTACAACAAATAAAGGACTTCTAAAGTTAATTGTGGATCTTCCGAACGACAAAGGACCTCTTCCGAAGATAAAGTGTAAAGCTTACTTCCGAAGGAAAAGTTCCAACTTCCAAAGACAAAGAACCTACTTCCGAAGTTCAAGACTTAAAAAGAAAGATCTGAAGTCAACTTTCGAAGCACAAAAGTCCTCAAGCATCGAAAGTATAGAAGCCTTTTCCGAAGTATAAGTGGGTTCGGAAAAACTTGTTCTTCTGAAGCCAACTTACCTTCGGAAATCCATGCTATTATCCAGGGGACATAAGTATGGCCTGCTGACACTCCGCTGCAAATCTCTGAGATACTGCATGACATTTACTCAAAAGCCATGCAGTTGACCATACTTTAATCCACTGTTTACCTTTTATGTTAGTACAGTTTCCATATTTAGTTGGTGACAAAAGGTAAGTCATGGAAATGTCATGACTACCATATCTTAGATAATACTTTATCCAAGATACCTTAACTTTAGCATTGTAGTATATGCTTTAGTCTTAGGTTTCCAGCTGGTATCAAAGTAAATCTAGTTGTAGGATCTAGTATATATAGTCTTTTATTGTAACTCATATATCATGCTTGTAAGAGTCTTGTAATATCTTGAGTTGAGAAGTAATATATACAAGTGCCTTGCAAATTTATTTCTGTGTGCTCCTTTACTACTTATTATATTATTATCAACTCTTGTAAAAGACTTTACTTCATCTGAATTGAGTGTTTCTATAAGTGAGTTTGAGAGAAATCCAAGTGTTTAAGTGACAAACCCGATCCTGCACATACATAGACTTTTGACACAGATTTGTGATTGTTTAAAGTTTAATTATTTCAACAAGCATTTGTGGATCCCATGCTTATATGGTAATCAAACATTCCTCAGGAGATTTTGAGCGGTCTATGGGTATTTTGACAAGAAGAAACTATTCTTAGAGCTTTCAAAGAGAAGCCAATCCTCAGGTCAGTGCCACCATAACAGAGAGGCGGCAAACATCAATGAATTCTAGAATGTATAGGTTATGTTTATCCTCAGGTCAGTGCCACCGCACAGCAGAGAGGCACATAACCTATCTTCTTGTTTGAGCAATTTATTTTGTTGCACAGATCGCACCAACAACATGGGTTATTAGTTTGATTGCTTTTTTCATTTTCATCGTGTGCTTTGCTCAAATTTTGGTCATCCGCACACATTTGTGGCGTTTATTTTGCTCGTAACCTCTTATTAGAACTCTGTTGATGGTGTTAACCAGGGATAAGATGATGACCCACAGCTTGTTGAACAACTTAGTTGATCTTGAGATCACCAACAAGGTCTACTTATCTATTGTGTTGAATCTACCGATACATAATCTAATGGTCTAGCTGCCTCTAGGTCTACTTTCTCCGTGTTACCTTAGTAGTAGCTAGTTTTACTATAATTTTTCCTTTTATTTTTGCTTAGACTTCTCAGACTTATACTTTGAATTTTGCATCCATTCAACTTAGATCTTTTAAAGTCCCAAATGCTTTGTTTTTGTGTACTATCATTTTCCATAGTCGTTGAATCGATATCTCAGATACGATCTCATTTCTATCAGCTTGCCTATCGTCCTCCCTTCTCTCTTTTTTTATAATACTAACTTAACTTATTCTCCCCCTGAAATTCTACAACCGTAAACAATTTGTGTTTTTAGGATTTTAATAGGCGAAGAATTGAAATCAATAAAATAAATTAAATAAAATAAACTAGAATAAAAGAAAATAAAAGAAAATGGACCTGACGCATCGGACTAGACCCGTTCATCGTCTGGAATTACATCACTTTTCTTTTTAACGCCGTCGACCTCTAACAAATATAGAAAATATGGTTTATCAAAGGATTTTGTATAGAGGTCAGCGCGTTGAAAATCCGTATTTATTTAAACAACATCGATTAGACTCTTTTCAAAACAATCACATATAAAGTGATATTTAATGCCGATGTGTTTGGTCTTAGGATGTTGGACAAGATTTTTAGTAACGGCTATTGCAGCAGAATTATCAGCAAATATAGGGGTGATAGAAAATTTCAAACCATAGTCCCGCATCTACTGTTGAATCCAAATGATTTGAGAATAGAAGCTTGCCGCAGCAACATGTTCAGCTTCACAAGTTGACAACGCAACTAATGTCTGCTTCTTACACTGCCAGATGACTAATCTTCTCCCAAATAATTGACAACCTGCTAAGGTGGATTTGTAGTTCATCTTGTAGCCGCCATAATCCGAGTCACTGTACGAGGTTATCTCAAAGTCATCATCATGAGGATACGACAACCTAAGTGTTGGTGTACCCTTCGGATAACGAAATATCCTTTGACCCCAATAAGATGGTTAACTTTTGGTTTTGCCTGATATCTTAAACAAAGACATGTTGCATACATAATATCAGGTCTTGATGTAGTGAGGCACATGAGGGCTCCAATCATTCCTCGGTACATGGTGGCATCAACCAGATCACCATTCTTGTCGGGTGCTACATCATGATTTGTAGCAAGTGGAGTCCCAGCTACGGAAGCATTCTCCATGTCAAACCAACTGAGAATATCCCCTACATACTTTGTCTGATGTAGAAATATCCCCTTTGGTGTTTGATCCACCTATAACCCGAGAAAGAACTTCATCTCTCCCATGGCACTTATTTCAAATTCTGCCTTCATTACTACTTCAAATTCTTTACATAATTCTTCGTTCTTGGAACCGAAGATTATGTCATCAACATAAATCTTAACGAGCAGCAGATCACCATCTTTCTCTTTGATAAACAGTGTACAGTCAATTACACCTCTGCGAAATTCGTGTTTCATAAGGTGAGTTGAGAGCTTTTCATACCATGCTCTTGCAGCTTGGTGAAGCCCATAGAGAGCCTTATCTAGTTTGTAAACTCTGTCCCAATAATATGGATCCACAAATCCTTCTAGTTGACTGACATACACTGTTTCCCGGATTTCACCATGAACAAATGCACTCTTAACATCCATTTGATAGACTTTAATCTTCATGTAAGACACATAGGCTAGGAAGATACGGATGGCTTCCATTCTGGCCACAGGTGCAAATACTTCATTGTAATCAATCCCCTCGACTTGTCGAAATCCTTGAACTAAAAGTCGAGCCTTGTTCCTGATTATGACACCTTGGTCATCTTTCTTACATTTCAAGACCCACTTGGTGCCAATGACTTTAGCACCTTTAGGTCTATCTACCAGTGTCCATACACCTAATTTCTTGAACTAAAGAAGTTCATTGTACATGGCACTATCCCATGCCTCATCATTCAGGGCTTCATTGATGTATTTTGGCTCAAAATGAGACACAAAACAACGATAAGCACCACCATAAAGGTATCCTTTTTCCATTACCGAGGCATAATTAGCTGGAATATAGATGATTTCTTGTTTGCACTCCTGATTTGACATCCCCAATGACAATGTCTAGGGGATGATAGACATTTAGGCGTGATCCAGGAGTGGTGAGAACAACTACCTTAAAATCAAGATTATGAACGTTGGGTTCTGTATCTGAGGCAGTAGGAGTTTGAGGTTCCAAAGACACAGAGACATCAATGTCTGTTTGCCTTTCTTGCAGGCGACACAAAAATCCGGGAGTTGGAAGTTCTTGACATTGACTCCTCGCACTAGATCATTCTGGATCAAGTGGTTCATCTTTCGTGGATTGATGTGCCCCATTCTCCTATGCCAGGAGATAGAATCCTTCTCAGTAGCGTTTGACAAGAAGCACTGAACTTGATGATCCGTTGTGGAGGCCTTCGATAGATCCAAGACATAAAGGCCATTATATCTTGAGGCTGACATTAATACTTGTTCCTCCGGAATCACATAGTCCTTTTTGAGGACATAGCACTTCTTATTGTCAAAAACTACCTTAAATCCTTTGTCACATATTTGGGAAATAGAAAGCAGATTATTGTGAAGTTGTTGAACATAGTTTACCTTTTCAAACTTAACTTTCTTGTTCCCTACTTCCCCTTGAGCTGTGATGTACCCTCCTTTGTTTCCAGCAAAAGAAACATGACCTCCTTTATTTGTTTGACGTTTGATAGGAGTGCCCGGTTTCCAGTCATGTGCCTTGATGCTCCGCTATCTACAATCCAACTGTTTGTTTCAGCACTATAGTGAACACCCTGCACATTCAATTGAAAACATTACTTAAGGTGAGGGACCCATGCCTTAACCGGCTTGGGTGTCCTAGAGGCATCACACATCATAAATTCTACCCATTCTTCATTAGAGGGTGAGGGAAGATCATTTGTCTTATTGTTCTCATTTCTAGACATAGACTTTTCTTTCCATAAGCCAGCTTTGTGTAAGGCATGTTTGTGATAAACAGATGACTAGCTGATAGGTTGAACTTTAGGTTCACTGACTCTTTTTGGTGGAGTCATGGAGCTTCTTTTGGAAGAGCTTGCTTTAGTGTCATAAAGTTCAATCCTTTTCTTTGGTGTTTGATAATATGGACAGTAAGATGCAATGTGCCCATACTTTCCACAGTTGTAGCATAATCTGCTTTCAACTTGACGATTTACCTGTTTCTGTGGAGAAGTATGTGATACATGAGTGACTTTATTATGTTTGGGTTGTGGCACTTCTTTTTTAGATGTTTTACTTTGTTTAATCACATTTGCTGCTTGAACCCTTTCAACATCTTTACCCTTTTGTTTACCTGGACTTGGACATGATGCACGTGTTTGGTTAACATGTATGGTCTTTTTAGGTTCAGACTTAGATGTGGTTGAACCTGACTTTATATTAACCTTTTCAAATACTTCGTCCAGATTCACCATAGGCATTTTACCTTATGATTTAGAAGTTGCCTCCTTTGTTTAGTGCCTAATTCATTTGGTTTACATGTGGAATCTGGATCACTTATAAGAGGAGTGGACACCACATGATCCTTGATTGGATTGTTATTTATTGGTTTGCTTTTGGCATAAAACAAGGTCTCATGTGGTGGTGGAACCACTTATAAACCAATCATTCCCTGTTGTTACATTCTCTCACTAAGTGTTGGACAATGTGAGAAGAACTTGTCCAACTATGCAGTTTTTGTTTTAATGAATTTACTTCTACTTCCAAAACTAATTTTGTTTCTTTGTTTCTTCTAGGGAGTTTAGATAGAAATTAATGTCATTAGTTTGGTTAAAAGCTACAACTTTAGTTTCCGTAAGTTGTTTATTTAACAGTTCTATTTTTTCTTTATAACCGTGCTCATTTAATTCTAAAATTTTATTTGATTATGTGCACAGTTGCAAGTCCTTTACTAAGTTGTCATTATGATCTAATACCTAACAAATTTCAAGTCAATGCTTTCCCTAAATTTATTACAATCAGAACAAGCATGATTATTGAAAAGTTGAGTAGTGGAACTTACCTGAGAGGGTGCGGTTGAATCAGCCATCAACGCAGAATCTGACTTTTCTGGATCTGGTGATTCCGAACTTGTTGAACTTGTCCCTTCTTCAGGTAGGTGATCAACCACAATTGCAATTTCTTCAACATTTGACATCACGAGTTCCACTGCAATATCACCTTTGCTTGCTGAGTCGTCATCTAAATCCTCAACACTAGCGATGTTGGAATCTCCTGGAGACACAAACCGAAAGCTCCAATCTTCTCCTTCATCATCCTGAGCAGTCAAGGCCTTAGGATCCTTGCTTGACGAAGTAGGACTACTTGTGGATTTATCCTGAAAATTGAAAGATGAGAATTTCACACACTCATGTTTGAAGTACTCCTTCTCTCCACAATTGAAGCAGGTAACTTTGGTTTTGTCAAAACCAAAAGTTATGTCCTTAGTGGCAATCAGATTCTGTTCGGCCATCTAGACAAACTTCTTAGCTCTCAGGACAACACTTGCTAAGGCCCACATGATATCCATTCTCTCCAGCTCTGTCTTGTCTACCAGCTCGTAGTGCTCCTCTGCCAAATGATAGTTCCCAAATTTCCTAGCAACTAGCCCGTCATAGGAGTTGACAACAACTGCTAAGAGATCCATGTGCTCCTTTGCTACATCTACTATCACATTCTTGAGGTTCTCGGACTTTAGTTTTGTAGCATTTGCTTCAGGTGGTATTTATTGGGTACTAGACAACCCTAACGTGTCAGATCCTAAAGTAGTAGCTTGTGATGGACCAGCTGAAGTCGACACAAACGCCGTTTGAAGTGGTGCTCCAAACATTTTGGTTTGTGGGGTTGAGTTGTACAGTGCTAGATTCTGATCATATGATGACTTTTGGGCCCTATACTTCATCTTCAACTCTTCCTCCCACAGTTTCAGAATAAAGTCATTAATATCTAACTTCGCTAGCATATAATTCTGTCTAAGGTTGGAAACAAACGAACTCCACTTCTCGGCAACCCATCTGTGATGTTTGAAACTTTGTCTTCCAAAGACGTAATGACTCCATGAGTGTGCAGCTCACTCATCAGGTGGTAGAATCGATCAATGACATCATGCAAGCTCTCATTTCCCATTGACGAGAAGTTTTTGAACTCCTTCTTCAACGCTTTATCCTTGAGAGCTTTTAACGATGCATTTCCCTCATACCTATTTTCCAATGCATCCCACGGCTTCTTAGCTTACTTGTTCTCAGAAAATTGATGGAAGATGTCCTTAGGAATTGACTAAGTCAGCAACGCCTATACTTTCTTCTCTGCATTGTATTTTACCTTTTATCCGTCAGTCATACCACTTAAGGGGAGTTTGACTCCATCTGCACCTACAGGCATGCTACATCCTGTCTCTATCGACTCCCACAGATTAGGATCTACTCCTTTTAAGTAAATCTCCAACCTTTGCATCCATTATGAATAATCATCTAATGGTATTAGTTTAGGAGGCTTGTTATGATTTCCCACTTCATTTTCTAGAAGCAAAAAATTTTGAATCCTAGAATCACTTCCTGCCGTGAATGCTGAATATTGATCCTCCATTGCTGTCAACTTTAAAATTTGGAACAAACTGTTTAACTTGTGCAAATGAAGGATGCGGTTGAACACTTCGTGCGATTAAATAATGCGGTTGACTCAAACGTGCGAATGAGCAAATGCGGATGGCTCAATCGTGCGAATGAACACGTGAGGATGAACAATGCGAATGGGCAATTCAGTTGTACGAATGGATGTATGAATGAGTCCAATCGTGTGTATGAGGGATGCCTATGAATTCAGTCATGCGATTGAGTCAATCGTGCAACTGCAGCTGCTAAAACTTGAGAATTCGAAAGTTTAAGGTATTTTGACGCAAAAACACGAATTTGTCAAGAACCCTAATTGCTGTATGCCGGAAAACTGTTAACTTTACGATCTGGTGATGTCCAAAACAATGTCTGACACAAAAAGATTGTATTTTTGCATGAAAAACAAAATTTTTATATCAAAATTGATTGAATCACACGTAAATGAAGAGCCTTTGCTCTGATACCACTTGTTAGGAGGACCGTGTACTGGACGGAGTACCAACTGATTCACATGTATACCGAATCAAATAGTGCAGAATCCTTTTTGATTGGTTATCCAATCAGTGAGAACGTTAACCCGATCGATATAAGATTAATCTAAACATTAAGAACGAATAGCAATCGATCAAGAACGAACTATGAACTTGGACTGGCTTTCTTGGACGTTCTGGATGACTAGGGTATATGTATGAGTCGGTGTAACTCCAGGATGATCAAACTTGAATCAAATCATGAAGAATTAGATCAAAATATGATAATCACAATCAATCCCCTTGATCTTCAATAAGATTGCAAATAATAATTTTTACAAGTACATCCCTCAATCAATTGGTCATTCAACCATTAGCCTAATCCTAATACCAATTAGGCTATTTATAGTGAATATAGTATTCACTAATTACATTTAACCCCCTAGTCTTAGGCTAATTAATGAAATAACATATAAAACATAAAAATGACTAAAAACAAGATAAAATAAATTTTGTTCACACAAAAAATATATATTACAATAAAACTCCTAGTCATCTGAATCTTCAATGCCTCGTCTTGGATCCTCGTCTTGAACATGTCGGGTTTGACTTTTGTTGACTTTGACCGTGACGTTGACTTTTGTTGATTTTCACTGTGTTGATAATATAGACTATCTTTTACAGCTCCAACAATACTCCCCCTTAGTCTATAATTATCAACGTCTTCAAACAAAATCAGCATCAAGAAATCAACAATAGAAATATCTTCAATTTGAATCTTTTTGAATCTGATGAGAAAGATTTTTTATCTCAGAAGCTCCCCCTATTTATATGATCCCCCTTTTCGAGTGCAAGCTTTGCATGGATATTGGAACAACTTTCCCAAATCTCCAATCTCACATGCTTCAGAAGATGTAGGAGGAGGATTCCTAGCTCGGTATCTTCTGCAAACTTGAAGAACAGGTTCTCTCAGCCGGTATACTGCTCAACTGATGATCGTCCGTCACTTAAAGCAAAAATCTGAAACACATTCTCAAACACAACCTTGACATTTCTAATTAGATCATTTCATTTTAACAAAATAAACCCGTGTTATCTGTGTGTGAAAAACAAGCGAACTCGTGTTCGTTTGTGTGCAATTTCTGTGAAATGCATGAAAAATGATAAAATTGTAACAGCATAATATGAAAGACCTAAAAGAATTTTGAACTGAAAATTTATTATAATTTTTATTTTATTATATACATTTATTATATCAATTTTGTATCTATCATTATTTTTTTTGTTTTTTTTTTGTTTTTAAAACCGAGAACTGAATCGATCATCAGATCATATCTCAAGATATACTTTAGCACAAATATGAATTTAAACATCGACAAGCAATGAGATCACACTCATAACTGAATCTAATCACAGTCTTTGAATGAATTTTGAAAATCTTAAACACATCAATAATGAGTGTTGATATGTTGGTCCACTTAAACCCCATGCCTTATCTTTTTCAACAAACAACATATGATTTGTTAAGGTTTGATTAGATGCTTTAGAATGTTAGGACCCTAAAATTATTTGGCAAAAACCCTCACCCAACTTCAGGATTTTTTGAATTTTGTTACGATCTTTATAGAACAAGGCTTGTGCATTAGTGTGCAAGTAGTGATTATCAACAGAATATTGCATTCTGTGATGAATTCATCGTTAGATGATTTGACACAACTTAGATCAAAATGGTGAGAGCTCCAGGTCTATAGTCACGTATATCAAAGGAGATGACCATTTAATCATGTGCCGATCAGAGCTCCAGGTCAGTACTACCGTACAGCAGAGGAGATTAGCACAAACACAAGACATATAAATACACCAAACATGACTCAAAGATATAGCTTATATGATTTGTATCATGGTAGGTGAATGATCAATTCTCAATCCAAATTTGTTAGGACTCAGTTTTTGTGTAGGCCAAAAAAGATTGCGTAAATCCAGACGTCCTTAAGTATATATTTTAATTTAAATCATGATGCTGTTGTCTACTTTATTCTTCAGGTTGAGTCTACCAAGCATATCATTAAAGAATCCATTTGTTTTTCTATTATTTGCAATTAAAAATAAGATGTGAATGAGATAACAGGATCAGTTACTATCATTTCTCATTTTATAAATGCAAGTGATGCAAAAACAAGCATTTCAAGAAGATATACAATCATTTCTCAATCATCTCGAATCAAGTTCCCAGTTCTCTTTCCATTTTTTATTTACTTATACTCTCCCCCTAAATTTTTATTCTTTTTTTTTAATTTTTTAAATTTTTTTATTATTATTTTTATTATTTATTATTTTTTTATGTTTTTAAACTGTACAAAAATAAAAATTTATCAAAGAAGGTCTTCCAAACTACACTGATATGAAGATAAGAAATGAATGCTCAAGAAATATACAGTGATTGTGAAGTGAGAAATGTGATTGTGTAGATAAAAATCCAGATTGTAGATAAAATACCATGACCTTAACCTGTTTGTTCCGCCTCAAATTTGAATTATGAACAATCCCTGTCAACAAACCACATTACTAACAGTCCTCCTGAATTGTTCCTGCACTCATTAACAGATTAGTTTGAAAGGGGAACCCAGGCCATCGTAGTCCTAAAAGTTCCTTTTTCAACAACATAAGAAACCTGCTTCTGTACACAACCGTTTAAACAATCTGGGATTGTTGTATCCTTCTTTTTAATTTGCCAAATTTGTTTCGGTTCAATTAATTTGGATTTGAATGAATTAAATTTGGAAATCATTTTCTGATTAAGACCAAAAGGAAAAGAATTTGGTTTTGAACCATTAGTCATTTTCATCTTTGTATCATGTGAAACCAGCTTCACATGAAAAGGTTTGGATTGAGGGTTTTTCATCCAACCATTCAAAGATGTGTGCTTTTTACCTCTTGATCTAGAGAAACAACCCGTGTTGCCTTTACCGTCTGGAATATTCTTTGTAGACTTACAACTGGAGAAGCAATTCGTTTTCTCCTTACGATCCGTAGCAAGCCTTTGAGGACATTTCTTAACCACATGTCCTTCTTTTCCACACTCAAAACAAGCCTTGAATGGCTTTTGGCATTTGCTATGCTGAACATGGAATGAGATCTTCACTGATTGAGTAGGTTGCTTTGAGATTGGAGAAGAGATCTGTATTGGTCTTGATTCATCTCTTGGAAGCTTTTGTGACTTGACAATGTTAGGAGACATCTTGATCTGTGAGGAACCAACACGCACCTCTATGATTAATTCATCATCTGAGCTTGTCCAGTCTCATATACACAGATCTTTCTCCAATGGATCCTGATTGACAGGAATAGGATGATTTGTTGTTGTTCGAATTTGATGATTCGATGATTCCTGATTTATCTCATCTTCACTACCTTGACAGGCTCAAAAGTACGAATTTCACCTGCTTTAAACTTATCAAAAAAGTTAGAAGAAATAGTAGATATAGATTTACAAACAACCGGGACTGAACAACCGTTAGCCTGACTGTCAGCATTCGGTTTATTGTATACCATACCAGTTGTAGAATCATAATCATCTTGCACCTCATTAAGATTCACACTGCTCAAACCTGCATGCTGATTATAAGTAGGTTGTTCAAACAAATCTTTTTTAGGATGAGGTCTGGGAATGGTGAATAACATAAAGTAGAAGGGGGTGGAACTGAATTAAATACAGTTTCACCATGAGATTTATATCCAACCCTATGTTTTACCCGCATCCCTTGTTGTTTAGCAATAAGCTCATCCTTTTTCATGTGTGACATGGTCCATTTATCAAGCTTTCTTTGAAGCTTTGTCATTTCAAATTGAGTTAAAACAGCCCTTTCTCTCAAAATAATAATTTCAACATTACGCTCCAAAATGGTTCTTCTTAAAAGATCATTTTCAGCCAATGCTTCATTAAGTTTCATTGAAAAAGTAATTTCATTTTTCTCACAGTTGCAAACCCTTGTGATTTCTTGTTGTTCCTCATCTTTGACCTTCAGCATCTCGCCAGCCTTAGATTCTTTCTCTCTTTTATTTGCTTTACCATCGTTATCATCATCGGTTTTCACAGACTCCAGTTTACTGCCATTGTCGACTCTTAAAGCTTCACGATTCTCTTCAACAGTTTCTCTGAATTTAGAGTTTAAATCCGAATCAGTTCTCAATAACTTCAACTTCTCAATCATCCCTGTTTTGTAATCAAGTATGCTTGTTACAGTAGAAACAAGATCAGTATTAAGCGCGTGGGTTTGATGTGGGAACATGGCTTGCTGAAATTCGTTTCTTTGGATATCCAGCTCGAGAGATTTTAGCTTGTTGATCATATCCATAAGTTTTGTGTCGACATAACCTCTTTCTTGCTTCAGCATTTTAACTTGATGATTCCATGCAGACGGAAGAGAGTCTAGAAGCTTTTGAATATGTTCATGATTACTGAGATGAGGAACACGCTTCTTTAGATTATTTGCCACCTTTATGAATCGATCTATCAAATCTGACAATTTTTCTTTCTTCATTGCTACAAAAGAATCAAACCAGCTTTGTTCCTTTATGTGATTATCTCATTTAAAATCTTCTGAAGATGACGTTGTATTAAAAAAAATTGAAACAATTAAACGCCCCAAAAATATTTTTCCCAAAAAGTTATAATAATTCTCCCCCGGGAAAAATATATACATTTTTTTTAAAATGTCACGCTATGCAATCTTAGCAACTGGGGTCAAGCTGACCTGGTCGGGAGAAAATTTGTTGCAAAATCGATGAAAATTTCTTTATCGGGATGAACTCAATTAATCCAAACTAGTCAATTCTTATTTAATTTTTTATTAGCCACACATTATAATTTTTTTTAATTCAGCCCAATTATTTAATCTTTACTAGCCCAAAGTATTATTACCAAATTGCTAGCCTAATTGTTTAAGAAAAACCCAGCCCACACATCACTTAAAAATACAGCCCAATTGTTTAACAAAGCCCAGCCAAATTTGCTTAACCCAATTAAAAACCCAATTATACACAACCCAGCCTATTAACACATATAAACCCTAACCCAAGTCTAACATCCACACAAAACACACACTTAAGTGTGTTAGAGAGAGAGAGAGAGAGAGACGGATGAGGCTAAATGAGGCTAGGGTTCCGGCGGACAGCTCCGGCGAGCCGCCTTTCCGGCGGAGAGTGGCGGCGAGTCAAAGATATCTCTAGGTAGATCTCGGTGAGCTGATCATGGCGGTGGTGTTGGTATACCCCAAACCCGAAGATGGTGTAACTGTGGTGGTGGTGGAAGAACTTTGGTGGAACTCCGGTGGCGAGTAGGGTATCCCTGGGTAGACGACCACCGGCAGTTTCCTCCGGTGACTAGAAGACCACCGGAAGCTTCCTCCGGTGACTAGACGATCACCGGCAGTGGTCGCACGTGAGGCGCTCCGGCAAGCACCTGGTGACGAGTGGGTGTATCTCTAGATGAATCTCGACCCCCTGTTCCTGACGATGATGATGGTGACTCTGGAATCACGTAGCAGTAGCCACAAGAAGGTTGTGAAAATATGACATAGGTGAGGAAGTTATGTGGTGGTTCAAGGTGCAGCGGTGATGGTGGTTACTGAAATCAGCCAAGGCTGATGGGGATGATGGTGGCCGCTTGTGATTGGTCAAAAATAATAGATTACCCTCCTCCGAACGATGACATCTAGGGTTCAGGCCAACTTCCGGCCACCCATAAGTTCACGGTATGTACGATCTATGAGATTCAGGTGAGGTTTTAAGTTGTGTAAATGTTTATGCAGGTTTCATTTGATAATAGATGTTCTCTTGATGCATGTATGTTTATCGACAAGATCTAGAGGGATGGGATACCGGCGACACGACGGTGGTTGCTCCGGCGTCAGCGTCTTCTTATTGGGGTTTGTGTAAGGTGGTGCAATAGACGGTGAGTTCTTCTGATGAATCGGGTGCTGAGGGTGAGGTGAGGGTTCTAAGAAGCTTCTGTGGAATAGGCCTTCGAATGGAGTTGTGGATCTGGATCTTGGCAGCAGTAACGGTGATGGTTCTAATTGTTGTAGGTGGGTTGAAGGTGGTTGCAGGCTAAGGGTGTCGATGGTGTAAAGATAGGTTCAGATTTAGTGGTTGTAGTTAGGTGAGTTTAATGGTATAATAGTGGTTTAGATTCGGCGGTGAAAGTTTTAATTTCACAGCTTGATTTTTTTTAATTTCGCTATTTTTCTTTTTATAATTTCGCAGGTTATAGTTTTGCCGGAAAATATGTAGTTTTGCCGGAGTTGCAGTTTCGCCGGAATAGTTTCGCTGGAATTACAGAATTTCGCCGGAGTTTCGCACGAAACTGTAATTTCGCCAGAAACTTTGCACTTTCGTTGAGAAAGGTGCAAAATTCGCTAGATGAAGATGTTGAAGCTCCAAGAACACCAAGAACACAAACTAGTGTGTGTGAGAGAAACTTTTCACATCTGAATTTTTCTTTGAATTTTTGGTATAAAATATGTTGTAGATCAAGATTTATGTTGTGTATCTTCAAATCTGTAATAGATTGTTGTAGATCTGATGACTTGATTATGATTGGGATGAAATTTAAATACTCAGATCTACTTTCTCTCTCTAGAACCCCAGTTTCTCTCTTTAAAAATTTATGAACATTTGACAATCAGCAACAATTTCTTCAATTCATCAATGAATTTGATCCAATATGGCTCTGATACCAAATTCTAACTCCAGGATGATCAAACTTGAATCAAATCATGAATAATTAGATCAAAATATGATAATCACAATCAATCCCCTTGATCATAAATAAGATTACAAATAATATTATTTACAAGTAAACCCCTCAATCAATTGGTCATTCAACCATTAGCCTAATCCTAATAACAATTAGGCTATTCATAGTGAATATAGTATTCACTAATTACATTTAACCCCCTAGTCTTAGGCTAATTATGAAATAACATATAAAACATAAAAATGACTAAAAACAACATAAAATATATTTTGTTCACACAAAATATATTTATTACAATAAAACTCCTAGTCATCTAAATCTTCAACGTCTCGTCTTGGATCCTCTTCTCGAACATGTCGGGTTTGACTTTTGTTGACTTTGACCGTGACGCTGACTTTTGTTGACTTTCACTGTGTTGATAATATAGACTATCTTTTATAGCTACAACATTCAAATTCTTCAAAGTGTTTTTTTTATGAAATAAGTGGTATTTATATGATAGGGTTACTCATTCGTGCGACTAAACCATTAGCATGGTTCAGTCGTGTGACTGAGTCATGCGGTTGATCCATTCGCATGACTGAGTGTTTAGTCTTCTGACTGATTCAATCTCATGTCACACTTGTGCAACTGATGCAGACTCCTGGTTCAGTCGTGCGACTGGTTTATTAGCATGAAGTTTTTCATGCCTATGGTCCATTAGCATGGGCCATTCGCATGAGAACTTCATATGACTAAGTTGAATATGTTTCACAGTCATTACTTGACTTAGATCTATTCAAACAACCACAACCCTATATAGTTAGTTCAATAAGCACTAAAACACAATAATCAATGAAATATTAAACATTATAAGCATAAACCACACATTGTATTTCATTCAAACCATCCAGTTACATTTATGTAAGACATGAAAGACTTTTTACATTAAGCTCATAAACTAGGTACATATGTATCTACAGAAAACCATCTGGTGCTTTTGATCACATAATTGAGAAACACTTAACACATTGCGTTCAAGCTATTTGATAAAGTGAACTTTGTCAACCTTTAACTTACCATTGGATATACTCACTCCCTTTGCCAAAACTATATCCTCTGGCCTCACCTCCAAATGGACAAGACCTCCATCATCGTGTTGAAACTGTTAAAGGAGAGATATGTTCCGTGTCATGTGCCTGGAGCATCCATGTCTATAATCCAGACTTTGTTGTTCTTGTCATATGGATGTCCCTGCACATAAAATGAGATTGGTAGTTTTGATTGGAAACTCAAGCCTTGCTCGTCTTGGGTTCTTCCAAGGATAATGACATAATGAACCAAAGATATGCATGGGGGTTCAATAGATGTCTTTGAAGAAGAGGTTTGGGCTGCAACATATTCCTTGATCTTCCATTCCATCCTTTGGTTGGTCTTGGAGGATGAGCTTGTTGAAGCTTTTGCAGCGTGGCCTTCTTCCCAAGCTTCTTTCTTTTTGGAAGAAGCCATCACCACCTTTTCTTCCAATGCAATCTTCTTCTTGGATGGTTTCAAGGTAATCTTCTTGTTCTTTCGAACTTTGGCAGCTTTAGCTTTCGAGGCCATTTTCCCTTCGAAAGAAAGAGTTTATTCGGAAAGCAACCTTGCTTCGGAAACCAGCTTTCCCTCTTCATCACTTGAACCGTTTGAAAAGGTCCCAAAGTGAAACCTTCGCTGACTCCTTCTTTTCTAACATTATTTGCATAATGTGTGCTTGTAGGATTGTAGTAACAATCTTTTGCCATGTGGTTGTGCAGACCACACATTATGCATGCAATGTTAGTGTTTTGGGACTGTGAGGGTTGCTATTTCTTGGGCTTTTACTCTTCATCAACAACCTTTCCCTTTAACTTCTGATCTGTTGGTAGGACAGGTGTGCTGGTATTACACTCTCTCCTAAATCAGAAGTACTTAACATTGGAATCCAGTTGAGATAAAGACACCTTTCTTCTTTCGATCAATCTTCAGCTTGGACTTAGCCACTTTCTTGGCAGTTCTTCTAGCAGCTTTAGCTCACTTCTTCTAGCCTTAGTGGTTAGGATTTGTTCTTCACAGGAGGAGATGGGTACATCTACCTGTTCCTTCCCTGTGGTGGCCACTATTTTGCTTCATCCTTTAACTCTAGTGAGGAAGGGTCAGCAGTTGGAACCTCTTGCTCCTTAGTACCACGTCTAGGTTGTCTAATAGACTCATAAGAGTGTGGTGGAGTAATTTCATTGGTTCCAACCCTCCTTTGTTCTGATAACAGATTTTGGAGTGGGAGGATGTTGCGAGAATAGCTTGGAAGTTCTACTCGGAATTAGCATGCTTCTAGGGCTGAGCCTGAGCAGTGATAAGCTAGGCTTTAGCCTCAGAAAATTTGGATATCAGATCCTTGATTTGAGTCTTGTAGTTGGTGTGTTCATGTTTTAAAAGAGACACAGTTTTCCCTAACTCCTCAATGTACTTTTGGTAGTCAGATTCAGCTCTCTTAAAATTAGATTTTAAAATATTTAAAAACTCAATATCATATATGATTTCCATATTATAATCCGGATAAAGTTTAACTTTAGCTATACATGCTGGAGTACAAAGATGTTCATATACCCGAGTATCATTTGTTCTTGCCATAAGAGCTTGAGCAGGAGTCACATCCTGTACCATGAAGCTCTAGTCAACTTCTTGAGCCATTGCAGCTATTTCAGTTGACTTTCCAGTGGGCTTTAAGGTTGAGGGATGTGTGGAGGTCTATGGGCTTCCCTGATTGGTCTTGGGAGCCTTGCATTCCCTTGCAAAGTGACCGAGTTGGTTACAGTTGTAACACTTTGCTTTGGTCTTGCCAAACCCAAACATGCTGGTAGTTAGGTTTTTGAAGGAATTACCTTCCAGTTCTCTTGAAGAACTTCTTCGCTCTATAAGTTAAAAGAGCCATTTGTTGGACAATGTCCACATACTCTACATCGTCTGGATTAAAACACTCAAGATCATCATAACAATATTGAAAATCACCAGAGTGTCCACTTCCTGAGACAAACGCACAACTTTCCTGAAAGGAATTGTGTTGAGCCTGTTGAGACCTTGGAGTCTCAAGAAAAGTGATGCAATGTCCAGAAGAGCAGGATGGCTACTGGTAAGTCAGGTAGTGCTGAGGTTGTGGGGGTGCTGAGCCTTCTGCAACCATTAAAGCATTGATAGCAGGAAGACTCAGAGGTCGGGTTGCTTGGTGTCCCTTCATGAAAAATCCGAATTAGACATTGCATCATGGTATGTAGTGGGCTCATAGGAGTCAACCACATAGCATACATTCATGAAAAATCCATATCTTTCTGCTGGATTACTAACTCTACCAGACCTGCGAACGTTTTTTGTGTATTGATCAACCTCTTGATCATCATCAACAACCTCTTGTTGATTGCTACGGTCAACCAAACATGTATGAGCTTGTTGATCTTGATACTCATCAAATTCCACTGTTCTATACGTTATTCCTTCCATAAGTAACTTAGTTTCCAAGAACATCGCCTTTCGAGCAATAAATACTTTTTGCTCTGTTGGATCAAAGAAGTAGTATCCTATACAGTCTTTGGGATATCCAACAAATATACACTTAGTGGATCGACTTTCTAACTTGTTTTAGTGTTTAGCTTAACATAAGCTTCACAACCCCATACTTTTAAATATGATAGCGATGGAACTCTACCATGCCATATTTCAAAAGGTCTCAAATCCACTTTCTTGGTCGGGCCATATTCAAAATACGAGCCGCAGAGAGCAATGTGAAACCCTAAAATGATAGAGGTAGTGAGCTTATAGCCATCATAGATGGAACCATATCCAATAGGGTTCGGTTTCTCCTATCAGACACACCATTATGTTGTGGTGTTTCACGTGGAGTAAGTTGTGAGACAATCCCAAAACTTCTTAGATGGTCCTGAAAGGCCTCATCGAGGTATTCACCTCCTCTATTTGAACAAAGAACTTTGATATTTTTATTGAGTTGATTTTCTACTTCATTCTTGAAGATTTTGAACATTTCAAAAGATTGATATTTATGTTTCATCAAGTACACATAACCATAGCGACTGTAATCATCGGTAAAAGTAATGAAGTATCTTTAACCATTTCTTGTCATTGTCTTAAAAGGACCACATACATCCGAATGTATGATCTCCAATAAGTCTTTTGCCTTCTCGTTAGTACTACTAAAGTGTGACTTGGTCATCTTACCTTGTAAACAAGATTCACACTTATCAAATGAACCAATTTCATTTGTTTTTGAAAGACCACTCTTTTGAAGTGTTTGAATTTGATTCTTGTTTATGTGACCAAGACGACAATGCCAAAGATAAGCATCACTTAAACCCATTTTAAGTTTCTTGTTGCTTGTTTGGTATAGTGAGTTATTATAGGATGAATCATCATGAACCAATTCATAGATACCATTAGAAGGCATAGCATTGAAATAAGATACATCATCCATATAAACATAAATACCATTGTTTACAAACTTTAAATCATAACCACATTGTTTTAAAAGGGAAACAGAAATTATGTTCTTAAGAACAACTTCGAAACCATTTGAATGTTTCAAAATATACTCTCCTTGGGCTTCGACATCAAGTTTTGCTCCGTTGCCCATGAAGAGACTTGTGTCTCCCCTTCTGAAGTGCTTATTTCTTTTGAAACCGTGCAACAAATTGCCAATGTGAGTTCCACATCCAGTATCCAATACCCATGTGTGTGAAGAAATAACATTTAAACCAATATGAATCATGAAAGTTGTACCTGAGGCTTTTCGAGCATCCCTATTGTTTCTCAAATCTTTGAGATAGGTCGGACAATTCCTTTTCAAAATGTCCTATCTCACCACACTCAATGCATGGATCGTTCTCCGTTACCTTAGGCTTCTTAAGCTTAGGCTTTGGAGGTTCCGTTTTAGCTATTTTTTCCATTGCCTTTGATGTACCCCTTTCCTTTGGCAACATTTGCTTCGGGATCAGGGAATGCCCTTTTCTTATTGCTTCCCTCATTGATCAAGAGAACAGGTAGAACCTTTCTACCCATCCCTGGCTTGGCTGTTTTGAGCATTACGTGAAGCTCACCAATGCTCTTGTCCCACCTCTTCATATTGTAATTCATTATGAACGTCTCAAACCTTTTAGTTAGGCCAATATGGATCAAATCCATGGCTAGCTCCTTTGAGACGGACAATTAATCCCCTCGAGGCGATCAATATGGCTTTTCATCTTAAGAACTTAAGATGATACCACTTGGGTTTCTTCCATGCGACACGCATGAAGCGCTCGAACCGTTTCGAAGCGCTCTACCCTAGCTTGTTGAAGGAACATTTCCTTCAACTAGATAATCATGTTATATGCCCCATGATGCTCAAAGTCCTTTTGGAGTTCAGGAATCATAGTTGCCAACATGAGGCAGGAAACCTGCATCGAACTCTTAGTGTACTCAAGCCAATCGTTATAGGCCTCAACATCCTTGGGGTCGGGTTGGTCAGGAATGGGATCGTCAAGGACATAGGCCTTTTTCTCTTGCTTGAGAACAATTCTTGAGTTTTGAAACCAGTCCATAAAATTATTATGGTTAAGACAATCCCTTTCTAAGATGGTTCTCAGCGATAGGGTATGGACGGTCAGGGTGGTAGCTTTATTGTTTGCCGCCATTTCTACAGAATTTACAAAGTTCATATTAGTATTTCTGAAAAATTACATTTTAATTATTAATACCCTTTCATGTCTCATAGACAATTAATAATTAAAATCTAGAATCCAAAGTTACATTTAAGTGATGGTTAGGTGACCTTTATCCCATTGTTTAAACTAACAAGATAGTCAACATTTGGCAATTGCAACCTATTGCAACTTCTAGCTTTATGGGATCGGTTAAACATCTTATGTTTAGTCGGCATGTAAAATCCCATAAACACCATTGTACGCCATGCTTCGGTGACCCTATGCACATGGTTTCAATTCAATTCGTCCTACTTACACACACGTGTGAGTTTACACATACAAGTGGTTAGGCGACCTTTATCCCTCAAATATGTTAAGCCCTCCTCAAGCACACAAGTTCCCTAAAAGTGTTAGGTGACCTTTATCCCATAAATAGTTCTCAAGTGATTCGAGTGTCATGTAAAAGGATGGTGTTAAAGTTGTATCCAAAAGGATTTTAGTTTTCATTAATTCTAGTTATGAAAACTATATTTACCTTGTATTTGCATGCTTTCAAATACATGGCACCATATGCTTCTCTTTTTAGTAAAAACCCCTTTTATTAAAATCATTAATCCTTTTAATAACCTTTTATTAGTCACTTAATGATTAGGAACCATAAATTTTTGGCTTGTTTTGTTTGTTAATTAGTTTGTTATGCACATCCAAATATCAAACAACCATCATATAACAAACAACCAAACAAGCATAATCAAACAATCACAAGTGCATAACCATAGCAACTAAGTAGACAACATTTGTATGCCATCACAAGTGTTGTCATTTGGTCTTTCCTAAGGGTTTAACACAACACAAAAGATAGGATCTCTAAAGACCCCACTTGAAGATGCATCCAAATGCTTCAAGTCCTTCTCTTTGTGCCTTCCCTTTGTGCTTCCATCTTGTGCATCTTCTTTTACAAAATTTATATCCTAATACAAATTTTCTAATAAAAAAATACACCTAATCTATCTTTACATCACCATTGAATGAATAAATAAATTACATCCAAATACAAGCACAAAAGAATAATATTATAACCAATTATGAATGAAATCAACCAAAACAAACATCCATCCAAAACCAAATCAACACAAGGTCAAGGATAGGTTATGCACCAATAAGAAACAAAATTCAAGAACAAAAATAAATCCCCATTTAACCCTAAATTTCAGCCAACATAAACCAAGAACATAGGGTCTTTTACATACAAAATATAATCAACCATTTGACATCTTTCTTTAAAGGTTTAATCATAAGCATGTAAGATATAACCTTGAAAGATTGGGGATTCATCATATCATCACAAAACAGCTCCTATTAGGTTGTTAAAGTCCCATAAAACCAATTTTACAAGGACAAAAGAAGCTAGTCATCCACATATCCGGCTCTAGATGCAAATGTTGGGTTTGTTATACCATTATCAAAGTTTTTTAACCATTTAAACATGAAAAAAACAGCGGAATGAAAACTTAATATTATGTATTTTAAACTGAAAATTAAGGCATATAACTTAATATCAACAAACCCAAGAACATATGATCAAATATATGTGTATGAACTTGCTATCAAGAAAAAATAGCAATCAAAAGCAACACATACAAACTACCATTGTAGAGCTGCTGAAAAACGTGAAAAGGATGAAGAGAATGAGGTTCTTGAATGACCAAAACACCAAGGAGAGGTGTCCTCAAGCTTCCATACCCACAAGAATCAAGCAAACACCTTGTTGCTAGGATTTGAACACCCAAAAACGAACCAAAAGGGGCTGCTGGAACCCTATTCCAGCCATGATTTTGCCTTCAAAATAAGAGAGTTTTTCACTTTTGGTTCTTGCATGTGAGAGAGAGAAGCAAGTGGAGTGTGTGACTTGTTAAGATTTTTTTTTTCAAGAAACAAAAGGCACACACCCCATCAAAGGGGCGGCCGAACTGTCTCTTCAAATGGGGGTTTCCCGCCAAAACTTAATCACCAATTTAATTTAACTAGTCACTAATATAAGTTATGTAATTAACCTTTAATTATATAACTTATACACACTTTTATTACTTGATGTTATTTAAACAATTTAAATAACATTACAAATAACACCCATGAACAAAATATCCTTATAATTTGTTCCATCTCATATGCAACTTATTTAGAAAACCCATTTTCTAAATTGGTGTAATTATTTAATTGCATGATCATATCATCAATAAAATATTAATTGGTGTTTGCTATGCTTGTTATTGGGTATAACCTGACTTGGATCATAATGTACTAACCACATCAATGTTCTATGTGTCTTGGGCATATAGAATCCAACACTAAACAAATGTAGATGAACAAAAAGGTCAAATGCGGATGAACACTTTTAGTATTTTCTGATTTTTAGGGAAAAAGTGAAATTTAGCCTTTGACTTGGGAGGTTCCCGGAGGCTATGTAGGTTGACTTTTTGATGTCATAGATGATGTGATGGGCATGATGTTATGATGTATGTTTGATGCTTTGGCATGATGTGTATGATGTTATGCATGATGGTATGTATGATGTAAGTATGGTGCCCTGTATGATGATGTTGACTGTTTATGTTTGCGTTCCTTGTTATGTATGATTACTTTACTTTGGCTTTACGGTATATGTTAATAAATGAAATGAAAATATTATGTAACTTAAAACAGAAGATAATGAAAAGAGGAACATGATGAATGAATGCATGCGTTAATGAACGATTGAAAGTAATGTAATTCTTTCAAGCCTTGTATGTGTTAACACGCCCAATTATGGGTGTTAGTCCAACGGTGTGTGTGTTAGCTACCCCAGAAGGATGCACATCGGGGTCTTTCTAGGTGATTGAGTATTTGTATAAAACCTTTGTCGCTTACCCTAGATACTATGGGCAGGTTGTTGTGCGCCATGACAGGAGGTCTATGATAGACCTCGGCCCAGTATCCGCTTTATGCATGACGGTGGGTATAGCACATGACAATGGTACACCTGAATTTACCCAAAGATACTGTGGCCAGGCTACTGTGCACCATGACGGGAGGTGTATGATAGACCTCATCCCAGTATCCACTTTATGCATGACGGTGGGGTAAAGTTCATGGTTTTTAATGGAATGAAAAGAGGTAATGATGAATGTATGAATGAAAGTAAAGAAAGTGAATGATATAACGTACGATGAATGAATGAAAGTTAACGAACGAATGATGAAGATAATAATGATATTATCTATGTGTACGTACGATGGGTGTTCAGATGCAAAAGTAAAGAATGGTTTTAACGGATGTAACATATGTTTTATTATAAAACTAGAACTCACTCAGCAATGCTGACTATTTATGTATTTTCCAGTTAGCAGGTGAGCATTGCTGAGGATGGCGTTGTGGCAGCTACTTGCATTTTGGATGGCATCTTTTGTTTAATGTTTTTGCATTGTAATGCGAATGAATGATGTTTTGAAATGAATGATTATATTAACTTCCAAAAGCATTTATAATGAAATAAAAAGTTATTTTAATGTTCCACTGTGATGTTTTATGAAGGTTAAATATAAATATATGTTTTATGTGTGATGATTGGCGAGCTGTAAGTGTCCCGGGAATGGGGCCTTACACTCTTGCTTATCATTTCAATTAAATTATAAACTTCTATAGGTCTTCAACAACTTCTCCTTTATGTGCTAGAAATCTCAGCCACAAAAACCTCGAGAAATCATGTGTGACAACAAGGCAAAAAGATGATTGGGTAGTGAGATTTAGATTCTCACTTAGGATCGAATATATTGATTGAGTTAATGATTGAATGGTGGAATCATACAAACAAAAAACATTTAATGCAGAAGAAACACTCATAAATGCTTTGTATATATTAATAAAGGTGATGATTACAATAACTACTAGAGTTTAGCAAGAAAAGTAATAATGCACCTAGGGAATACAAGAATATTCTGATTGTCTATTATTTCTATCACCTGATGTATGAGGTTGTCTATTCTATTTATAGGCCCTGACCTATTACATCACAACTAGTCTAAGTCTTCATTCGCATTTCTTTTTGTTCATTTGCATTGGCAAATGTGGATGAGTTGACTTGATCAACATTTCTTTACTTGATCCTCCGCATTAATATGTTGGTAATCCGCATTGGTTAATGCAGTTGAGCAAATACTTTTGCGCATTTGTCTGGTCATCCGCATTGGCAAATGCAGATGAACAAACACTTGTTCGCATTCTTCTAAGCTATCTGCATTTGTTAATGCGGAATAACAAACACTTGTTAGCATTTGTTTTATGACTTTTGCATTAACAAATGCGGTTAGCCATACTTGGTTCTTCTTAGCAGGATCTTCATCTGCACTAATTCTTGGAGTTATGGGAACCTTACGGAAACAACCATCAACTCACCAATTAAATAGGAAAGTATGGTCCTTTTAGGGTCCAACAATACTCCCCCTAAGGATCATACAACCTATGTTTTTTAATGTTTGGGTGGTGATTGAGGTTGTGAAGATTCTGCTGGGTCTTGTGGAGGCATAAAAGGTGCTTCTTGAGTTGGATCCAAAATAGCCTTGATCATGTTGACAAAGTTGGTTGCTTGTGACATCCTTTCCCTGCTCAGCACATGGATGATTGATAATACAGTTTTGTAGTATCTAATATGAGGACAGATTGGGTGAAATGAACTTGAATCTTTGATTTGTTAAAGAAGAAGATGATTGATGAAGAAGAACAATGTTTTCGCTCGTCGCACTATAAAGTCTATCAAATTTGAAAAATATTAAATGACCTTTTGAACTTGCTTTAAATAATCAAAATAATGGCTTTTACAAAATTTACAAGACTCAGAACAAATGCGTTTGGAGTTTTTAATTCATTGTAGCAAATGCAGATGGCTTTCATACATCCGTATTTGTTTACTATTACAAATGCTGAAGAGTGGAACTTGTGATTTTAGACATCCGCATTTACACACTGTAGCAAATGCGAAAGTTTGGATCCGTATTTATGCACTGTAGCAAATTCGGCTAATCAAACTTTGTCACCATTTGCTCATTGTAGCCAATGCGGTTGATTAAACTTTTTTAGCATTTGCTCATTGTAGCAAATGTTATAGAATAAAATCCACTTTACTTGATCATCATTCATTCTGACAGAAGAGATTAAGCACTTATTTAATTCTATTTGAAAGTACATGAAAATTGAAGATACACATCAACAAATGCACATTATGATGAAATCAACAAATGCGGATTATGATGAAATCAGATGAGCAAGACAAATGTGGAAGTGTAAATTTTATCCGTATTGACAAATGCGGTTGAACACTTGAAAAACATTTTATCCACATTGATAAATGTGGTTGAACATTTGTGTTCCGCATTGGTTTTACCACTTTAAATTGTCATGTATACTTTTAACATACTAAAGCGATAGAGTACAATTTTTGTCCGCATTAGTTTTACTTTGAAATAAAAAGTTACATGCATTGGTTATAAGCATGTGTTACCTTCACCCACATTAACCAATGCACTTACCTGTATTAACTTTTGACCTTAATCATAAGTTAATGTGTCTGTGTTGGTTTTTCTTGTTATGAAGAGATGTCATTCATTGATTTTTCTTATGAAGTTGTTGACAATTGATGTTGACAATTCTTGCTTGGATTGACTTGTATGTCAGAAGTGATACAAGTTTCCCATTGTTTGATTGATCTTGGACTTTTCATGCGTCCAAGAATCTGCATAGGCGGAGATACTATGGTATAACTTCTACATCAACACATGCATTTTCTTTTTGTTTTGTTTTTGATTTATAATAAAGTAATTTAAGATAGTAAACATCAATACTGACTTAATAAAAAATTTTAAATTACTCCCCCTAAAGTTTGTATCCACATATGGATAGAAATTTTAAACATTTAAAAACTTTTTGAGTATAATTTTGATTATTTATAATGAAGAGAAAGATGTCTTTTGTTGGGATCATATCAATCTTACATGACACATGTTCATCCTTTATGATAAAATGGACATGTTTATGAACTTGATGATTGAAGGTATGTGTGTCATCTTAAACTCATACTAGGTTGATATTTTGATGCAAGTTATATTATCATGTTTTTGGCTGATTTAATTATTCAATATGTACCTCACACACAAAAGCATAGAATGATCAACCATCCTTATACAATGCATGGTAGAACTGTTTCACAACATTCCTTACTAGGTTACTTAAGTTATGAGAACTCATTTTCACTGATCCTTATTAGGATTCTTTTACTTTGATCCTTTTTCATGATCATCCACATTGGAGTTCTTTTCACTTCACTTTGGAAGGTGATCCATGATGGGATTCTTTTGTTCATTCACTTGAAATGTATTGCTTTTGTAGATTTATCCAACTTGGATGTGTTCCTCATTAGGAATCTTTTGGATTAATGCATTTACATTATGTGCTTGTTTTATCAGGTCCTTGCCCAATAAAACAAAGATGAAAATTGATGTAGGTGAAAGAGATTCATAAAGTATCATTACATGGCGTGTTTAGGTTATTACACACACATGCACTCATATAAGCCAATACATACGTGTACCTTGAGATGAGTGTTTCACTGTCGAATAAGATTTTAATTAATCATTGCATGTATCTTCTCTTTCAAGTTGAGCCTACCAACATATCTGGTAAGTCCTGACAGTCTCTCAAATTTTGAAATTAAGCGTAGTTAATGATATAATGACTGTAATTATATCATTTCCCATATATTCTTTTCTTTATCAAAGTTGACTTCATTTTAGATGTTTTTTGTTGTTTTTAATTGGTTTTACTCAAGGTTAATCATACCAATTGATTGAACTAGGAATTAAAACCTACCAGGTTCAAATGCCTTAGTAAATAAATCAGCTAATTGATTTTCAGTGGGTACTTGAATCAATATGATCAACCCTTTTTCAGCACAGTCTCTCAAAAAGTGATATCTAATTTCAATGTGTTTGGTTTTTGAGTGCTGAACTGGATTATTTGTTATGAAACAAGTTGTTGTGTTGTCAATGTGAATTGGTGTGTGCAAGAAGTTAAAACCATAATCAAGCATCACGTTTTGAATCTAGAGAACTTAAGAGCAACAGGCTGATGCTGCAATATACTCAGCTTCTACTGTTGATGAAGATACGTTTGTCTGCTTCTTGCATTGCCAAGAGACCAGTCTGGGACCAAGAAATTGACAACCTCCAGATATGGACTTTCCATTGAAGTTGCATCCTCCATAATCACCATCTGTGAAGGCATAGAGATTGAAGTCTCCTTCCTTTAGATACCATAACCCAAGAGTTGGTTTGCCCTTCAGATATCTGAATATCCTCTTGACTGCATTCACATGTGATTCCTTCGGATCAACTTGATACCTGGAACATACACAAACACCAAAAATAATACAACGTTTGCTAGTAGTTAGATACATAAGTGAGCCTATCATGGATCGATAGTGAGTCTGATCAACACATATTCTTTCTGGATCAAGACCAATCTTCACTTTGGTATCAACTGGTGTTCTAATAGATTGACAATGAGCAAAATGAAACTTCTTCAGCATTGTATCCACATATTTGGATTGGTTGATAAAGATTCCATCTACTGTGTGTTGGACTTGCACTCCTAAGAAGAAAGTGAGTTCTCCCATTGCACTCATTTGGAATTTTAAATGCATTGGTTCTTCAAAATCTTTGCAGAGTTGCTGGTTTGTTGAGCCAAATATAATGTCATCCACATAAATCTGGACAAGGAGCGTGTCTTTTCCTCTCCTCCTTCTGAAGAGAGTCTGATCAATCTTTCCTCTTTCATATCCATTTTCAAGAAGAAAATATGATAGAGTCTCATACCACTTCATTGGAGCTTGGTGAAGACCATACAGACCTTTATCATGCTTGTAAACTCTATAAGGGAAGTTTGGATCTTCAAAGCCAGGTGGTTGACTAACATAGACCTCCTCAATAATCTTTCCATACAATAAGGCACACTTCACATCCATTTGATAAACAGAATTTCATGGACACAGAATATGCTAGAAAGATTCTGATTGCTTCTAATCTAGCAACAGGTGCAAACACTTCGTCATAATCGATTCCTTCTTCTTGAGTGTATCCCTGTGCTAATAATCTTGCTTTATTTCTGATGACGATCCCTCTATCATCAGTCTTGTTCCTATACAGCCATTTAGTACCGATAGGGTATTGTCCTTCCGGAAGATCTACCGGTTGCCATACTTCTTGCTTCTTGAATTAGAGCAATTCCTCCTACATCGCTTCAATCAAGCTATTGTCTTGAAGAGCCTCTTTGATATTCTTGGGTATTGTTTGAGAAAGAAAGCATGAGAACAAACAGATGATTGTAATACTGGACTTGCTTCTTGTCACCCTTTTCTTAAGTTCACTAATAACGGTTTCAATAGGATGATTCTTGTGTATTCTGGTTGTTGGAATGGAGTCACCAGCAATGGTTACATCATGATTGGAGACATTCAGTTCATTATGGTCAGAGGCACATTCATCTTGTACTGTAGGGGAATTATGAAGATAGTCAGACTTTGTTTAAGTTCCTTGTTCAACTTCAGTAGCACTGTGATTGCTTCCATCATTTGATGTTCTTTGTGTTTCAGCTGGAGAAGTAGCTTGTTTTTTATTTCTGATCTCAGTTGACAGATCATCTGAATGTGATGGTAACAGGCTTAGACCTCTTTCAGTTGAAACACTTTGGTTTTCTGATGGTTGTCTAATGGGATCAACATGGAGAGGAACATTTTCATTCATGTATTTAGTAGATGTGGGAGGAATCAAAGAAAATTCATCTCTTCTTTCTACACGTGCAGATTTCACTTGAATATAGATTTCTTGCATCAGACAAGTGAAATTGATCAAATATTTTGTAAATAAGTCAATATAAAAAACCAGTCGGGACCATTTGTAGATTTGGGAAACGAATGTTCCTTGAATTGAACATTAGTTGATTCATGAATAATGTTTAATCTAGTCTTAAACACTTTGTAAGCCTTTGACATAGAAGAATAACCTACAAAGAATCCTTCATCAAACTTGGATGAAAATTTCCCAAATAGTCTCGGGTGTTTAATATTGAGACAGGACGACAAATGAATTGAAAAATCTAATAAGTGCTTTTATATGAAGAGCAGTTCATATGGAGTCATGTTGCTTTCGTTTACAATCATAGTTTGATTTTGCACAAAGCGCTATGTGTTAACTGCCTCTGCCCAAAAGGTGATAGCCAGTTTAGCATGAGCTAGCATTGTCCTTGCTGCTTCAATCAGTGTTCTATTTCTCCTTTCAGCTACCCCATTTTGTTGAGGAGTTCTAGCTGCATTGAATGATGAGCGATGCCTTTGGTTGTACAAAAAGAACTCATTTTCTTATTTTTAAATTCAGTTCAATTATCACTTCTCATTGTTTTGACCTTAAGATCAAGTTGATTTTCAATTTTTGTGATAATGTTTTGTATTATTTGGGATGCCTCATTTTTATGATGTAAGAAGAAAACCCATGTAAATCGTGAAAAGTCATCAATCATCACCAAACAATACTGTTTCTTTCCAATGCTCATAACATGAGTTGGTCCAAATAGATCCATGTGAAGTAGCTTCAATGGAGTATTGTTTGTGATCCACCAGCTTGGATTTATGAGAATATTTGTGTTGTTTTCCTTTAAGGCACGCTAAACAGTGATCAACGGAATGAAATTCTTTTTGAGGAAGACCAATGGCCTGGTTTCCTTTGATCAATCTGTTCATGTTTTTAAAGTTTTTGTGCCCCAAACATCTGTGCCAAAGTTGTGACTCATCAAATGATGCTTTTGACAAAAGACAAGTTTCTTCCATAGGTATTGTAGAATTCAGGTTTAAAACATAAGTGTTATTCTTCCTCAAGGTTTTTAGAACAACCTATTCTTTTGAGATCTGAAATCTAGGTTTCAGAATGTAGCAATGAATGTCGGTAAAGTGAGTTGAATATTTCTTGTCACAGATCTTAGACACGCTTAGTAGATTGAAGTTCAGTTGTTCACAATAGTTCACTCTATCAAAGCTCAGTATCCCATTTGTCACAGATCCTTCACCTGTAATTCTTCCACCTTGTTAATCTCCTCCAAATGCCACAGTAGTTCCTTGAATTTCCTTGAAGTCATGAAGGAGGGAATGATCTCCAGTCATGTGTTGGAAACATCCACTGTCCACGTACCATAAGCTATTGAACCTATATGGATGAAACTGCAACCAAAAAGTACTAATTAGAATAAGCAAACCAACCCATGATGGTCTTGGGTTTCCCGTTCCTATTCATAATGGTGACTTCTTGGTATTTCCGTCAAAATTGTGGTTTAGATGGAGGTGTCCTAGGAGATTGCTGGTAATGACTGGTTGAGTCATCTTATCAACATCTATTTAAGATTTAGATTAGTGATGAAACCTTTGGTCTCTGTTCCTTTGTAGAAATTTAATCCATTTTTCATTATCAAAAATTACTTTGGTTTGGGAAGGTCAATTTTGGGTTTCATTGTGTCATGTTTTCTTTAACCCTTCCACAATTCCTTCAAATTGCTCCTGTCATTCGTTGATCAAGATATCCTAGATTGATTGTTGTAAAAATGAGGTCTGACAGTGTGTTTCATAGAAGTTGTTTTTGAGATGGGCTTGTTTTAGGGAATTCTCAATCCCTTCTGATTGAAGTAACAATCAGATGTATTGTGATTGTTTGCATAACAGATTGAACAATATTTGTTAAAGTATTAGTTTTTAGTGGAATGATTGTTCATGTCACAGATAGAGCAGTATTGGTTGAAATAGCATTCTTCTGTTTTGTGATTAAACATGTTGCATATGTCACAGTACATCTGTTTGTTTCTTGAATCATATTTTAGTTTAGGTGATTTACCCACTCTCAATGGAGTTGTAGTGTTTTGCTTAGGGAGGGAATCAAGATCAGCCTTAGTTGTAGTTTGCTTCACAACCGTACTATTATTAATTGTTTTAGGCTATTTTTGTTTCCTCAACCCTTTCTTTATCTCTTTCTCAAACTAATCAACATGTTCTTTATTACATATATGAAAACCTACTTGTCTTGATTTTGAAGATTGTGGATCAGACTGAATTTTAACTTCTAAAATAGGTGATCTCTTATGTTTCTTTTACACTGAAACCTTTTCTGATTTGCTTGAATTATTTGGAGATTTGCTCTCATTATTTGAACTGCTTTTAGCAGATGGTTTCAGTTACTTCACAAACTTTATATTTCCTTTTTAAATGACTTGTATGAACTTCACAAAAGGAACAATAGCCTTGATTGGGTTGATAGGTTTAATAACACTCACTGTCTTGTCTAAACACTCTTTAATCTTGATTGGATGACATAATATGATTTTCTCCTCATTTGTTTTAATATAAACATCATGTTTGTTTTGAGGATTTGTTACTTGCTTTATTATAGATTTTGATTCCATAGTTTTAGTTTCAATTTTCTCATTGAGTGTGACACATTCAGGCATGGCAGTATAGTTGTCATTATATGGTGGAGGACATGAATTATTCCTAATCCTAGACATATCCTTGGGATCCTTTTGAAAATCAAGCATCTCTTGCAGCTTGACTGAAGACAAATGAAACTTTTCAAGTTTCACTTCAGTAAGTGTATGTTCAGCCTTAGATTCTCAGTTGCAAGAGTGTACTTTTCACCATGCAGTTTTTCGATGTTAGAGATGAGAGATTTAATTTTGATTTCAAAGCCTTTTATCTCTCTTTTCATCATCACCAACTTCACCTTTTCCTCTTTTATTTTATCTGCCAGTTTATGATTGTGTTCTCTATAACCTTGTAGTTTAGCAATGCATTTATCACTACATTGGTTAGATTTTACCTCAGATGGAATGGGAGATAGACCATCATTGATGTGAGCCATGAGGCATGATTTTGAAATTAAGGCTTTACTTCCTCAACATACAGGCTCCAGTCACATACTCCATCTTGTTTGATCACAAGAGCATTTCCAGATGACTCGCTGCTTCCATGAGCTTGATTAGTCAATTGAGGTTGAGTCTAGTGTGACTGTTGTTGTGATGATGATATTGCTGTTCATGATTGTTAGAATGATAGCTTGAATTTGGTTGTGAAGATGACTGGCTTTGTGAATTGCTCTCGAAGTTGTTGTTTCTTTAGGGAGCATTGAATTCTCTAGAGAAGTGGCCAATCACGCCACAGTAGAAGCACTTCACCTTGTATTTGTCATATCCTAGTTTTGTGTTTTCATTAAGGCTTACCTTTCTCCCTTATCTTAAAAACTTCTTTGCTCTCATAGCAATCATGGCCATTTCCCATTGTAAATCCATTTCTTCTACATCATCTGGATCTCTTTCCTCCCAAATAAACGTCAAAATCTATGTCTTCCTGGACCAGATGTGCACATGTGAGTAGTCCTCCCAAATAAGCTTCAAAACTTACAACAAAGGCATTGTACGTAGCTTTTGTTCTTCGGATCTAGTATCATCATGGGTGTTTGGAAGAGTTACTAAGAATCCTGTTGATTGGGATGATGCTGATGGCCTGTTGATAGATGGAGATGCATTGAATCTAGTGGTCTTTACTTGATCCCTTGACGACAAAAAAACATCTACTTCAGTAGTGAAGGCATTTTCCACAATATGAGAATCTCATGGAAATTTGTAAGCTTCAATCACTCTTGGTCCTCCTAGATTTATGCTTCTTTCATCAAGCTCCAATGCTTCTACCTTGGCTATCATGATATCCAAAGTAGTACTCCCAAGATCGAGAGTATATTTTAGCATGGTCATATTTTTTTCCAGTTTTCAAGAAGACTATGCAACATTTTCTTGTTCAACTCCTTCACTTTGTAGGTGACTCCTATTATCTCTAAGTCGTTCACCAGTTGCACAAATGTGTGGAGTTGTTTAGGGATGGACTACCCTTTGGAGTGATGAAATGTTTCATATTGGTTAACAAGTTTATCCTTGTTAATTTCAACAACTTCACTGCTTCCCTCACACATGATCATCAGTGCATCCCATACTGCTTTGGCAGTTCCATACTTTTCTAGTCTTTTCAGCACATCCATCTTGAGTGCTTGAGTAAGAATGGAGTAAGCCTCGAGATCAATCTTGATTTTCTTAAAGACATCATCATCAAGAGTCAAGTCTTCAATTAGGATTCTTGATGTTTTTTACATGGTAGCTTGATCTACAGACAGAGTAAGAGGAATGTGTGATCCCTTCTAAATTGAAATCCAATAATCTGGATCTACACCTGTAATTAGTTGATGAATATGATTTTCCATTATTTAAATTTAGATTTATGTTTAAGCATTGGTAGTTTTGGAGTATGACCATGTTTTGAAAAACTATGTGAATCCATTTTAACAAGGTGTTTTAACTTGTATAAATATAGATTAAGTATGTTTTAAGATTAATTAGTCCGAATAGTCCAAATATTTTAACAAATGCTCTAATTAAGATCTGTTAATGTTTCTTGGTTTCTGTCGTAGCTTTTGTTGTATTCCTATTCTTCGTATGAATCTGTAGGTTTTGTGTATAGTTCTTGAAGGTGAGAACGTCTTGACAGAGGTCTTTTTTTAAGAGTATTTTCTGTTGTTACTAAGTGGAGATGATGGAATACTCTATTAGCAACTCAATCACCAGTTCAATGATGTTCTATTCAGGTGTTGGGTAGATCTGAAAAAAAACCAAGAGCCAAAGCTCTCATACCAATTGACTAGGTAGTAAGATTGAGATTCTCACTTAGGATCAAATATAATGATTGAGTTAATGATTAAATGGTGGAATCATACAATCAAAAAACATTCAATGCAGAAGAAATACTCATAAATGCTTTGTATATGTTAATAAAGGTGATTGATTACAATAACTGCTAGGGTTTAGCAAGAAAAGTAATAATGCACCTAGGAAATACAGGAATATTCTGATTGTCTATTATTTCTATCGCCTCATGTACGAGCTTGTATATTTTGTTATAGGTAGACAAGTTGCCTTGTACAAAATGACTAAACTACCCCCGACCTATTACATCAGAATTAGTCTAAGTCTTTATTCGCATTTAATGCTGATGAGTTGACTTGATCAACTTTTCTTTACTTGATCTTCCGCATTTGTATGTTGGTCGTCCGCATTGGTTAATGCGGTTGAACAAATACTTATGCGCATTTGTCATGCAGATGAACAAACACTTGTTCGCATTCTTCTAAGCTATCCGCATTTGTTAATGCGAAAGAACAAACACTTGTGAGCATTTGTTTTATGACTTTCGCATTAACAAATGCGGTTAGCCATACTGGTTCTTCTTAGCAGGATATTCATCTGCACTAATTCTTGGACTTGTGGGAACCTGAGCAAAACAACCATCAACTCACCAATTGAATAGGCATGTATGGTCCTTTGAGGGTCCAACAAAAGATTTCTTAGCAATGGATTTAACGCTAATTGGGCCAAACAAAACAGTATGTAAAATTCAAACGGAGTAGAAATGTTGTTTTCAAGTTTTGGTGTATGAGGTTTCTTATATTGTTTTCCTTTGCCACATGCCATGCATTTCTCAAGAACATAAAAGTCTTTTAACGGTAATTCCCTAACAATATTTTTTTTAATTTGAGATTAACCTAGCCCAATCTGCGATACCACAAGAAAGATTCAGAGGTGGAAGCTTTAGATAGAATGCAAGTGACAGTGGACGATGACTCTTTAGGTCCCATGTCAAGAAGATATGTGTGCCTCAGGAATAGCAAACCCGTATTTCAGAAAGATACACTCATTAGATAGGAAAAGAACCAGGATGTCTTTATCAAAAATCTAAGAAACGCTCAAAAGATTGAATGCGAGCTCTAGCACGAAATTGACTTTTTCTAGTGTAAGGATCCATTTAAGACCTCCCCTTGACCAATCATTCTACCACCTTTCTTATCGCGAGCAAATGCTACATGGGGCGCGTTATAGCAACACCCTCTTAGATATCTGGACACCCACCTTACAGCCCGTAGAAGCTCTTATGGTTCGTAAGGCCTGCTATATATTGTATTAGTCATTCAATTATATTACGGGCCGTGAAGTTTCTTACGACCACAATTTTCACAACCCTTAATATGTTTTACGGGCCGAGAGGAATCAAGTTAACGGCCTGTGACATGTTTCATGGGTGTTAATGTTTGTCAATTTTTTTTATTTTTTTGATGTGATGTAATATTCCTCGATTACAATGTAATTTTGTAGTTATTACATTATTTGACGCGATGTAATATTCCTCAACAATTATTTGAGTTGACGTAATATTCTTTGTAAAACACTATATAAATCATTAGATTTTAGTTCATTTAATATGGATAAATTCAATATTTGTATACATTTTATTAACGATGTTAATTTGGGATAACAATTATTTATTTTGGTTCCGCTTCTAACTATTACCTTGTCGAGGGCTATAGTTATTACGGTGACGAGGGTGGTAACTTTGGTGAAAAGTACGGTGATAATGTTTGATATTTTGGGAGTAACTACGGCGGTGATGACGGCGGCAATGACGGCGGCAATGACGGTGATGACGACGACAATGGAGGTGATACTAACGGAGATGAGTATGGTGATGGTAGGGTTATACGAAATGAATAAGGTTAATATGTAATTCATATGTGTTTAAGTTATTTAATATTAAATAATTATTAAGTTTTGTTATTCGACAATTAGTAATTATATTATTTAAAATTATTAGGTTTTTTCATCCGTTGAAAAATTAGTTGATTGGGTTAGTAATATAAGTCGTGAAAATCGATATGTTATTGTCACGAAAAGGTCGAAATACCGAATAAGAAATGATGGGTTGATACTAGTTGTTGTAGATGATTCTCATAATCATGAAGCCCATGAATATCTCGCGGGGCATGCATACGCATTGAGGCTCATTGAAAAATAGATTTGTATGGTAAAGTAACTTACATAGAAAAATATTGATCCTCGAAACACTTTAGGCACACTAAGGGAGCAAAATCCTAAAAATGTGTCAGCATTAAGAACGATATATAATGCCCGCATGAAAATAAAGAATTCTAGTAGAATCGGCAAAACTCCGATGCAGGTATTTTTACTATACTACAACAAAATAAATATATTTACATCCCTCACATATATGAAGTCACAAATACCTTAGATGGGTTTTTTTAATACATCCCACATCTGACACTTTATGTCAGGCCTACCCGCATGTGTTGATGATAGACACATGGTATAAAATGAACGTCTACAAAATGCCATTTGTACAAATGGTTCGTGTGACATCAACACTGAAATCATTTTCTGTTGCTCATGCATTTATCGATCTTGAACGTCAGATTCATTTAAGATGGTTTTTAGAACAATTAAAAGAAACTTTAGAGCAAAAGCGTACAGAACCCCAATTTATACTTACTGACAGAGACCTTGCTTTGATGAAAGCGTGTGAAGAAGTATTTCCAAATGCCTTGAGACTACTTTGAAGATGGCATATATCGGAAAATATTATTAAACATTGCAAGGTGAGTTTTTCAAATGATGAATGGGGCGCTTTGGAGCATTTGTGGTCCGTATTAATTAACTCTCTCACGCCTGACATATTCGAGTACAATTTTGACTACCTTTATCGAAAATTGGTGCCAAAGCATTCAAGTAAGTTTTTAATTTTATTGTTATTCTTTTTAATATTATTTTTATAATTTAAATAATATAATGTATTTTTAATTAGGTGTTTTGATATACGTGAGAAATAACTAGTTTGACCCTTATAAAGATAGGTTTGTGACTGTATTGATTGATAGATATCGTAACTTCAGTCATCACATGACGAACGGAGTGCAGAGCCAACATTTATTGCTAAAAAGTTACCTAAAAAACTAAGAGTATCATGGATAGATTTATTCCATTTATGAATAATATTTAATTACACCGGAAATCGCTATCAAAGAAAGTTTTACCCGAAGTAAAATCATGCTTATGGTTCAACACAATCATAAAGTGCTTGAATACTTACGAGGTAAAGTTTCTATTGCGGTTTTGGATCTTTTGGTTGGCAAGATCAAAAAAATTCATCATCTAATGACATCTAACACATGGTGTGGATGTTATCTTTTTATGAGTTGTGGTCTGCTAGGTGTGTGTAGATTAAATCATTACTTTCAAACAGGTAAAATATTTTGTTATATAAGATTCTATTGTTTTTGTTTTATTATTTTACCATGAATATTATATTTTGTTACTTATTATTTAGGTGAAAATATACCACTCGATAACATTTATACTTTGGAGAAAACTTGACATTTCACCAGCGTATATTGTACGGGAGCAGAAAATAAATGTATAAAAAGAAATGGAGACGGTGACATAACATTTACTTATTCAACTAGAAAGCGTGAAAATATCTGTAGTGGGTATGATAAAATCACTCATAAATCCATCGAAAACAGATCAAAAAGCTCCAAAAGTGCAAACGAATACACGCGGGCGTCCTGAAAAGGATAAGCAATAAGCTTTGGTATTAGACCCTCATGACATAGTTCATATGTGCAAGAAAAAGAAAACATTCAACTTCCTTCAAGATTTTCAGGTTTAATGGTGATGACTAAATCAATGATTATTTCAACGCAGTCAATTAATGTCTTTCAAAACAAGAGGCAAAGATATGTCATCCCAATAAACATCAAAGTTTTCATATACCCCAGGGGGATGATGAAAAAAACAACTATCACTAGTTTCATGGTTCTATTCCATCCGTGTTCTACACGTACATTTCGGGTGTATATGATGATATGCGGATGGTAATTGTGATTTTTGGGTTGTAGTAGTTGGATTAAGATATGATGAAAATCAATGGCATTTTATTCGTACCGAACTTATAGCGGTGCTCGATGAAAATGCGAAACGGTATGATGATATGTTTCACGGTATCAAGCGTGTATGAAATTTATTACAATGGAACGAGATAGGTGCAGCTCCACTTAGACATTGGTTGACAGTGCCACCCGTAGTGAACTTAGTCGCTAATAGGTTTCGTGTGGTTGAAATATTAATTACAATCGATAACTGTGCAAATTATTTTCCATATCATTTGTCTCCTCACGATATCGCTATCTAACAAATGATTGCAATTGTATTTGTAAATGGGAATCATTTTATTAGGCTACGATTAGAAAGTGACTATCCAATGCCTTTACCAAGTGGATACTGGAAAATTTTTAAAACACTAAATGCTAATGATTGGGAGCATATATACAAGGCACAAATTCAAAAATTGATGAGTCAAGAAAGGACGAGGGGGAGCGTGAACATTTGAATTTGTTATAAGTATTATTATTGTAATGATTTTTGTATTATTGTTGTAATAGTCAGATTTTAATATAATATACAATTTGTACTTTTATAATTGCTAACTATATAACTATTAAATGCAATTTGTAATCACTAAATGAAACACATTAATAATACTATTGTTTTTTACAGCAAATCATAAAGAAAATACAAATTTTACATCATAACATAAAAAATACATCAAAATAATACTCCGAAGGTGGCTCATCTGCGGCGTTCTCAGCTGCCTCCTCACCATCTACGAGTCTCCTATCAAAAGGGATAATCTCTGGCCGAGGCGGAGGAACATCGGGTACCACGGTGTGGACTACTTAGCCCCAACAAGCGCCTCAGCACGCTCTAAATCACCTGCCGACTCAGTCACCTCCTAGTCATGGTATGGGTCCCCTTTAGGGGCCATCCTAATAACTCCAAAGCCGTCTACGCGGCGTGGTCTCTCGGGGAAAACAAAGATGTGGGTGAGGGTCTAAAAAATCTCCCTAATCCTTGGGCTCGGTCTCAGGACGCACACGCTTGTGCGGTAGCATAATCTGTTAGAAAATTTAATTATAAAAACATAAATTACTATTTCTTTTAAAAAGGGTTACGGGCCATAAAGGTCTCTCACGGCTCGTGACCCTGTTAATTTCAAAACGATCATGAGCCGTGAAGAGGTTTCACAGATCGTAACCCTTTTGAATTTTAACACGTTCACGAGCCATGACACATCTTCACGACCCGTAACCCTTTTCAGGATAAAAGGGTTACAGGCCGTGAATGTGCCTTACTGCCCGTAACCCTTTTATTTTTTTAAAATTTGTTGAAATTTAAATTTAAATTTATTTAATATTAACACGTACTAAAATAAATTTAAAAAACAAATTAGTTATGTAGCTGTTAGTAGAAGAAAAGTAACTAAATTGGGGTTGTAAAAGCGAAAGTGGACGTGTATGGAGAGGGTCTTATAAGAGAGAATAGAAAATAGTTAAAATGAGCGTAAATGGACTTACAGGATGTGAAGCTTATATATTAAAATCTTCACGGCCCTTGAAGTTTCTTACAGCCCGTGAACAAATTATTCATGGGTTGTGAAGCATCTCACGGTCGTGCGACGGTTAAGATTAACAACACCAACCGTTAAGATCTCAAGATCCGTAAACTGTTACACGACCCGTGAATACAAAAAACAAAAAAATTGCTATAAGAGTTTACACGCTGTGAAACTTTTCACGGTCGTAAGCCCTAACGGTTTAAAATAATAAAAGTAAAATTATTTTTCAACTATAAATACTAACATATTTGAAAACAAAAAATACACTCAAACATCAAAATATTAACATATTTACAAAAAATATGATTTCGACAGGTTTTACATCAAGTTTACAATGGGTTAATTCAAAGCATCAAAATCCTTGAAATGACAAATAAGAGGTCACTTTAGCAAGATCTTGTCTAGAAAATTCGGGTACTATTTTGAGAGACTGTTCAATTTATTGGAACCATATATCAAAGCGTTTTCATCAAATTCTAGAACGTGATGACTATCGAACCACTAATGAACTTAGCAGCAAATGGTTCGGTTTGAGGAGAAAGATATCGATATACAATAATATTTACCACAACTGAAACACTTTATGGAATGAAGCAGACATTATGGAAAGGGCTCAAGAACAATACCGAGAAGAATCGGAACAACTTTTAATCATGTTGCCGTTTGGAACTTTTATAAAAGTCAATAAGATAAAGATTCTATTTTAAGTTATTGTTATGTTATTTTATTAGATTGTCCAAATATTATTATTAATAAAAAAAATATATTATTTAATAAATAATTACATTGTTCGTCTTGAATACAGTTTATCTGCCATAAATCATCGATTTCTAACGCAAGCATGTTGTAAATAATTTTCATGCCACTCTAAATATCTATTTTGAACCGGTCTACGTAATAACATAAAAATAACAACTCCTGAAAATGACCTACATTTAAAGGTCAAACAATTTCACCGGACACTAACAGTTCTTCAATTTTTTCTTGCCTAGATTGCTGCCAATAATGTATACGTCCAAGAAAATAAACGAAATACGATTCAAATTGTACAATAATTGCCCAAATGTTATGATGAATGCACCACGAATCATCACAGGTATTTGTACGGCATTCATACGGAAAGAATATATGAACTAGAAGTGACTCCACAGAAATTTTAAATAGATACCAATTTTCATTATCATCGGTGATCGGTACGTACACGTGTAAAAAATAATATCACAATTTATAAATTTAATGACAACTATATCACGAAAACAATATTACAATATCAATTTTCCATAACACACGATATAGATCTCTACTCTCGTCAGCATATTCATTACCATCAACGGATCCGATGTATATTAAATTAAACCACTCAAATGGAAGAATAGTCAAACTATGATTACCCGACAACTCTTCTCTTCTACTTATATTTTCTATTCATCAGATCACCAGTCTAATTATCCAAGCCTAAAAAAGCTATAATAACAATAAAATATATATTAAAACCATTATTTTAGGATACAAAAATTGCTAATTTAAAAATTCTTACATCTGTACCCAAAGCTATATTTCCAAGAATCTCTCGCCAAAATGATAAGTGGAGATCCACAACACCGATGTAATATACCCTACATATATCAAATCCCCGTCCCGTAAAAACTGCATAATATTCTGAGACCAATTTCTGTCATTCCGTCTGCTATGGTTATCAATTGGTTATGGAATATTTTCAACTACGCGTGACTTAGAACCAATGTATGGCCCCGTTCCCAGGACGCCTACAGTTGGTCCTTCACCGCACATAAAATATATATAATTACATCTAACTTCCATAATACATCGCTGCGGAAATGACAAAATAGACATATCATTTCATTATAAAAGCTTTTGCAAAATAATACATCGTAATTTGATTATAAAACCCAAGTTGTATTACATCACAAAAACATTATAAACATTGATGCCATCCCAAAAGAGTTGAGTAGCCGCCTTGTGCCATCCTCAGCAACTATTACCTGCCAACTGGAAACACATCAAAGTCAGCGTTGCTGAGTGAGTTCTAGTTTTGTAAATAAAACATACTTTTCTCTTGTTAAAACCATACATTATGTTCATGCGATCACACATCATACATATACAGATAACATCATTATTATCTTGATCATCGATACGTTAACTTTCATTCTTTCATACATTCTTGCTTTCATTCGTTCATTCATTACTTCTAGTGACATGTACATTACCCCGAACATTGTGCACGAAGCGGGTAATTGGGCCTGAGGTCTTTCATAGACCTCAAACATTGGGCACGGAGCTGACTCCAGTACCTAGGGCAAGTACATTCACCATTAATCTTTTCTCTTCCGTTCCATATCAATGCCATATGCTATACCCCGAACATTGTGCACGAAGCGGGTAACTGAGCCTGAGGTCTTTCGTAGATCTCGAACATTGTGCACGAAGCTGACTCTAGTACCTAGGGCAAATGTCAAGGATCCCATTCATATGGTCAATCACAAAGATTAGACCCCAGTGTGCATCCTTCGGGGTAGCTAACCCGAACATCATTGAGCTAACACCTTCATTAGGTGTCCACTTCCATACATTTGCTTGCAAGCCTTCTTACATTCATTCATTCATTAATGCATGCATTCATTCACCATGTTCCTCTTTCATTATCTTTCGCTTTACGTTACATAATACTTTTGGTTCATTCAATAACATAACACGTAAAGCCACGGAAAGATAAACATACATCATAATAAGGAACATAACATACAGAGTCATCAACATCATACAGGGCAACATCATACATACATAACATGAAAAATCATGCAACATCATCATCATGCCCAACATGCTCTCTAAGGCCTTAATCGTCATCTTACAAGCTCCTATGGGAACCTCTACTTCAAAACTTACATCTGTACTTTCCCCCGAAAGTCAGAAATTAAACTACACTTCTCCTCGGGTGCAACAGCCCTATTCAGACGTATGGACAACCTTTAGTCGCATGGCCTCCATGCAACTGAGCATCATGCGAATGAACCAATGCAGATGAACACTCATTCGAATGAACACCCAATCATGCGAATGAACTAATACGTATGGACACTTATGCGACTGGACCCTCAGTTGCATGACTCCCCATGCGACTGGCCCCAATCGTGCGAATGAACTCCCATTCGTGTGAATAGACCCCAATCGCTCCTCATTCGGCTGTATGGTCCCCAGTCGGTCGCCTAGCCCTAGCTGATGCAGAATGCAGTTCATAATGAACACAACCTAACATTTTCGACCTCCAAGCTCATCTAAGCCCATTCTAAGCCCAGATCGACCATCCTAAACCTTAGGGATGCATACCACAACACCATTCAAGCACACAGAAGCTCACAAACAAGGCTCAAACACATCACACACACACGCATACGGGTCAAACATGCACCCACACAAAAACCCGATTTTTAGATGTTTTCCAGCCCCAAATCATTCAAAAACGTTTAGAGGAGGGGTCCTAGAACTCACACTAATGACCACAATGAGAAGAGCTTTGATTTGACTTGCTTCTCAATGATTTTGGCCACTTGAACCAACCCGAACCAAACTTCTTCCTCTTTTCTTCCTTTCTCTATTCTCCTCTCTTTTCTCGGCTGAAATGTGAGTGTGTGGGGAAAGTATGGCTACCCTCTCCCTACACATATCACCACATTTCCACATTCCCTTGTTGGCGAGTTTGGTCCCTCGACTTTGGACGTTATTTCTTTTCTTTCTTTGTCAACCTCGAAATTGATAAATAACAAGGTGTTACAAGTCCACCCCCTTAAATAGGTTTCGTCCCCGAAACATGTTATTCCTCGAACAAGCATGGGTAATGATGCCTCATTTCTTCTTCAGTCTCCCACGTTGAGTCTGATCCTGTCCTGTGCTTCCACTGTACCCGCACAAGGGGAACTACTTTATTTCTCAGCCTCTTCTCTTTTCGATATATGATTGCCACTGGTTGCTCCACATAATTGAGCCGTTCGTCTACTTCGATATCCTCCAGTGCAACAATCATGTCTACATTAGCTAAGCACTTTCTCAGGTGAGATACATGGAATGTCGGGTGAATTCCACTTAACTCTTCTGGTAACTCCAGTCTATAGGCCACCTCTCGTACTCGAGCAACGATTCGGAAAGGGCTTATGTATCTCGGGCTCAACTTGCCCTGCTTTCGGAAACGAATGATACCCTTCCAAGGTAAGACCTTCAACATAACCCGATCACCCATGTGGAACTCAATCGGTTAGTGTCGTTTATCGGCATACGACTTTTGTCTCTCTTTGGCTGCCTTCATGAAGGCTTTGATCTTCTCAAGCTTCTCAGTTGTAGCCTCAATTACCTCGATGCTCCCCAATTCCTTCTAACCAATATCACCCCAACAAACGGGTGTTCTGTATCTCCTACCGTATAGCATCTCATATGGTGGCATACCAATGATGGCATGATAGCTATTGTTATATGAGAATTTGGCTAATGGTGGGTGGTCATCCCAACATCCCCCAAAATCAATCACACATGCCCGAAGCATGTCTTCCAATGTCTGAATGGTCATTTCTGAGTGAACATCAGTTTGGGGATGATAAGCCATGCTAATATGTAGCCTTGTCCTAACGTCATCATGGAATTTATTCTAGAATTTGGATGTGAATCGGGTATCACGGTCAGATACAATAGACACCGGCACACATAACGAGTTACAATTTCCTTGATGAGTAGATCTGCCAATCTCTGAGATGAATATGTCTCACGGATCGGTAGGAAGTGAGCACTCTTTGTCAGGCGGTCAACAATCACCCATATGGCATCATACCCCTTCGCAGTACGCGGCAACTTCGTAATGAAATCCATGGTGATGTGCTCCCACTTCCATTCCGGTATATCCAAAGGTTGGAATTTTCTATATGGCTTTTGATGCTCGACCTTCACCTTTAAGAAAGTGAGGCACTTACTCACATACTCCACCACATCGTGCTTCATACCCGACCACCAATAGTCTTTCTTCATATCTTGGTACATTTTCGTGGCACCGGGGTGAACAGAGTATCGAGTCTTCTGAGCTTCATCCATAATCTTCACCCGTAGATCCCCAAAATGAGGAATCCACACCCCTTAAATCGGGTTTTAACACCAAGTTTTTCCCCCAATTCCCCAACCAGACCTCTCATCCTCTCAGAGTTAAGGTGATCTTCTTTCAGTGCCTCATCTTGAAACTCCTTGACTTGCTTCATCACATCGGAGGTCATGATCAGCTGATATGCTTTCACCCGAATCGGTTCGTGTTAGGATCAGTGATCTATGTTTGATTGATTGACGAGTATTGCAGCGGAATTCAACCAATGATTAGTCGATTCACAAGAACAAAACGATATTCAATGAAGAACAAAGACGGTTATAGAGAGAGAGAATATCTGCAAATATATTTCATTCAATATTCACTTTCGTGGTAACAGAATGTCACAATTATGATTAGGTCGACACCTCTTATATAAGAGATGTGACGTCTGCTGATGTCACTTGATAGTGACATCAAACAGATTTATTACAACTGAAACACAACTACTGAAGATGTCAAAACAGTTGACATCTTCTTACAAAAAGTGCTAAGTGTTATCAGTTGTTATAACTACTAAAAAATATAAAACTACTGAAACTACAACGACTGGAGAACAAGCTCTTTAGTCGTTTTACAAAACTACTGAAACTAGAAATATAAAACTACTGATATCACAACTACTCAAGAAGTACTCTTCAGCAGTTGTGACAAACTACTGACGCTTCAGTACTTGATCTTCAGACTTTGACATTCAGATGTTTCATCAGCTGATGACTTCAGTAGATATCATCAGCTCATGTCTTCAGTCTTTGTCTTCAGACTTTGTACATCAGTTGTTGATCTTCAGCACTTGTAAACTCTTCAGCTCTTGTACTTCAGTACTTTGGTCTTTCAGCTTCAGCACTTGTGTTCTTCAGCTGTTCAGCTTCAGTACTTGTGTTCTTCAGCTGTTCAGCTTCAGTACTTGTGTTCTTCAGCTGTTGTACTTCAGCACTTTAGTTCTTCAGCTGTTGAAGTCTTCAGCACTTGATCTTCAGCTGCTGAAGTCTTCAGCACTTGTCAAACTGCTGATGAAGCTTTCAGCAGTTGTTGTGATACCATGTGGGACTTAGAGGTTTTCTGATCTTGGCTCATTGGTTCTTTTGGTCCAACAAACTCCCCCTGAACCAATGCAGCCAAAACCTCTAAATTATTTAATATCCCACTTATTGTTAGCAAAAGATTGATCTTTTTCCTTCTTGATCAGTAGAGAAGATGACCCATGTAAGCTCCGCCTGGGAAGAAATCTCAGATATTTGTTTGGCAAGGTATGAATGGGAACTCTGTTTTGGGGAACTGGACACAGAGTTGTTATCCCATTCATGAGATTTACTTCCCCATAATGAGTCTGTATGACTCTCGAACATAGGTCTCAAGGAGAACAACTTGTTCCTCCTCGGAGAGTTCTTCTACTCCTCCTTCGAAGAAGAACTCTGGACCATAGTACTCAGATAAGTATTTCATGGTCCTGCCATTTTTCAGCTCCACTGTAGTTACCTCCCTATAGACAAATTCATCAGGATGGGTGCCTTCAAGGAGTAACTGGAGCTCATTCTTCTTGATGTCTTCAAGCTTTTTATATAATAACCCCTTTTTGATCATCTTGTTTTCCAGTAAAGCTTGAGGGGTCATCTTTGCTTGATGAGCTTTCTTGAATTCATCAATTATTTCCCAAGGTGAGACTACAATGGCCAACATGATGGTAGAATCTATTGTTTTTCTAACCTGGCCATTGTATCTGTGTGGAATAGTTCTTTTATGGATTCTAGAACTCACCTTGGGGTCTGGCCATACTCTCACTCTCTCCTTCTGATACTGAAATGTGTGCCTGAGAGTGTATAGCCTCTGAGCATGCCCTTTCATGGCTTGTATAGATGATGACTGAGGAAATTCCTTGTCAACCATCTTCAGTAGTTGCTCATCGTGCTGTTTCTGCTGTTCTTCATCTTCTATCTTGACTCTGACCATTTCCTTTTGAGAGTCAGGTGTGATCATGGGTTGACTTCTGGGTTTTGGTAGCTTTAGAACACAGAGAGTGGCAGACTATCATCTTCATCCTCTTCTTCTTCTTCTTCCATCCTCAGCACCCTTCTCCTCCTTCTAGGTGCATCACTGGATGATGGTTGGGTTGGTAAAGGAATTGGTTTTGAAGAATGAGGATGTTTGGATTTTGGCTTAGAGATTGGTTGGAGATTTGAGGGGTAGGCTGTGTTTGAGTGGGTGGAAGGGAAGGTTGATCCAGCATCTTTGTAGTAAGTTTCGCCTTTGTAATTATTGCCATTTCTAACCTTTTACCAGCCCCAGCCTCATCAAGGGCTTCAAAAATAATCCCCTTGTGGAATTGCTCAGACAGACAGATTCTGGTGGCTATAGCCAGAATACTGTCTCTGGTCCACGCGCGAATCTCCATTAAAGATCTTCCTAAGTATTTTGCAATGAAGCGGATCATGATCTCCAATCTCTCTTTTTCAAGAGCATCATACCCAGCCCATCGGGTTTGAATCTCTTGCACTTCCAACCTTCTGATCTCACTATCCAATGTGGCTGTATCAAACCCTTGCCTGAAGAGTTGTTCAATTATTTTATCCATGGATCGGCTGTGTGTAGTATCAGCATCTTTTACCAGCTCTTCCAAGGATTTGTCTTCAGCAGTAGGTTGATCATCAGCACTTTTCTTTCGTTTGTAAGTGAGCAGTGGTTGCTTTTCTTTCTCCTCCTCTTGGGCTTGCTCTTGAGCCTTCTCTTCCTTCTCTTCCTCTGTTCTTTTCCTCTTCTTTTCTTTTACTGCAGTACTCTCCCCCTTTTTGGATGCATTGGTGGAAGGGGTTTGTACCACAGAAAGTGTCTTTTGCACAGCAGCATTAATCAAGGGTTGTAAAGTTGAGGAAAGCCTCTCATCAATGGCTTTAGTCACAATGTCAGTGATTATGGGTGTGATGAGAGGGAGGGAATTTTGAAGTACAGAAACTATTTGCTCAGGAGGGTTCTGTTCCTGAGAAATAGTGCCTGAAGCAGAGGCAGGTAGCTGAGTTTGGAGTGGCTTAGTGTTTGGGAAACCTTCAACTGAAGGTGCCATCTGTGGGTTGGTGGAGGCAGATGGTCTTTCTCCTTGTGAGAGTTGGTCAAGTAGGTTTTGCAGCCTACTGACTTTCTCCTCAAGGATTGTGTTCTGGGCAAGAACATCGTAGAAAAAGCCCAGGTCATCATCAGCCGAAGCTGAATCACCTGACCTCCTGCTTAGAGCAGGATTTACATGCACTGGGTGTAGACCAGTTGTTGCATGTGCCCCTTTTTCTTGGTACTGGGGACTTCCAGCCTCAGGACAATGTCCATCATCAGCTGTTGCCTCTAGTGAGGTCTTAGCAATGTTACCAGCCTCATTCTGATCATGTGCTGATTCAGAAGAGGTGGCAGCCTCACTAGATATTCTAAGCTCCTTATCTACACCAGGAGATAGAAGTGGTAAACCCCTGTGCTGTAGGTTCTCAATTGCACTGTGTTCCTCCCCCTCATTGGTAGAGGTGTTCCCAGTAGTAATTGGTTTCTGGGGAGGGGGTGAGGAGTGCAGTTGAGTCAGCACTTGTGCAATTATAAAGTTGGGCTATGAGGGGCGGTTGTGTGGGGTGAAGGGATAGAAGCAGTGTGCACCTGGGGAGGTTGGTGCTCTTCAATGGCAATCCCCTCAAGTGAGGAAGATCCAGATGTGTAGGTACCCCTTGTGTGGTTGCTGCAGGCTCCTGTTGAGAGCAATCCTGAGCGGCTATGGCTGGAAGAGTCCTTATATCCACTAGGGGGTTTGGACCAGTGGATATCTCCTGCGTTTGTGTTGCAGGGGCATCCTCAGGGGACTCAATTCCCTGAGTAGCCGTTTGAGGTTTCTTTTTGGTGGGTTGTGTGGGGGGACTTTTGATTTGGAGGTGGTGGCTGTGGGTTCCAGCTGCGTGGTTTGCGCAGCTTGGCAGCCAATTTGAGTGTCTGGTCAGAGTTGTGCCGGGAGTATACTTCCGGCAGAACAGCCGTAGCAGGGACTCCCAAGCCAACAAGTCCCTCAGCATTAAGCTGGTTTGTAATGATGGCCATTATGAACCGTGGATATAGTATCCAACGGTTAGCAGTTAGTTTGTGAGCCATATCCTGAGCTCCGAAAATATTATTTCTGAAAAGTTTAACGGTTGTTGCTTAAGAATAGAATACATTACCTGCTGCCACTTTGTCGACATTTGATCCCAAGACGAAGTCTTACGAGCCAAACATACATTCACCATGTGAAAAATTAGGCGTTCGGCGTCATGGAAGTGTTTCTTCATGATAGTGGAGGCACTTAGATTGCCTTGATATCCATGTTGGGCAAAGGATAGATCTGTGGTGCCCTTAGGATATCCAGCAGGAGAAAAGCATCATCCAGATGAAGAATTTGGCGGATTATTGCAGGAGTGATGACCATTTCTTTGTTGTTGACGACCGACTGGAGAGATGGTGTGTTGTTCTCCCTAGTGGTAATGGTGACGTTCATCCAAAACTGTTGGAGGGATTCGGCATGTAGAATGGGATTCAGAAGAAATGCCGTTTTGTATTGGGACTGAACCATAGATCGATAGCAGTATCGAACTTAGCCCAGACAGGCGATTTAGTGAGGTAGGCAACACAGTTGTGTCGCGGTTTAATTTGCATGGACGCCATTGAGAAGAGAAGTTTTGGAGAGGAACGTTAGGTTTGAAGAAGATGAAGCATTGAAGGATTAGGTCAGGGATATTTATAGGGTACGGGTAAGAAAACGACTGACGGATGTGGTGTTAGTCATCAGTAGTTTTAAACGACTATTGACATAGTATTATCCTTTCAGACGTTGAAACAGCTGAAGTCGTGGTGTTAGGCATCAGAAGTTAGAAAACTACTGAAGACCGTGGTTTTGACTTCAGATGATTGAAACAACTGAGGACTTGGTGTTTGTCATCAGTAGTTGTGAAACTACTGAAGACAGTGGTTTTGTCATCAGCTGTTGTAAACAACTGAAGACTTGGTATTAGTCATCAGTAGTTATAAAACTACTGAAGACATGGTTTTGCTTCAGTTGTTTAGAATGAAACAACAATTGTTGAAACAACTGAAGAGAAAGTTCTCTTCAGTAGTTGTCGTCTATTCATAGCCTTTCAGCTGTTTCATGCTGTCCTCAACTTACTCGTCAGACTTTGCATCTGATTTTCAGGTGTTTCATAGAACATTAGTACTTATCTATTTACACTGATTTCAGTAGTTGTAACTACATCAGTAGTTTTAACTACATCAGTAGTTGGAACAGATAAAGTACTTAGTACTTGTGAGGCATTTAGCCATCAGTAGTTATAAAACTACTGAAGGGAAAAGGACTCATCAGTACTTATATGTGACATGGGTACCAATGATCACCAGTAATTACTACTGAAATCATTAGTAGTTGTCACTTATTCTAGCTGCAGCATACCAAGCCTTAACACAAGGTTTTGGAAAGTAGAACTATCCAAAGGCTTAGTAAAAATATCTGCAAGCTCATCAGCACTAGGCACAAACTTAGGATCAATCAGACCTTTTTCAAAACAATCCCAAATAAAATGATGTCTGATCTCTATATGTTTGGTCCTAGAGTGCTGGACTGGATTTTTGACAATACACAGAGCTGAAGCACTATCCATTAACAATGGAGTCTTAGTCTCTGTAATGCCATAATCCAGAAGTTGGTTCTGAAGCCAGAGTACCTGAGAGGTGCAACTTGCAGCAGCAATGTACTCAGCCTCAGCAGTTGATGTAGCAACAGATGTTTGTTTCTTACTCTGCCAAGAAATCAAACAGTTGCCTAGGAATTGACAACCACCAGAAGTTGACTTTCTAGTTAACTTGCACCCTGCATAGTCACTATCTGAAAAAGCAACTAATTTGCAAGAGTGTCCAGTGGAATACCATAAACCCAGAGATTGTGTACCTTGCAAATATCTAAAGATTCTCTTGACTGCAATCAAATGAGACTCTTTAGGAGCAGCCTGAAATCTAGCACAAACACATGTAGCAAACATAATATCTGGTCTAGAAGCTATTAGATACATCAAGGACCCAATCATACATCTGTAAAACGTTTCATCAACAGCTTTACCTTTCTGATCAGCATCCAATTGTGTGGTGTTGCACATAGGAGTAGAACAGGGCTTACAGTTTTGTAAATCAAACTTATTCAAAAGATCTTTTGTATATTTTGACTGATGAATAAAGGTTCCATCAGCCTTTTGTTTGATTTGCAAGCCTAGAAAGAACTGTAATTCTCCCATTGCACTCATTTCAAACCTCTTTTTCATTAATGTTGTAAAATCATCACACAACTGGGGATCAGAGGATGCAAAAATAATATCATCAACATAAATCTGAACAAGTAGCTTATGCTGATCCACCTTCTTAATAAACAAAGTTTTATCAATGGAGCCTCTAGTGAAATTATTCTTAAGAAGAAAAGTAGAGAGTGTCTCATACCAGGCTCTAGGAGCTTGTTTCAACCCATAAAGATCCTTATCAAGTTTGTACACCCATTCAGGATGTTTATTATCCTCAAAGCCTGGTGGTTGACACACATAAACTTCTTCCTTTATTTTACCATATAAAAATGCACTTTTAACATCCATTTGAAAAACTTTAAGATTGTGGAATGCAGCATAGGCTAAGAACAATCTAATTGCCTCTAGTCTGGCTACAGGGGCAAAGGTTTCATCATAGTCAATATCTTCTTCTTGTGAAAACCCCTATACAACCAGTCTAGCCTTGTTCTTAACAATAAGCCCATTTTCATCGGTTTTATTCCTAAACACCCATTTAGTGCCTATTGCACACTTACCTGGGGGAAGAGGAACAAGTTCCCACACTTGCTGTTTCTTGAACTGAAGTAGCTCAAGCTGCATAGCTTCAACCCATCCATTGTCTCTCAAAGCAACATGGTAGTTCTTTGGCTCTAGCTGACTGATGAAGAGAGCATAGAAGTAGAAATTAGACAATTGACTTCTGGTTGAAACACCCGCATTGATATCACCAATAATCTGAGTCATGGGGTGATTCTTCAGTTCTTGATAAACAATGAGATCTGTGCAAGTGTTTGTAGAACCTTCAGCAGCAGCAGATGTAGATGTAGACTCTTGAAACCAAGAATTGATGGTAACTCAAAAGATGTAGTGGAAACAGAGATCTCATCAACATTTGTTGTGGATGGAACTGCTGAAGCTACAGGAACATCAAGTTTAGTAGACACAGGCAGTTGGTCACTAAACTTGAATAGGTGAGTATTGATATTATCATCATCATCATCAATACCACCAGGTGGAAGACATGCTGCAGAAGATGATTGAGCCACAGGATCTGCAACAGCTGGAGGTTGATAAGGAACATATTGCAGTATGTCCAAATCAAACAACTCCACAGGGTTTTGTGGAATCTTGTCCAAAGGAGATTCATTAAACTTCACATGGAGAGTCTCTTCAACTATCTTTGTTCTGCAGTTGAAGACTCTGTATGCCTTGCAAGTAGATGAATAACCAACAAAATACCCAACATCCACCTTAGGATCAAATTTATGGAGTTGATCCTTTGTGTTGAGAATAAAACAGGGACACCCAAATGCTTTGAAAAATGAATTAGAGGAGCCAAATGATGGAGAACTTCATATGGAGTCTTCATCAACCTCTGATTTACTAAAACTCTATTCTGCACATAGCAAGCTGTGTTGACAGCTTCAGCCCAAAAGGTCAGTGGCAAACCAGAGTCAGCCAGCATGGACCTTGCAGCTTCAATAAGGGTCCTGTTCTTTCTCTCCACTACTCCATTTTGTTCTGGAGTCCTTGGGATGCTAAACTGCCTTTTGATTCCCTTTGAGAGATAGAAGTCATCAAGTGTATGATTCCTGAATTCAGTTCCATTATCACTCCTGATACACTTGACTGGAAGGGAATACTGCTCTCAATATACAACACAAAGTTAATAACCTTCTGAGCAACCTCATCCTTTGAATGTAGAAAGAAAGTCCATACAAATCTGGAGTAATCATCCACAATTACCAGACAGTATTTCTTCTTGGCCATGCTCATCACTCTCACAGGACCAAATAGATCCATATGCAGTAATTGCAAGTAGGCAGTGGACTTAGGCTCTTCAATAGGAGGGAATGAGACTTTGTGCTGTTTTCCTTTTAAACAAGCAGTGCAGGTTTCATCACAGTGGAACTCCTTTATTGTAAGCCTCTGACTAAACTATTGTGGATAAGCTGATTCATGTTTTTGAAATTAACATGACCCAGCCTTCTGTGCCACAGTTTAGATTCTTGAGAAGAGGCTTTGGAAAATAGGCAAGGATTGCCTTTGAGATCTATTTTCTTGGAAAGATCTAAGGCATACACTCTTCCTGTCCTGTTGGCTTTCAGTAATTACTGATGATCATTGGTAACCATGTCACATATAAGACTGATGAGTTATTTTACCCGAGTAGTTTTTATAACTACTGAGGCTAAATGCTTTAAGTACTGTACTTTATCTGTTCTAAACTACTGATGCAGTTACAACTACTGAAATCAGTAGAAACAGATAAGTACTGATGTCCTATGAAACACTGAAAATAGCAAAAAGGCTGATGAGTAGTGTTGAGGACAGTATGAAACAGCTGAAAGGCTATGAATGAACGACAACTACTGATGAGTACCTCTCTTCAGTAGTTCACAAACTGTGTTTCTTCATAAACAACTGAAGCAATACCATGTCTTCAGTAGTTTCACAACTACTGATGACTAACACCAAGTCTTTAGTTGTTTACAACAACTGATGGCACAACCAGGGTCTTCAGTAGTTTCACAACTACTGATGACTAATACCAAGTCCTCAGTTGTTTCAACATCTGAAGTCCAACTTGTCTTCAGTAGTTTTTAAAACTACTGATGCCTAAATCAGAGACTTCAGTTGTTTCAACGTCTGATTGTAAACACCATGTCTTCAGTTGTTTTATAACTGCTGACCACACCAATACCATCAGTCGTTTCAAACCTCTGAAAGTTAATACCACGTCATCAGTTGTTTCAAATACTGATGACTAACACCACAACCTTCAGTCGTTTCATAACCCGTACCCTATATATATCTGATCCCTCTTTCAGAGTTTTTCATTCTTTCACGACCTAAAATTTCAAAAGCTCTGAAAACCTTTCACCTTCATTAATGGCGACCATGCAACTCAAGCCTCGACACAACTGTGTCGCGTACCTCACTAAATCACCCTTCTGGACCAAATTCGATAATGCTATAGATCTTATGGTCCAATCACCACTGAAAACGGCCTTCCTCCTAAATCCAATCATTTATGCCGATTCGCTACATCAGTTTTGGACGAATGCAACTGTTAATGGAGAATCTATCCATTCGTCCAAAACTCTCATACGGTGGTCATCTCTACTGCTACCATCCGCCAGATATTACTATTAGATGATGCTGCCTACCCTGTTGGATATCCTAAGAGCCAAATTGATCTTTCATTTGGACAACATGGATATCAAGGCGATCTTAGTGCTTCGACCATCCTGAAGAAACATTTTCCAGATGCTGAACGATTGATCTTTCATATGGTAAATGTTTGCCTGTCCCCGAAGACTTCTTCTTGGGATCAACTGTCTTCCAGATGGCAACAGGTATGTTCTCTATCCTTGAACAAGAACCACTAAACTTTTCTGAAATAATTTTCTTGAAATCAAGGATATGGCCACAAAACCACTTTCTAACCGTTGGATACTATATCCTCGGTTTATATGGCCATAATAGAGAATCGCTTCATGCTGAGGGACTAGTTGGTCTGGGAGTCCCTGCTTTGGCTGTATTGCCGGAGGTATACTCCCGACACAACACTGACCACACTCTCAAACAGGCTGCCAAGCTGCGCAAACCCACACAGCTGGAACCCACAGCCTCCACTTCCACATCCAAAGTCCCCTCCAAACCCACAAAGAAGAAGCCTAAGAAGGCTACTCAGGGAGTTGAGTCCCCTGAGGATGCTCCTGCTACCCAAAGCAGGTTATCTCTACTGGAAATAACCCCCCAGTAGAGACTATGACTCCACCAACGAAGCCGCTCAGGTTTCCTCTCAAAAGGACCTGATGCAACCACTCAAAGGAAGCCACACTGCTGGGATCCTCCTCACTTGAGGGGATTACCATTGAAGAGCACCACTCGTCCCGGGTGCACACTGCTTCCACACCCTCTCCTGATGCAACCGCCCCTCAAAGCCCTACATTATTGTTGCAAAAGTGCTGACGCAGTTGCATTCCTCACCCCCCACCCAGACCAATCACTACTGGATAACCTCAACACCTGAGGGGGAGGATCACAATGCTACTGTCAACCCACAACACAGGGGTTATCATGTTCCATCTCCTCGTGTAGACAAGGAGGTGCGACCTTCTGGTGAGGCTGCCACTGCCCTGACTCAGCAAATGACCAGGATGCAGTTGGTAACGTCTCTAAGACCTCACCAGCGGCAACAGCTGATGAAGGACATAGTCCTGAGGCTGGAAGTCCCCAGAACCAAGAACAAGGGGCACATGCTATAATTGATCTACACTCAAGGCATGTTCATCCTGACTCTGTCAGGAGGTCAGGTGATTCAGTATCAACTGATGATGACCTGAGCTTCTTCTATGATGTAGTTGCTCAAAACACCATCTAGAGATGAGGTTAGCAGACTCAAAGAGCTGCTGGCCAAGATGTCTCAGGATGAAAGTCCATCTGCCACCACAATACACCCACAGATGGCACCTTCTTCTGAAGGTCCCCTAAACACTGAGCCAATATATACTTCCAAGCCACCAGCCTCTGTTTTTGGCACTGATTCTCAGGAACAGAACCATCCTGATCAATCAGTTGCTAACCTTCAAAAAACCCTACCTCTCATCACTCCCATGATCACAGATATAGTGATCAAAGCCATTGATGAGAGGCTTCCTACAATAATACAACCCCTGGTGGAGGAGTTGGTGACCAAATCACTTTCTACTGCTCAAACCCTTGCACCCAATGCAACCAAAAAGGGGAGAGTCAGTCAGTTAAAGGAAAAAGGAAGAGGACAGATGGGGAGAAGGAGAAAGAATCAGAGAAGGTGAATGAGAAGGAGTTGGCTGTTATAAGGTGGAGGAGACTGAGTTTGATCATGAGAAGGAGAAGGAGAGTGAGAAGAGAGCTGCAGTGAATGAAAGTCAAAAAGACTTTCATGTCACATATCAAAAGAGGAAAGGAGAATCTGAGAAGGAGAAGGAGCTGAATGATATGGTGAAAGAAGCTGATGCCAACCATAACCGTTCAATGGATAAAATCATTGATCAGTTATATAGGCAGGGTTTTGACATCCAACAACTAGACTCCGAGATCAGAAGGTTGGAGATAGAGGAGATCAACTCAAGATGGGCTAGTTATGCCTTAGAAAGAGAAAGGCTGGAGATAATGATTAGATTTATAGCCAAATACTTGGGAAGATCTCTGATAGAAATAAGGGCCTGGACCAGGGACAACATCTTGGCAATAACCACCAAGATTTGTTCGTCTGAAGCATACTCCAAAGGTTTAGTGATTGAGGCATTAAATGAAGCTGGGGTTGGGAACCGAAAAGAACTGACAAAATTTACCAAAGCCTCCCTTACAGCCAAAATGCTAAAACAGTCTGAAAAGCCTCTATCCTCAAAATCACTACCTCCACAACCCACTAAAACAATCCCTTTACACTCTAAAAACCAACCATCCAACCCACAAAACCAATCCTTTACCCCCAAAACCTACTGCCAGTGATGTACCTAGTCAAAGAAAAGAAAGGTACTGAGGCTGATGAAGAAGAGAGGAGGATGAAGACAGACTGCCACTCTCTGCAGTTATCACTTTGCCTAAGGCTAATCCAATGTCCTCACTCCTGCTTCTCAAATGCATGATGTGATGATAAAGATTGAAGAGGACAGATGCAAAGACATGATGAGGAAATGCTGAAAAGCATTGACAAAGCATATGCCACATCCTCTTCAATGATTAGCATGAAGAAGGAAGTCTTAAAATTGTACACCCTTGCTAATACCTTTCAATACCAAAGGGAAAAAGTAAGGATATGGCCTGATCCTAGGGTGGCACACCGGATTGTCAAGAAAGAAATTCCTTCAAATACAAGGGCCAAGTGAAGAGGTTGTCGACGAAGACATCGCTGTGGTTCTTGTAGTGTCCCCTTGGAATTGTAGAAGAGTTCAAGAAAGCCTATGAAGCCAAACAACCACCCCAAAAGATGTGGAGAATAAAATCATAAAGAAGGGATTGGTTACAAAAGACTTGAAAACTTCAAACAAGATGAGCTCAACCTGCTCTTAAAGGGACTCATCCAGATGAGTTTGCTTACAGACAATAACCACGGTTGAGCTCAAGAATGGAAAACAGGCCAAGTACATATCTGAAGTGTATGGCCGAGAAGGATTGTTTGGTGTGCCCGAGGTGCTGACAATGGATGAGCAGATCATGTTTCTAAGGGCTTACACCAGGGAATCCTATAGGCTGATACATGGGAAGTAGATCTCATGGTTAGGGTAATAGCTCAGTGTCCAAGTCCCCAATACAGAGCTCCCACCATATCATGCAAAAAGATCATCAGAGACTTCTTCCCAGCCGGTGCTGAAAAAGGGTCACTTCTCATCTGATCAAGAGGATAAAAAGACCAATCTATCTGCCAAAATAAGTGGGACTCGTCAATAACTTAGAGGTTTTGGCTGCATTGGTTCAGGGGGAGTTTGTTGGACCAAAAGAACCAATGAGCCTGATCAGAGAAACCTCTAAGTCCCACAGGACACCACAACAGCTGAAGAAGACCTGATCAGCTGTTCTACAAAGTCTGAAGAATACAACTGCTGAAGTATTTCTGAAGTACTGAAGACAAAGACTGAGACAACAGCTGAAGATCTAAAGTCTGAAGACTTCAACAAGTACTGAAGACAAAGACTGAAGATCAACAGCTGAAAGACAAAGTCTGATGTTCAAGTACTGAAGACATCAGTGATGTTAACAGCTGATGACAACAGCTGAAGAGGGCTTCTTCAGTTGTTGTGATGGTTTTTCTTCATCAGTAGTTTTATTTCCTTTCAGTAGTTGTTTACTTTTCAGTAGTTTTATTTCCTTTTCAGTACTTGTAAACAACTGAGAGGTTGTTCTTCAGTTGTTGTAGTATCAGTAGTTTTATGTTTTTCAGTAGTGGTAAATAAGATGTTAACACTTAGGAACATTTGTAAGAAGATGTCAGTTGTTGACATCTTCAGTAGTTGTAAACATCATTAGTTAAAAACGGTTACATGTCACTTTCAGAGTGACATCAGCCTACATCACTCTTTCCTTTATAAGGAAGGATGACTCACCTGTAATCGTGCCTTTGAGGCCGACAATCTAATGCAATATTCCTTTTGTCAGATACTTCTCTCTTTATAACAAAATTCTTTTATCGTTTTATATCAAATGTTCTTGCTTGAACTTGTCTAATTCTGAGCTATCCGCTGCTATATTGTTCAATCGATTAAACCAAGGGCTGAGATCCTAACAAATGGTATGAGAGCAGGTTAATCATTGATCGATCTAACAATTGATCATTGAAACTGTTCAATCGCTCTAAGTTTGATCGAATTAGCAAATTCGCAAGGATCTGTTAGAGATTGAGAGTGTATCGCTTCTGGCCGTTTTATTTGAGGTTCTGTGTGGTTCTGAGCTAAATTTATGTGTTTTACTTGAATCTGTCTGAATTTCCACAATGACTACTTCTTCGAATGATCCTTTCAATACTGGATCCTCTACCAAGCCTCCGATCTTGGGTGAGAATGAGTATAACATGGGCAGAAGATTGCTCCATCACCTGTCTGTCAATAGCTCAGGTTGTTGGACATCTGTGGTACATGGACCACATAAGCCAATGGTGAATGATCCGGAAACAAACCAGTTGGTTCCAAGAAGAAGAGCAATACTCCGATGAGGACAAGAAGTTGTTGAAATCGATGCAAAAGCCCATGGAATTTTGGCTATGGCTATTCCTAATGAGATTTACTCTGGGCTTCTGCATTGTGAGTCTGCTCATGACCTCTGGAAAGCCATCAAGAACTTTGGTGGTACTGATGAGGTTTTAGCAAACAACAGGGAAATCCTCGCCCAACAATATGAGACTTTCTCTCATAGAAAGGGTGAGACTCTGACTCAACAATTTGAGCGGTTTTCATGTTTAATCTCTGAATTGAAAATGGTTAAACATGAATATACCAGAGTCAGATGAACATAGATTCCTAAGATCACTGCCTGAGAGATGGAACACCTATACCATGTTCAACGCTCAAATGCTGATGTTGATCGCTATCTCTCCCCAACTTCATGGGAAACTGCTTACATTCGAGAGAGATGATAGCAGAAAAGGAATTGGCTTCATCTGGCAAGCTTACTGAGGATTTTGTCCAAGGGAACACTGCCCTGATTGGACATCAAGAGTCAGAATGCGTCATCTGAAAGCCAGTATGATGAGCATATTGATTTCTCTACAAACACTTTCTGAGCCTGCCTTTGGTGAGTGATGATATTATTCTGCTGGTAGTAATAGTGACAATCTATGTTTCATCATGGATGATCTCAAGGGGATTGCTGATGATGACTTAGAAGAGATGGATATTTTGAGCCAAATGGCCTTGATAAATATCAGATCTCAGAAGCTCTACAAAAGAACTGGAAGGAAATTCCCAGGACTCTCTGGCAAACCAAAGTTGGTTTTGACAAGATAAGTTGAAGTGGCCATAAATGCCACAGGCTGGACACTTTGCAAGAGAATGTAGATCATCTGGATCTAACTCTCCTGCACCTTTTGTGACTTTCCCTGGCAATAGTCAACAAAACAGAGGGCAACAACCTGTCAATTCTGGTTATCATCATCAACCACAATCTCCTGCATATTTTGTTCCACAGGGGCCAATGCCATATCCATACCTTGCTATTACATGCCACAACCAGGCCAGTTTCAAGCACCCACTGCTCAGCAACCACATGCACTCCCTGAGTCCAACCATCCCAATCTCATCACCTAATCAACTTCAACAACACAACTTCTTCACACCAGGAGTTGTTGACTGGAGCAGCTTACCAGATGATGTGTCTGGTAATGAACAACTGTTCTCAGGTTCTGGTCAACATGGTGGTGAGCATCCTTTTGGAAATCTAGCTCTCATGGCTTTGGAGCCTCTGATGGATCCCTCAGTACCTCTTCAACACAGGTATCACAGGTATCCTCTGAGGCTAAGCCAAATTATGTTCTGAACTTGCATAGCAGCATTTGCCTCTATTAGAGAAGCAAATGTGGCTTTATCAATAAAAAAATGTAGAGCTAGAACAAATAATTTCCAAAAATAAAGCTAAGTTTGAGTCTGTGCTGAAAGAGAAAACTGATGAGATTTATAATTAAAATGCCAATCTCTGATGATGAGGCTAGGGAGGAATGTACTCTTAGAGAGTACAAAGACCTCAAAGATACTCTTGCTGTCACCCAAGAGAGTGTGATCGATGGATCAATCTTGCAAGGGCTTTGAAATGCTTCTTAGTAAGCAAACGGCACCAATGTGAAGTTTGGAATTGTTTATAATCACACTCCTCCTCCTACAGATTTTGCTTCAAGCAGGAGTAGAATCTAATGGAGAAGTAATGACAATCCACCTCATCATGTGATTCACTACTTGATAAAGCACCATTAGTTGTTGAAGTCAGTAGTAACCCCTCTGTGAACCTATCAGCTGATATTGATGTTCAACTGCTGACACTCACATGATGAATGAGTTGATCAACCCAAGTGTATCCCTAGAAGTACTGAGAGTACTGGAGAGCAGGGATAACATCTGGAGTTCAAATCCCAATAACTGACAGCACTAAAGAGAAGAAAACTGTCAGTAGGAAGGATTTGAAGCCTACTAAGGATTGACAAGAAGGCAAAAGTGCTTCTAAACTGCTGAAGAGCAAGTCTTCAGTAGTCACTTCTTCAGTTGATGATCAACAGAAGATGAAGAAGAAACCATGTGAAATATGTGGTCTATTTCAATCATCTCACAGATGTTTGTTGGTACAAAAAGGGTCCAAACTCAAACACAAGGAGAAATTAAAGAAAACTTGGCTAAAATGAAAACTGAGTTTGAGTCCAAGTTTGTACCAGCACATCAAATCCTGTTACTCCTATGTCCAAAAAAGAAATCTAAAAGGAAGGAGTGCAACAGGCAATAGCTGAGGTTGCTCAAAAGAAGATGGTGCAACACAAGAACCTCATCATCAAACACCAATACCATGTGTCTGAAGAGCTGAAAGCTCTTTCCCAGAATCAGACACAGCTGGTAATGATGTTCAACATCTGTTGGGAAATTTAACCACTTGATGGCCCTGTGTTGAAACCCCAGAAAAGGAGATCCAAGCCAAAGGATTCCTCTTCTACACCATCTCCTTCACCTCAAGCTATTGTGCCCATAACCTGTTAGTTTACCATCTATTGATGAGACCAGGCCCAAAACCAAAAAGGTTGGGTCTCCAAAACTAACTGATGTTTATTATGCAGGGTTCTTCAACATGCCAAAGTAGCATCTGGTAGTAGACAGTGGGGATCTATGCATATGACTGGGAACAACTCACTTCTTAATGACTACCCTCCAGGAAGGAAGGGTTTTGTTTCCTTTGGCAATGATGCAAAAGGTTACATCATCGGGAAGGGCTTTGTTTCCAATGGGGAATAAGGTTGATGATGTCAACCATGTGGAAAATCTCAAGTATAACCTCTTGAGTGTCAGTCAAAGTATGACAAAGGCCATGTTGCCTTTTCACAAAGCCAGAACTGCAGGATTCTGTCATCTAAAGTTATGAGTTTGATTGACAAGGTATTGGATGCTCACCCTCTCCTGAAGGCCAACAGGACAGGAGAGTGTATGCCTTAGATCTTTCCAAGAAAATAGATCTCAAAGGCCATCCTTGCCTATTTTCCAAGGCCTCTCCTCAAGAATCTAATCTATGGCATAGAAGGCTGGGACATGTTAACTTCAAGAACATGAATCAGCTGATACACCATAGTTTAGTAAGAGAATGCCTATGAAGGAGTTCAAGTGTGAAAACAACTGCACTGCTTGTTGAAAGGAAAACAGCACAAGGTTCATTCCCACCTATTGAAGAACCAAAGTCCACTGCTGCTTACAACTTCTTCACATGGATCTTTGGTCCTGTGAGAGGATGAGTATGAAAGAAATACTTTCTGGTAATTGTGGATGATTACTCCAGATTTGTATGGACTTTCTTTCTACATTCAAAGGATGAAGCTGCACAGAAGATCATAAACTTTGTGTTGTATGCTGAGAAGCATATTCCCTCTCAGTCAAGTGTATTAGAAGTGACAATGGAACAGAATTCAGGAACAATACACTTGATGAGTTCTACCTTTCCAAGGGAATAAGAGGAGGCTTTAGTATTCCAAGAACTCCTGAACAGAATGAGTTGTGGAGAGAAAGAACAGGACCCTCATGAAGCTGCAAGGTCTATGTTGGCTGATTCTGGACTGCCATTGACCTTTTGGGCTGAAGCTGTCAACACAGCATGCTATGTGCAGAATAGAGTGCTAATAAATCAGAGGTTGATGAAGACTCCATATGAAGTTCTACATCATTTGGCCCCTCTCATTTCATTCTTTAGAGCATTTGGGTGTCCCTGTTTCATTCTCAACACAAAGATCAGCTCCAGAAATTTGATCCTAAGGTGGATGCAGGGTACTTTGTTGGTTATTCATCAACTTGCAAGGCATACAGAGTCTTCAACTGCAGAACAAAAATGGTTGAAGAGACTCTACATGTCAAGTTCAATGAATCTCCAAAGGACAAGATTCCACAAAGCCCTGTGGAGCTCTTTGATTTGGACATACTGCAATATGTTCCTTATCAATCTCCTGCTGTTGCTCCTGTCAACAGTTCACACCACCTGGTGTTACTGCTAAAGATGATGATGATAGGTAATCACCTCTTCAGTTTAGTGACCAACTGCCTGAGTCCTCTACACCTGATGCTCCTGTAGCTCCAGCAGCACCATCCACAACCAAATGCTGAAGATTTCTGCATCCTCAACTTCATTTGAGTTGCCACCATCTTCATGGTTTCAAGAATCTGCATCACATCTGCTGCTGCTGAAGGTCCTACAAACACTTGCACAGATTTGATTGTTTACCAAGAGCTGAAAAATCACCCAATGTCTCAAATCCTTGGTGATATCAATGCTGGTGTGTCAACCGAAGCCAGTTGTCCAATTTCTTCTATGCTCTCTTCTCATCAGCTAAGCCAGAAAACTATCATGTAGCTTTGAGAGACATGGATGGTTGTTGAAGCATGCAGCTTGAGCTTCTTCAGTTCAAAAAACAGCAAGTGTGGGAGCTTGTTCCTCTACCCCCAGGGAAGTGTGCAATAGGCACTAAATGGGTGTTTAGGAATAAAACTTGATGAAATGGGCTAATTGTTAAGAACAAGGCCAGACTGGTTGTGCAGGGGTTTGCACAAGAAGAAGGTATTGATTATGATGAAACCTTTGCCCCTGTAGCCAGACTGGAGCAATTAGATTGTTCTTAGCCTATGCTACACTCCACATCTTAAAGTTTTTCAAATGGATGTCAAAAGTGCTTTTCTATATGGTAACATAAAAGAAGAAGTTTATGTGTGTCAACCACCAGACTTTTGAGGATAATAAGCACCCAGAATGGGTAATAAGCTTGATAAAGCTCTTTATGGGTTGAAACAAGCACCTAGAGCCTGGTATGAGACCTATCAAACTTTCTTCTACAGAATATTTTCACTAGAGGCTCCATAGATAAACTTTATTATTAAGAAGGTGGATCAGCATAAGCTACTTGTTCAAATTTATGTTGATGATATATATTTGCATCCTCTGATCCTCAATTGTGTGTGGAATTCCAAAACTTAATGCAACAGAAGTTTGAAATGAGTGCAATGGGAGAATTCAGTTCTTTCTAGGTTTGCAAATCAAACAAAAAGCTGATGGAATTTTTCATCATCAGTCTAAATACCAAAAGATCTTTTGAATAAGTTTGATTTACAAAACTGTAAACCCTGTTCTACTCCCATGTGCAACACCACACAATTGGATGTTGCTCAGAAAGGTAAAGATGTTGATGAAACTCTTTACAGATGTATGATTAGTTCCTTGATGTATTTAACAGCTTCTAACCAGATATTATGTTTGCTACATGTGTTTGTGCTAGATTTCAGGCTGCACCTAAAGAGTCTCATCTGATTGCAGTCAAGAGGATCTTTAGATATCTGCAAGGTACACAATCTCGGCTTATGGTATCCACTGGGCATTCTTGCAAATTAGTTGCTTTCTCTGATAGTGACTATGCAGGGTGTAAGTTGACCAGGAAATCAACTTCTGGTGGATGCAATTCCTAGGCAACTGTTTGATTTCTTGGCAGAGTAAGAAACAAACATCTGTTGCTACATCCACTGCTGAAGCCGAGTACATTGCTGCTGCAAGTTGTACATCCCAAGTACTCTGGCTTCAGAATCAACTTTTGGATTATGGCATTACAGAGACTAAGACTCCATTATTAATGGATAGTGCTTCAGCTCTTTGCATTGTCAAAAATCCAGTCAGCACTCTAGGACCAAACATATAGAAATTAGACATCATTTTATAAGAGATGTTTGAAAAGGGTCTAATTAATCCTATGTTTGTGCCTAGTGCTGATGAGCTTGCAGACATTTTTACTAAGCCTTGGATAGTTCAACTTTCCACAACCTGGTTAAGGCTTGGTATGCTGCAGCTAGAATAAGTGACACTACTGATGATCTCAGTAATTACTGATGATCATTGGTAACCATGTCACATATAAGTACTGATGAGTTATTTTACCCTCAGTAGTTTTTATAACTACTGAAGGCAAATGCTTTAAGTACTGTACTTTATCTGTTCTAAACTACTGATGCAGTACAACTACTGAAATCAGTAGAAACAGATAAGTACTGATGTCCTATGAAACAACTGAAAACAGCAAAAAGGCTGATGAGTAAGTGTTGAGGACAGTATGAAACAACTGAAAGGCTATGAATTACGACAACTACTGATGAGTACTCTCTCTTCAGTAGTTCACAACTGTTGTTTCTTCATAAACATCTGAAGCAATACCATGTCTTCAGTAGTTCACAACTACTGATGACTAACACCAAGTCTTCAGTTGTTTACAACACTGATGGCACAACCAGGTCTTCAGTAGTTTCACAACTACTGATGACTAATACCAAGTCCTCAGTTGTTTCAGACGTCTGAAGTCCAACTTGTCTTCAGTAGTTTTTAAACTACTGATGCCTAAATCAGAGACTTCAGTTGTTTCAACGTCTGATTGTAACACCATGTCTTCAGTTGTTTATAACTGCTGACCACACCAATACCATCAGTCGTTTCAAACCTCTGAAAGTAATACCACGTCATCAGTTGTTTCAAATACTGATGACTAACCCCACAACCTTCAGTCATTTCATAACCCTACCCTATATATATCTGATCCCTCTTTCAGAGTTTTTCATTCTTTCACGACCTAAAATTTCAAAAGCTCTGAAAACCTTTCACCTTCATTAATGGCGACCATGCAACTCAAGCCTCGACACAACTGTGTCGCGTACCTCACTAAATCACCCTTCTGGACCAAATTCGATAATGCTATAGATCTTATGGTCCAATCACCACTGAAAACGGCCTTCCTCCTAAATCCAATCATTTATGCCGATTCGCTACATCAGTTTTGACGAATGCAACTGTTAATGGAGAATCTATCCATTCGTCCAAACTCTCATACGGTGGTCATCTCTACTGCTACCATCCGCCATATATTACTATTAGATGATGCTGCCTACCCTGTTGGATATCCTAAGAGCCAATTGATCTTCATTTGGACAACATGGATATCAAGGCGATCTTAGTGCTTCGCCATCCTGAAGAACATTTTCCAGATGCTGAACGTTGATCTTTCATATGGTAAATGTTTGCCTGGCCCCGAAGACTTCTCTTGGATCAACTGTCTTCCAGATGGCAACAGGTAATGTTCTCTATCCTTGAACAAGAACCACTAAACTTTTCTGAAATAATTTTTCTTGAAATCAAGGATATGGCCACAAAACCACTTTCTAACCGTTGGATACTATATCCTCGTTTATAATGGCCATAATAGAGAATCGCTTCATGCTGAGGGACTAGTTGGTCTGGGAGTCCTGCTTTGGCTGTATTGCCGGAGGTATACTCCCGACACAACACTGACCACACTCTCAAACAGGCTGCAAGCTGCGCAACCCACACCTGGAACCACAGCCTCCTCCACTTCCACATCCAAAGTCCCCTCCAAACCCACAAAGAAGAAGCCTAAGAAGCTACTCAGGGAGTTGAGTCCCCTGAGGATGCTCCTGCTACACCAAAGCAGGTTATCTCTACTGGAAATAACCCCCCAGTAGAGACTATGACTCCACCAACCGAAGCCGCTCAGGTTTCCTCTCAAAGGAACCTGATGCACCTACTCAAGGGAAGCCACACTACTGGGATCCTCCTCACTTGAGGGGATTACCATTGAAGAGCACCACTCGTCCCGGGTGCACACTGCTTCCACACCCTCTCCTGATGCAACCGCCCCTCAAAGCCCTACAATATTGTTGCAAAGTGCTGACGCAGTTGCATTCCTCACCCCCCCCCAGACACCATCACTACTGGGATAACCCTCAACACCTGAGGGGAGGATCACAATGCTACTGTCAACCCACAGCACAGGGGTTATCAGTTCCATCTCCTCGTGTAGACAAGGAGGTGCGACCTTCTGGTGGGCTGCCACTACCCCTGACTCAGCAAATGACCAGGATGCAGTTGGTAACGTCTTTAAGACCCACCAGCGGCAACAGCTGATGAAGGACATAGTCCTGAGGCTGGAAGTCCCCAGAACCAAGAACAAGGGGCACATGCTATAATTGATCTACACTCAAGGCATGTTCATCCTGACTCTGTCAGGAGGTCAGGTGATTCAGTATCAACTGATGATGACTGAGCTTCTTCTATGATGTAGTTGCTCAAAACACCATCCTAGAGGATGAGGTTAGCAGACTCAAAGAGCTGCTGGCCAAGATGTCTCAGGATGAAGTCCATCTGCCACCACAATACACCCACAGATGGCACCTTCTTCTGAAGGTCCCCTAAACACTGAGCCAATATATACTTCCAAGCCACCAGCCTCTGTTTTTGGCACTGATTCTCAGGAACAGAACCATCCTGATCAATCAGTTGCTAACCTTCAAAAACCCTACCTCTCATCACTCCCATCACAGATATAGTGATCAAAGCCATTGATGAGAGGCTTCCTACAATAATACAACCCCTGGTGGAGGAGTTGGTGACCAAATCACTTCTACTTTCTACTTCCAAACCCTTGCACCCATGCAACCAAAAGGGGGAGAGTCAGTCAGTTAAAGGAAAAGGAAAGAGACAGATAGGGAGAAGGAGAAAGAATCAGAGAAGTGAATGAAGGATTGGCTGTTATAAGTGTGGAGGAGACTGAGTTTGATCATGAGAGGAGAAGGAGAGTGAGAAGAGAGCTGCAGTGAATGAAAGTCAAAAAGACTTTCATGTCACATATCAAAGAGGAAGGAGAATCTGAGAAGAGAGAGCTGAATGATATGGTGAAGAAGCTGATGCCAACCATAACCGTTCAATGGATAAAATCATTGATCAGTTATATAGGCAGGGTTTTGACATCCAACAACTAGACTCCGAGATCAGAAGGTTGGAGATAGAGGAGATCAACTCAAGATGGCTAGTTATGATGCCTTAGAAAGAGAAAGGCTGGAGATAATGATTAGATTTATAGCCAACTACTTGGGAAGATCTCTGATAGAAATAAGGGCCTGGACCAGGGACAACATCTTGGCAATAACCACCAAGATTTGTTCGTCTGAAGCATACTCCAAAGGTTTAGTGATTGAGGCATTAAATGAAGCTGGGGTTGGGAACCGAAAGAACTGACAAAATTTACCAAAGCCCCTTACAGCAAAATGCTAAAACAGTCTGAAAAGCCTCTATCCTCAAAATCACTACCTCTACAACCCACTAAAACAACCCTTTATACTCTAAACCAACCATCCAACCCAAAACCAAATCCTTTACCCCCAAAACCTACTGCCAGTGATGTACCTAGTCAAAAGAAAGAAAGGTACTGAGGGCTGATGAAGAAGAAGAGGATGAAGACAGACTGCCACTCTCTGCAGTTATCACTTTGCCTAAGGCTAATCCAATGTCCATCACTCCTGCTTCTCAATGCATGATGTGATGAAAAGATTGAAGAGGAACAGATGCAAAGACATGATGAGGAAATGCTGAAAAGCATTGACAAAGCATATGCCACATCCTCTTCAATGATTAGCATGAAGAAAGAAGTCTTAAATTGTACACCCTTGCTAATACCTTTCAATACCAAAGGAAAAGTAAGGATATGGCCTGATCCTAGGGTGCACACCGATTGTCAAGAAAGAATTCCTCAAAAAGAATTCCTTCAAAACAAGGGCCAAGTGAAGAGGGTTGTCGACGAAGACATCACTGTGGTTCTTGTAGTGTCCCCTTGGGAATTGTAGAAGAGTTCAAGAAAGCCTATGAAGCCAAACAACCACCCCAAAAGTTGGAGAATAAAATCATAAAGAAGGGATTGGTTTACAAAAGACTTGAAAACTTCAAACAAGATGAGCTCAACCTGCTCTTAGAAGGGACTCATCCAGATGAGTTGCTTACAGACAAATAACCACGGTTGAGCTCAAGAATGGAAAACAGGCCAAGTACATATCTGAAGTGTATGGCCGAGAAGGATTGTTTGATGGTGTGCCCGAGGTGCTGACAATGGATGAGCAGATCATGTTTCTAAGGGCTTACACCAGGGACCTATAGGCTGATACATGGGAAGAGATCTCATGGTTGGGGTACAGCTCAGTGTCCAAGTCCCCAATACAGAGCTCCTAACCATATCATGCAAACAGATCATCAGAGACTTCTTCCCAGGCCGGTGCTGAAAAGGGTCACTTCTCATCTGATCAAGAGGATAAAAAGACCAATCTATCTGCCAAAATAAGTGGGACTCGTCAATAACTTAGAGGTTTTGGCTGGATTGGTTCAGGGGGAGTTTGTTGGACCAAAAGAACCAATGAGCCTGATCAGAGAAACCTCTAAGTCCCACAGGACATCACAACAGCTGAAGAAGACCTGATCAGCTGTTCTACAAAGTCTGAAGAATACAACTGCTGAAGTATTTCTGAAGTACTGAAGACAAAGACTGAGACAACAGCTGAAGATCTAAAGTCTGAAGACTTCAACAAGTACTGAAGACAAAGACTGAAGATCAACAGCTGAAAGACAAGTTCTGATGTTCAAGTACTGAAGACATCAGCTGATGTTAACAGCTGATGACAACAGCTGAAGAGGCTTCTTCAGTTGTTGTGATGGTTTTTCTTCATCAGTAGTTTTCTTTCCTTTCAGTAGTTTGTTTACTTTTCAGTAGTTTTATTTCCTTTTCAGTACTTGTAAACAACTGAAGAGGTTGTTCTTCAGTTGTTGTAGTATCAGTAGTTTATGTTTTTCAGTAGTTGTAAATAGATGTTTAACACTTAGGAACATTTGTAAGAAGATGTCAGTTGTTGACATCTTCAGTAGTTGTTAAACATCAGTAGTTATAAAACGGTTACATGTCACTTTCAAGTGACATCAGCCTACGTCACTCTTTCCTTTATAAGGAAGGATGACTCACCTGTAATCGTGCCTTTGAGGCCGACAATCTTAATGCAATATTCCTTTTGTCAGATATTTCTCTCTCTATACAAAATCTTTTATTTTTTATATCCAATGTTCTTGCTTGAAATTGTCTAATTCTGAGCTATTCCGCTGCTATATTTGTTCAATCGATTAAACCAAGGGCTGAGATCCTAACAGTTTGACTTCAGTGTTAAATCCTGCTCTCTAGTCCTTTCAGGACTTTCAAATTACTCCTGAGTTGATCACTCATGGATCATATGAGTGTCAGCATTTGAACCATCAATATCAGTTGATAGGTTCAGAGAGGGCTTGATGCTGACTTCTACTTCTGATTGTGTTGTATCAGAAAGTATATCACATGATGAGATGGATTGGTTATTACTCTCACCATCAGATCTACCTCTGGTCTTGGAGTAAATTCGTAGGTGGAGCAGTGTGATTGTAAGCAATACCAAACTTCCCTTGAAGCAGATTGCTTACTGAGAAGCATTTCAAAACCTTTGCATGATTGTACCCATCTATCACACTCTACCTGGGTAACTGCAAGGGTTTTCTTTGAGATCTTTATACTTCTCTAAAGTATCTCTTCCCAGCCTTATCATCAGTTATTTGGCATTTCAGTTTGTAAATCTCATCATTTTTATCATTAAGCACAGACTCAAATTCAGCTTTGTTTTTGAAATAATTTGTTCTAGCTCAATGTTCTTGTTGATTAAAGCTAAATTTGCTTCTCTAATAGTATGCAAATGCTGCTATGCATGTGTCAGAACATAATTTGGCTTTTGGCTCAGAGGATACCTGTGATACCTTTGGTGTAGAGGCATTAGAGGATGAAGTATCAGCAGAATCCAAAGCCATAGAGCTAGATTTCCAAATGGACTGTCCCACCACCGTGTTGACCAGCACCTGAGAACAGTTGTTCATGACCAGACATGTCATCTGGTAAACAGCTCCAGTCAACAACTCCTGGGTGAAGAAGCTGTGTTGTTGAGGTTGAGTTTGTTGATGAGATTGGGAAGCTGTGGTTCAGGCAATGCTTGTGGTTGTTGTGCAATTGGAGCTTGAACAGAATTTGGTTGAGGCACATAATAGCAGGGATAAGATATGACATTTGACCCTGGGGAACAAAGTATGCAGGAGATCTAGGATATGAATAATGTCCAGAACCACAGGATGTTGCCCTCTGTTTTGTGGACTAGTACTAGGAAAAGTCACAAGGGTGCAGAAGAGTTAGATCCAGTTGATCTACACTCTCTTGCAAAGTGTCCTAGCCTTTGGCATTTGTGACACCTCAACTTACTCTTGTCAAAACCAACTTTGGTTTGCCAGAGAGTCCAGGAAATTTCCTGCCAGTTCTCTTGTAGAACTTCTGAGATCTGATATAATCAGTGCCATCTGGCTCAGAATATCCTCTCTTCTAGATCATCATCAACTATTCCTTTCATATCATCCATGATGAAGCATAATTGTCACTATTACTGCCAGAGTGACTCTCAATACCAACAAATGCATGATCAGAACTATTTGAAGAGAAATCAATATGCTCATCATAATTTTTTCAGATTCAGCATATTCTGACCATGACCAATCAAGGCAGTGTTGCCTGGTACGAAGTCATGAGTGAGCTTTCCTGATGAGGACAATTTCCTCTTCTGCTCTATCTCTCTTTCAAATGTAAGCAGTTTCCATGAAGTTGGTGAGAGATAGGCCTTCTAGATTTGCACTGGAGCGTAGGACAATAGTGTATGTGTCCCATCTCTCAGGCAGTGATCTGAGGAATCTGTTGTTCATCTGGCTATTGGTGTATTCCTGTTTCACCATTTTCAGCTCAGATATCAAGCAGGAAAAGCGCTCAAACTATTGAGTCAGTATCTCACCCTTTCTATGAGAGAATGTCTCATATTGTTGGGCAAGGATCTCTCTATTGTTTGCTAAGACCTCATCAGTGCCACCGAATTGTTCCTTCAGGGCATTCCAGAGATCATGAGCAGTTTCATAATGCATAAGCCCTGATAGATTTCATTAGGCAGTGCCATGGCCAGAATTCCATGGGCTTTAGCATCAATCTCAAATAGTTTCCGATCTCATCAGAGTATTGTTCCTTCTTCTTCGGAACCATTTGATTGGTTTCCGGATTGTTCACCATAGGCTTATGTGGTCCATGTACCACAGATGTCCAACACCTGAACTGTTAACAGACAGGTGATGAAGCATTCTTCGTTGCCATATGTTATACTCGGTCCTAACCAGCATCGGAGGCTTGGTTGAGGAACCGGTATTGTGAGGATCATTAGAAGGAGTTGTCATCTCAGATTCAATCAAATTCAGTTAAGCTAAAACAGATTTAGAACAAAAACGCAACAACCAATTGAACCAGAAGATCTCAAAATAAATGAACGAAAGCGGCAGAGATTCAATAATCTATAACCAGTTCTTGCAAATACGCTAATTCAATCAAACACAGAAATCATATAGCAGTTTCAATGATCAATTGTTAGATCGATCAATGATTAACCATGCTCTGATACCACTTGTTAGAATCAGTGATCTATGTTTGATTGATTGACGAGTATTGCAGCGGAATTCAACCATGAATTAGTCGATTCACAAGAACAAAACGATATTCAATGAAGAACAAAGACGGTTATAGAGAGAGAGAATATCTGCAAATATATTTCATTCAATATTCGCTTTCGTGGTAACAGAATGTCACAATTATGATTAGGTCGACACCTCTTATATAAGAGATGTGACGTCTACTAATGTCACTTGATAGTGACATCTAACAGATTTATTACAACTGAAACACAACTACTGAAGATGTCAAAACAGCTACATCTTCTTACAAAAAGTTCTAAGTGTTATCAGTTGTTATAACTACTGAAAAATATAAAACTACTAAAACTACAACGACTGAAGAACAAGCTCTTCAGTCGTTTTACAAAACTACTGAAACTAGAAATATAAAACTACTGATATCACAACTACTGAAGAAGTACTCTTAAGTAGTTGTGACAAACTACTGACGCTTCAGTACTTGATCTTCAGACTTTGACCTTCAGATGTTTCATCAGCTGATGACTTCAGTAGATATCATCAGCTGATGTCTTCAGTCTTTGTCTTCAGACTTTGTACATCAGTTGTTGATCTTCAGCACTTCTAAACTCTTCAGCTGTTGTACTTCAGTACTTTGGTCTTTCAGCTTCAGCACTTGTGTTCTTCAGCTGTTCAGCTTCAGTACTTGTGTTCTTCAGCTTTTCAGCTTCAGTACTTGTGTTCTTCAGCTGTTGTACTTCAACACTTTAGTTCTTCAGCTGTTGAAGTCTTCAGCACTTGATCTTCAGCTGTTGAAGTCTTCAGCACTTGTCAAACTGCTGATGAAGCTTCCAGCAGTTGTTTTGATACCATGTGGGACTTAGAGGTTTTCTGATCTTGGCTCATTGGTTCTTTTGGTCCAACAGTTCGGGCCTCTCCTTTCGGCTAAGGGCATGAGCTACCACGTTGGCTTTGCCCGGATGGTAATGGATCTCACAATCATAGTCCTTTATAAGCACCAACGATCGTCTCTTCCTCATATTCAGTTCCTTCAGCTCAAAGAAGTATTTTAAGCTCTTGTGGTCGGTGAAAATGTTGCACTTCGTTCCGTACAGATAGTGCCTCCAAATCTTTAGTGCAAAGACCTCGGTTGCTAGGTCCAAGTCATGATTTGGATAATTGACATCATGAACCTTCATCTACAGGGATGCATAAGCTATGACCTTCCCTCTTTGCATTAACACGCACCCCAACCCCGAGTAGGAAGCATCGGAATAAACCACCAGATCTGCACTTCCATCGTGTAATCACAGAACAGGAGCTTGAGTCAATCTCGCCTTCAATTCTTCAAAGGCCTTCTCTTGAGATTGACCCCGTAGAAACTTCACATCCTTTCGGGTCAACTTGGTTAGTGGAGAAGCAATCTTAGAAAAGTCTTGGATAAACCTTCTATAATAGCCTGCCCAACCCAAGAAGCTACGAATCTCAGATGGCGTCTTAGGAGACTTCCATTGCATCACTGACTCCACCTTAGCCGGGTCCACCATAATCCCGTCGGGATTTACCACATGGCCCAAGAACTGAACTTCGCCCAATCAGAAGGCGCACTTGGAGAATTTTGCATACAACTTCTCCCACCTCAACATCTCTAGAACCTCCCGAATGTGACCGGCAAGCTTAATCTCACTCTTCGAATAAATTAGGATATCATCAATAAACACAATCAGTGATTTATCCAACATAGGCCGACACACACGGTTCATCAGATCCATAAAAGCTATTGGCACATTGGTCAAACCAAAAGACATAACAAGAAACTCATAGTGATCGTAGCGTGTGCGAAACGCTGTTTTAGGGATATCTTGCTCCTTCACCTTCAAATGATGGTAACCAGATGGAAGATCTATCCTTGAAAGCCAACTGGCACGTTGAAGCTGATAGAACAAATTATCTATTCTTGGTAAGGGGTATAGGTTCTTCACCGTCAACTTGTTCAGCTCTCAGTAGTCAATGCACATCCTTATGCTACCGTTTTTATTCTTCACAAACAGGACTGGAGCACCCCAAGGACAGGTACTCGGTCTGATGAACCCCTTATCCAGCAGCTCTTGCAACTGCTCCATCAACTCCTTCATCTCAGTCGGAGCCAACCAATATGGTGCCTTGGCAACAGGTTGGGCACCCGGTATCAGATCAATCTGAAACTCATCTCTCTATCACGTGACACTCCTGATAAGTCTTCTGGGAACACGTCTAATTCACACACAACCAGTACATCAGAGAGTTGTGGTATTGGCGTATCCACATCCTTTACATAGGCCGAATAGGCGCTACACCCACGCCTCATACACTTTCCCGCCACTGCCATTATGATCACTTTCGGGATCGTCGTGACCCGATCTCCATAGACAGTTACCAAACTCCTTTCAGGCGTTGTCAGAAAAATCATCTTCTTGCGAAACATAATGTTCGCCTCGAAGTCTGCTATCCAATCCATCCCATGAACCAAATCGAAACCACCTAAGGTCATCACAAAGGGTCTAACCGGAAATTTATGACCTTCTAGTTCCACGTCACAACCCTCTATCATCTCAGAAATCCTGGTAGACTTACCTATAGTAGTTTCTATATCGAAGGGCGCATCAACACGTCTACTACTAACAGGAAGCTTAGCACAGAAAGCAACATAAATAAAACTTTTACCGGCACCAGAATCAAATAACACTGAAGCTAAAGTTCGGTTTACTAGGAACGTACCTGACACAACATCAGGGTCCGTCCTAGCATCCTCCTGTGTCATAGTGAATGCCCTGCCGCTCGCTCTTGGCCCTTCACTCCCTGTCTTCTTCGTCCTGGAACCCTTAGCCCTTGGCTTCCTACAATCTTTACCCATATGACCACTTTCTCCACAGTTGAAACACCTCACACCCCTGCAGTCTCAAGCCATATGACCAGGATTCCCACATTTGAAAAAAACATTCAACCCCTATCTACACTCGCCACCGTGCTTCTTCCCATACTTGTCACACTTTATCGATCCCATACCTAGTGGGGCTACACAGCAGTCGTCCACCCGTGCCTTCTTGTTACTCGTCGAGGACCACCCCGACCAAACCTCTTCCCATTCCAGTTTCTATCAACTCCACCCTTCCGACTACCTTTAACCACCACCACCACCGTCCACTCAAGATACAATCTCCTTGCTAAATCCACCACTGACCTAAACGTGCTTGGTCCGGCGGCGATCATGTGCCTGCGAATGTCCGCTGGCAAACCCTGGATGCACCTTTGAATCTTCCGTGATAGAGGCGTCACTTGATCCGACACCAAACGTGCCATTTCATTGAACTTTTTGGTATACTCTTGGTGTGTCATCGTTGTCGCCTCTAATTGAAAAAAGTCCCTCTCAAGCTTGTCCATTTCTCGGTGAGGACAAAACTCCTCAATCACCAACTTTTTCAGTTCGGACGATCTCATTCTCCTAATTGCCTTGCTGCCCTCAGCTTGGACAATATTGTCCCACCAACATAGAGCTGAGTCCACAAAAGAAAGGGTAGCTAATTCACCTTCTGGTCCTCTCGACACTCACTGATATCGAGAATAGCCTCCATTTCCTCACCCACCGGTGAGGAGCAGCAGCAGTGCCGTTACCATCAAAAGTTGGGGGCTTGCTTCTGATAAATGCCCTATAGTTACAGCCTCGTGCCGCCTCCGAGCAGGCTCTTCTTCTTCCTCTTCCTCATCATCAGAGGGAACCGTTTCTGGCTCCGGTTGTTCCCGTCCTCCCGAGAACCTGTTTCTCTCCTTTCTTTCCCCCTCTCGTATAGCCTTGATAACTTCAGTCACTATAGACGGTAAGATCGTCTGCATGACCTGATGAAATTTTTCAACAACTGCCTCTTTCACCGAGGCCCTTAGGTTTGCACTCTCATCATCACTGCCTCTTTCACCGAGGCCCTTAGGAGTATTGGGTTCTTCAGGAACCGCATTTTCAACTCTAGGTGTTCCCCTCTTAGGTCGCAGTTCACCACCACGATCTCCACCCCATGAAGCTTTCGAAGATCTACCACTGGCCATTCACACACACACTGAAAGATTCAAACACTAACACGGTCATTCAAGGCAGCAGCTCAGTTTATGTCAAGTATAGTAAGTCCCTAATTACAGTGGCTAGTTGTGATTAGCCACTTACTTTACTCTTCACACCCCGAACACTACCTATCCTCACTACATCAGTATTTAAATCTACAAGCAACACATAACCACATACCATGCGCACATAATACCGTTTAACAATATGAAAATACCTGATGGCACGCAGCTACTCAGATTGGCATCCCATTCCCTTTCCATCCCATTCTCAGTTTATGTTAAGGTTTATTTTGAAAATTTATCCATTTCACTTAAACTTCGGCACTCATACCAACTTGTAAGGCCCCGTTCCCGGGACACCAACAGTTGGTCCTTCATCGCACATAAAATATATAATTACATCTAACTTCCATAAAACATCACAACGGAAATGACAAAATAGACATCTCATTTCATTGTAAAAGCTTTTGCAAAATAATACATCGTCATTCGATTACAAAACCAAGTTGTATTACATCACAAAAGAAATATAAACATGGATGCCATCCCAAAAGAGCTGAGTAGCCGCCTCGTGCCATCCTCAGCATCTATTACCTGCCAACCGGAAACACATCAAAGTCAGCGTTGTTGAGTGAGTTCTAGTTTTATAAATAAAACATACTTTTCTCTTGTGAAAACCATACTTTATGTTCATGCGATCACACATCATACATATACAAATAACAACATTATTATCTTCATCATCGATACATTAACTTTCATTCTTTCATACATTCTTGCTTTCATTCATTCATTCATTACTTCTAGTGACATGTACATTACCCCGAACATTGTGCACGAAGCGGGTAATGGGCCTCAGGTCTTTCATAGACCTCGAACATTGGGCACGGAGCTGACTATAGTACCTAGGGCAAGTACATTCACCATTAATCTTTTCTCTTCCGTTCCGGATCAATGCCATATGCTATTCCCCGAACATTGTGCACGAAGCTGACTCTAGTACCTAGGGCAAGCGGCAAGGATCCCATTCATATGGTCAATTACAAAGATTGGACCCCAGTGTGCATCCTTCGGGGTAGCTAACCCGCACATCATTGAGCTAACACCTTCATTAGGTGTCCACCTCCATACATTTGCTTGCAAGCCTTCTTACATTCATTCATTCATTAATGCATGCATTCATTCATCATGTTCCTCTTTCATTATCTTTGGCTTTACGTTACATAATATTTTCGGTTCATTCATTAACATAACACGTAAAGCCATGGAAAGATAAACATACATCATAATACGGAACGTAACATACACAATCATCAACATCATACATAGCAACATCACACATACATAACATGCAAAATCATGCAACATCATCATCATCATGCCCAACATGATCTCTAAGGCCTCAATCATCATCTTACATGCTCCTATTGGAACCTGTACGTCAAAACTTACATCTGCACTTTCCCCGAATGTCAGAAGTTAAACTACACTACTCCTCGGGTGCAGCAGCCCTATTTAGGAGTATGGACACCCTTCAGTCGCATGGCCTCCATGCGACTGAGCATCATGCGAATGAACTCATGCGGATGAACAATCATGGAAATGAACACCTAATAGTGCGAATGAACTAATGCGGATGGACACTTATGCGACTGGACTCTCAGTCGCATGGCTCCCCATGCGACTGGCCCCAATCATGCGAATGGACCCCAATCGCTCCTCATTCGGCCTTATGGCCTCCAGTCGGTCGCCTAGCCCTAGCTGATGCCGAATGTAGTTAATCCCGAACACAACCTCACAAGCTCATCTAAACCCATTCTAATCCCAAATCAACCATCCAAAACCTTAGGGATGCATACCACAACACCATTCAAGCACACACAAGCTCACTAACAAGGCTTAAATGTATCACACACACGCGCGCACATACGGTTCAAACATGCACCCACACAAAAACCCAATTTTTAGATGTTTTCCAGCCCGAAATCATTCAAAAACGTTTAAAGGAGGGGTCCTAGAACTCACACAAACGAGCACAATTAGAAGAGCTTCGATTTGACTCGCTTCTCAACGATTTTGGCCCCTCGAACCAACTCGAACCAACAGTTGTTCCTCTTTTCTTCCTTTCTCTCTTCTCCTCTCTTTTCTTGGCTGAAATGTGAGTGTGTGGGGAGAGTATGGCTCCCCTCTCCCAACACATATCACCATATTTCCACTTTCCCTCGTTGGCGAGTTTAGTCCCTCGACTTTGGACTTTATTTCTTTTATTTCTTTGTCAACCTCAAAATAGATAAATAACCGGGTGTTACAACCAATTTCATTGGCACGCCTTCCATTATTTATCCGATGAGACATTTTTCTCATCTCGATCGATATTGTTTCATAAAAAAACTAATATGTATCCTTATATATATCGACTAATATAGAATATTACATCAATTGATACACATATTACGAGGATAATTTGTCACGTCAAATAATTATAAAAAACGAATAATCACGAAAACTGATAAATAATTAAAAAAAAACAAAAAATACGTCGATATCCTTCATGACCCGTGAAGAGGTTAACAAGCCATGATTTACTTCTTTCACGGCCCATGAAGGCTCGCACAGTTCTAGTTTCATGGCCCATGATGAGTTTCACTGGTCGTGACCGGTTAATTCAACTTTTAAATTTTATGTACCCCCTTCACGGCCCGCAAGAGTCATCAAGAGCCATGAAGAAAAGTCAAAGGGTGTCTCATTATCCCTGAAAGGGTGTCCCTTTATCCACACCCCTGCAACATATCCTTCATTGATGATGCGATAATTTGTCAGCAAGTCCTTCAGCCCTGTCATATGTTTAGAGTATCCACTATCAACAGGCCAAATACTATTTACAACTTTAGTGGATGACTCTTACAAAAATAGAATGAATAAATTAACCGACTGAAATAGGAACCCATGATCGAACAACTTTGGGCTTTGGTGCAGATTACTTTTCGTTAAAGAAATTATTAACAACATGAGTTAATCTATTGCCAAAATAATATTGTGAACATGTCTGTGATGAAGCTCATGACAGTTTTTAACTATATGATCATCTTTACCACACCTCAAACAATGAAATTTTAATCTGGGTCTATTATGCCTCATGTCAGGAATTTTATCTATGTATATTTCCTCATCACATTCAGACAATCTAGAATCAACATCACTAAAAGTCTCATACATATCTCTGGTTCAGGTTTTGTCTTTTAAATAATGATTATTTACAGATGTTGATGCATTCTCATTTGAACTACATGTGGTACTAGTACCACTTGTCCTTGCATAAGAAGATAACATTACCCTTTCATTATATTGTAAAATATTAATTGGTGTAAACAATGCAATGGGATAAGAAAAGAATTTTTCAATACAATTACGTTTAACTTTTTCTTTACTCTCGGGAACATAATCATTCACCATAGCATTCATACAAGCATAAGAAGCATCAACTTTACATCTGAAATCAATTAATAATGACATGGAAACATTAATAGAACACACGAAATTAATGATTGTGATAGATTTTTGGAAACAAAAACAGAACTTAAACTAGAACTATTATCTAAAACTAAATGTTGAGATGTAGGTATATTAAGACTATTGCATCCAAGCCCACTTGTTAGTCCATAACCGTACTCCTCATGCATTTAACCTTCTAAACATGCAGACAGACTGTTAGTAACTGCTTTAATCAAATCATTTGAAGGGTGTGGAACAGGCATAGGTGAATAACAATAAGTACTAGGAGGAGAATAAACTAAAGCATTTTCATAACCAAAACCTGTTTTACTCCTGGCCCCCATTGTGATTTGCACAAATTGTCATGTTTCATTCTAGAATTTATCCATTCATCAAGCTTTGACTGAAGTTTACTAGTATCAAACTTAGCAAGAAACAACTCTTTAGGTCAATGTATTTATTTCAACATTTCTTTCTAAAACAATTCCTTTTGAATGTTTATTTTCTTTTAAAGCCTCATTTAATATTAAAAAGTATTTTTACTCATTTAGTTAAAGCTCTTCATTCATTCATTTTAAGTCCTTTTCATTGTGGAGAAACATGCGATTTGCTTTATACACACCAATTAATATCATTTTGCAAGCAGAGGAGCATATGTCTTGTATTACCTCAAAAGGGAGGCCCATCAATACTTTCTTAGCTGCCAGAGCCTCTTCACATTGACTCACTTGAGTACTCTTAAAGTTTTCCTCAATAGTGGATGTAGCATCATTCTTCTCTTTGCTATTCCCTTCTATCCGATTCCATGTAGTTTTTACCTTCTCAACTTCATTTTTTATGAAATGATCAGCCATCAAATTACTAGTCCCCTTCTTCTCAGCGCACTCCTTCCTCTCAATCTTAACATCCTCATATGTTTGAGCTTCACTTCTGAATTCCTTGAACAAATTAAGCTCATCCACATTCTCCCCCTCTTTTATAACTTTAGCAACTAGAGCTTGATTGATTTCTTGTTTAGTTTCCTCAGCTTCTGCACTCCATTCAAAGCTTGAAATGAATGCTATCTCTTTCTTCAGTTTATTTCTTCTTTTTTTCTACTTGAAATTAGTCTTGGAACCCCAGAGTTGCTTGGATCTGTGACAATTGGCAATGGAATTCTCTTTTGAAATGGCCTAACCGCTTGCAGTTGAAACATCCCTATTTGGAATTTACAAAACCTAACTTAGGATTGAAGTTTTGACCTCCAAAGTTCTTCCTTCTAGTTCTTTCCATAAACCTTCTAGCTCTGATAGTCAACATCATCATTTCCCACTATATATTGATTTTTTTCCAAATCATCCAGATCCACCTGATACATGTCTTCCATAGTCATCCCTTTCCCTTTTAGTTCTCCAGCCACCAATGCCTCATAACTTGGCACAAACATGCCAACCAGTGCCATTATTTCAGATGGGATTGACATTCCAGAAGTAGCTTTTGAGTTAGCTTGATCTCTGATAGAGTTAATACCACCAGCAAGTTGATCACATGAGACATTTGTGTTCATTCCTCCTTGTGTTGGTGCTTGCATTTGTGAGTTTCCTGTGGAAGAAAGCAATGTAGCATTATATGGAAAACTAGATGATGGCATCATGGATTGATTAAAATCCATTCTCTTCATGTCTAATTCAAATGATTTAAGCTTTTTGATAATGTCCATAAGCTTGTAACCAGTAAACCCTCTCTCTTATTTCAGCATCCTTACTTGTAGACTCTATTGTGGTGGAAGTGAATCTAACAACGTGTTCACTTGTTCACTATTTGAGAGTTTTTCATTATATTTCTATAACATGCCTGAGACAGTCAGAAAATAGTTTCTCTAATTAGTAAGACTCTCATTCTTTTAACCTACGAATGAGTTGAACACCTTCTCAACTTGTGTACCTTTGTCTTTCACTAACTCATCATTTTACATCTTAAAATCCTCAAAGAGCATGAGAAAGTGACTTGGAATTCTTGTGTTTAGCAAAGCGATTGTAAATATCTGGTGCGGGGCACAGAGTTAGTGCTCCAAATGCTTTCTGATCCCTGTAATCAACTTCATATCTTTTTCATTCAATGTGATCGGGTCCTTGTTTTGAGAAACTACATCCCCAATAGTAAGAGTCAGAATGTGTCGACTGGAGATGATTGATTCCCATTGATTATGATCCATGGAGTAAAATAATGCTTTCAGACACCTCTTCCAATCTTCAAAATTATCTCCATTGATAAGCCTTGGGGGTCTATTGGGTGCCACATTCTCCAAATTAGTAAGGGGGAGAGTAGTCATTTTTGACATGATAGGTCGCAGAAGAATTTGCAGTTTTGCTGGAATGGGTAATTTCGCTGCTACTTTCACTCATAAATTCAGCAGTAGTTTCACTAGACAACTACTTGATTATGCTAGTTTTGTAGACAGATTCACTCAAAACTAGCTTGAACTTTCGTTCAAATGTAAATTCGGCAGCAATTTTGCTTGATAATGGATCACAAGCACCGTCGAACTTTCATTCAATGATGGTACTTTCATTAAGGTTTAAAAACAATCACAATAAGCAAAACACTCATAATTTTGCTAACTGAAGCTCAAAGTTTCACTCACAGAATAGCAATTTTGCTGGATGAATCTGAAATACTTTTTCAACAAAATCAAACCAAAGTCACTCAAATCTCAACCAACTTGAGATCTAATGATTACCAAAGCTTTCACAACCAAGAACTAATCAAATTCAATCAAATTCCATATTAAAAATTGTAAGGATTCCAATAACTCTGATGCAGTCAAAACATTCAAACCATTCAAAATCTCTGTGCATGTATGCACTAAAGTACTGAATTAGAAATGCTTTGGATGTTTTACATCTTACATAAGAAATATTCAAAGTGTAAAATCTTCCAAAGCCAAGACCAATATCTTCCAAAGCCAAATATGAAATCTTCTAAAGCTTCAAAGACAGTCTTTTGAAGCTAGTTTATGAAGACATATTTCTTCCAAAGACATTTATGTACATGCTATTATCTTATGTACTTTTCCATAAAGTTGAACAACCTTTCCGCTGCAACTCAATTTGACTCACCAACTTTCACAAGTTGGTGAAAAGGTCCATGCTTTTGGCAAACCGTACCTTGAGGTATTGAGTCTGAGCTATCTACTTTATGTAGTTTATCCTTTTTGTAAAATATTAGGGTGTGAGCTATCCATTGTTATAGTCACAAGTCAAATGGAAATCTGCCTTTTGAGTATATATTAGATTTTGTTGCCTAGTCTTATTTATCCAACTGGCCTTCGAAGTATGGTCGGTTGTATGATGTAATATATGTATCTCAAGTACTTATAACTTTCCATTATGCTTTTGTAACACTTTGTAATAGAACTTGAGAAGAATATACAGCATTGTTGAAAACCAAATACTTGTGTTTTTTGCAATTTTGTTCTACCTCTTATTTGCTAGTGTTCTTAGCATCTCCTACTTAAGTTAACAAATTTCCTATTTGACCTATTAAGTGTTCTAAAGAACTCTTCTCAATTGTGTTGTTGCATTGTAAAGTGCATCACCCCTTGTAATGGTCATGCATTTGGTATCAGAGCCTGAAAAGTTCTTGATATAATATCTTATCATCTTAAGATCCCTCACACACAAAAAACACTTAACAACTCAAAGGGCAGCTATCACTAAGGCTGAATGGAAGCTGGAACTATGAAAAATTCTCCACTAATCACTCCTAAAGACTTTGATTCTTGGTGTCAAAGAATGGAAGGCTTTACTAAGTCTCAAGACTCAAGGATATGGGACTCTATTATTCAAGGACCTTACATACCAATCACTTCATATGTTACTGGTGGTGGTATGATTCGAGAGGCTATGGTTGATTTCTCTGATGAAAACAGGAAGAAAGTATAGATTGATCAAAAAGTCATGACAACCCCTCAAACTGGTCTTCCAAACACCATCTACAAAGGCTTCAAGAACTGCAAGACAACTAAGCAACTATGGGAAGCATTGAAGCTTATGTATGAAGGTTCTACTAAATCCAAGGAGAACAAGAAGGATCTCCTCAAGTAGGAGTTTGAAAACTTCACCTTTAAAACAGGTTAGACCATAACTTAACAATACTTCACGTATGTTGAGATTGTGGATATTCTAATGGATGTTAGAGTAACTCTTGAGAATAGAGACATTGTGAGAAAGTTTATGTCATCTCTTCCAAGACAATGGACACATTAATGTGTTGTTATCAAGATGACTGAGAAACTTAAGACTCTTACTTTGACTGAGTTGTATGGTATTCTCAGTGGATACTAGATCGAGATGAACATGCAAAACTCATCTGCTAACTCTAGCAATCAAATGGGTTAGGCCCTTCATGCGACTTAAAGGGATAGCATAGAACCTCAACATCATCTCATATGCTACCCTGAAAACTCATAAAAGGGTCCATTCATTGCCTTCCCAAAGACTCAAAGAGAAATCTACACTCAAGGAAGTCCCTTCCAAGAGACAAGTTCTTCTGATGCCTTTGTTTCTGTTGATTAATCCAAAGGCAACTTTCTCTTCACCCTTGAATACTTGGACTGTATCCATCCAGATGATCTAGATTATATGGAGATAGTTTAGCAGATGGCTCTTCTCACTCACAGAGCAAAGAAGTTCTATAATAGGACATGGAGGAAGTTTCCTAGCAATGTAGCCAATGAAAAGTTTGATGTGGATAAGAGCAAGGTAAAGTGTTACAACTGTAACCAGATGGGACACTTTGCTATAGAGTGCAAGGCGCCAACAACAAATGGTGGCCAGACTCAAACGAAACCAAATAATACGGAGAGAGCTCCCTCGAATAAGAAGCCAAAGCAGCAAGCTACAGTTGTTGTTGAAAAAGGAGGCTTAGACTTGAGCTTTGTGGTGGAAGAAGCATCTCCAAATGAAGCACTCATGGCTGACCATGATGAAGCCAAGGTATTGGAACATCTTTGCACTCCTCAATGTATTGCTAAAGTTAATAGATACAGGTCGTACACTTAGAGATGAGATCTGATCTTGAGTCCTTGCATATTTTAAAATCTAATTTAAAAAAGGCTAGAAAATGATTATACGTTAAAGATAGAGGACTTAGAGAAAATCATTTTGGTTATTAAACACGAGCACACCAATTATAGGGCTCAGATCAAGGATCCCATAACCAAGTTGACTGAATGCCAGGCTGAGCTTGTGATTAGCAAAGCTAGGGTAGAAAAATGTGTTCTTGAAGAAAAGACTTTCAAAAACATGATATCATCATCCTTGCATGCAAAAGTTTGTTATCAGCATAAGTAGGGACAAGGATCTTATGAGATAGCTTCTCCACACAAAGTCTTGTTGGTATATCTCCTAGGTGTGGAACTTGTGAAGATGAGATTTCTCTTATAGACCCCTTGACTGAAGAGGATGAAGAGGAGATGATGATGAATGTCTCTAACAAGAGTGAAGAAGAGCATTCTAAGAAGGTTCATCATCCCTCTGAGGAGAGTAAAGCTATTGGGATGAACAAGTCCATAAGAAAGAACATGATTAGAAAGATCAAGAGAAAGGCAAAGAAGGGTCAAGAGATCGAGGCCACTTTTAACTCTGCATAGAAACAAGAGTTTATTTCTTGCATGATTTGAAGTTGTTAAAGCTGAGGACACAAACTTGAACTCTAACAACAAGAGTTCTAGTTCATGTCCAAACCATCCCATTATTAAGAAGAAGGCTAATAAGTTCTGCACCACTATGGTACAACATGAACCATCAACCTCCAAAGATAGTTCTAACCCCACAAGAATTGCCACTTCGTTTGAGAACATGAAGATGGACAGTGAAATTGATAAAGTTTAGCCTTGTTCTCAAAACAAGACTCCTAGAAGGAAGAAAATGGAAAGTGTTATGTGTGGGATTACCTCTCATTTTGTTGAGGATTATGTTTACAATCCAAAGAGTACTCTGCACATTACAAAGAAAGAAACTTCTAGGAGTTTGGAGAAGAAGAAGCAAGTTTCGAAAGGAAAATCTCCCTCCTTCGAAAGCTCCAAACTAAAGAAGAAGAGAAGTGGAAACTTCTTTTTGGAAGAAACTCTGGTCTCAGAAGGAAGGAATACGTCCGAAGTACTAAAGACTGCTATAGAGAAAGCAAGACCTTCCAAAGGACCAATCATCAAAACTTCTAAAATCAACAAAACATCTAAAGTATTGAAGGTTATGTCTAAGCTGCCAAAGGTGGTGTGGAAGTCAAAGAAGACCAAGTGGCTGAAAGTTATTCACCAACTTTAGCAAATGATCCCACCAGCATGACTATAGGATCAATTACTGTTCCATTGTCTTCAACTTCTTTGATGAGCCCAAGACTAATGAGGCTTTTGTTTCCAAATGTGCAGGAACAACACAAGACAAACAAAAATATATATATCAATGACAGTCCATGTTCCAGGCACATAACAGGCAATAGGTCACTACTCCAAAAGTTTAAAAGATTTTATGGAGGACTAGTTGCTTTTGGAGGAGATGTTAGAGGTTATATTACAGGAAGGGGCAAGGTCACAAATAGTAAGCTCAGCATTGAAAAGATAAATTTTGTCAAGGCGCTTGGGTATAATTTTCTGAGTACATCTCAATTTTTTGATCAGAGTCATAACATGCTCTTTACTGAGCATGAGTGAATTGTTCTCAAGTCTGGGGTGGTCATTCCTCATGAGCATATTCTGCTCAGAGCCCCCAAGAGAAGGAACATGTACAAGATGGATTTGCAAGAAACATCTCCGTTAGGAGAAGTTTCATACTTTCTATATAAAGAAAATAGTTATGAGTCATTCCTCTTACATAAGAAAATATGCCATGTAAACTTTAAGAACATGAATAAACTTATTAAGAATGATTTGGTAACTGGAATGCCAATGAAAGAGTTTACAAGTGATGATTTTTGTGTCGCATGCCTGGAAGGGAAGCAACACAAAGTATCTCACAAGCCAAAGGAAAGAAACTCCATCACCATTCCCCTACACTTGCTACATACGGATCTCTTTGACCCCAATGTAATGAGTCTAGGATGGACGTGTTACTATTTAGTGATCACAGATGACTTTACAAGGTTCACATGGTTTTTTTCCTTAGAACTAAGGATGAGACTCCTGAGATTCTGAAAATTTTCATCTTAAAGATTGGGAATCAATGTGATCACATGGTTAAAACCATAAGATGTGATCAAGGAATTGAATTCATGTCCTTGATACATTTTGTGATGAAAAGGGTATTACAAGACAATATACTGCTCCCAGGACTCAGCAAAATGGTGTTGGTGAGAGGAGAAATAGGACACTTAATAAAGCTATAAGAACTATGTTGTCCGACTATGAACTACCCATCACCTTGTAGGCTGAGCCAGTCAATATTGCCTGCTATGTGCAAAATAGAGTTTTACTGGTTAAGACTCATGGTAAGACTCCTTATGAACTTTGGCAGAAGAGGAAACCTTTCATTGGTTTTCTTAGATCACTTGGATATCCTTGCACCATCTTGATACCACATATCAAATTGCCAAGTTTGCTGAGAAATCAGATGATGGACACTTTATTGGATGCTTTTCCCAATCTAAGGGTTACTGATTATACAATCTCAGAACTACAATAGTTGAAGAGTCAGCCAATAGGACTTTCAATGAGCATACTCCTAGTGTGAATGGTTCTGGTCTTGATTGGCTATTTGATCTTGATTTAGTTACCACTGTTTTAACAAATCTTGTGAGCATGTTTCAGGGTCGACAGATATATTACCTATAGGTGATCCTAATCTAAGATTTGAGCTAAAATGACCTTTAAGCTACACATCTTCAGCTCCAATGGTAACAAATCCTGCAAATGATGCTTCTACCAGCACATCAATGACGAATCCTGCTGATGCATGTAGAGTACCTTCAAATTCTAGCCTAAAAGTACACAACTCAAAGGAAGAAGCTTCAAATGATAGAGGGCATGGCAGTGGTGATAGTGGTCAGGAATTTCTTAATGCTTATAAGCACTCCATTAGGGACAACATCAATGATGTCACACACTTATTGGATCAAGTTAATCTTGATAGGTGTGCTAATGTGGAGGGTGAATCCTCATTTCCAGATCTAACTTTCTCTGTTTACATCTGTCCAAGAAACTTGCTATGATCCCTCAGCTAAGGATCCACAAGTCTCACCCTTCCACATATATCATTGGAGATGTTGGCATAGGGGTAAGAACAAGAGGACAAACCCATGATGCAAATGTTTGTCTTCACTCTTGTTTCTTGTCCCCGATAAAGCCAAAAAAATTGATTAGGCTTTAAAGGATGGAAGTTGGATTGAAGCTATGCAAGAGGAGCTGCTTCAATTCAAAAGGTAGAAGGTTTGGAACCTATGTTCTCTTCCTAGTGGGAAGACTACTATAGGAACAAAATGGGTGTCTGAAATAAGAAGGATGATAGAGGACTTGTTATCAAGAACAAGGGCAGACTTGAAGCTGTCAGAATATTCCTACCTTTTGCTGCATCCAAGAACTTCAAGGTTTACCAACTTGATATCAAGTGTGCTTTTCTTTATGGGGTGATTGATGTAGAGGTGTATGTCAAACAACCACCTTGGTTTGCAGATCCTGATCATCCTCATTATGTCTGCAAGCTTGGTAAGGCTCTTTATGGGCTACACCAAGCACCAACGAAGTGGTATGAGACCCTATCACAATATCTTTGTCAGCATGGCTACAAGAAGGGTACTATTGATGGAACTCTCTTCATCAAAGGAAGAGAAAATGACATTATGCTAGTTCAAGTATATTTTGATGACATTATCTTTGGGTCAACTAATTCAAAGCACTGCAAAAAATTTTAAAAGCTGATGAAAGAAAGGTTTGAAATGAGTGCCATGTGGGAACTCAATTTCTTTCTAGGAATTCAAGTGAAGCAAGTTAACAATGCCATCTTCATTATTTAGTCAAAGTATGTTCAAGACATACTTAAAAGATTCAACATGACTAATTGTAAGGTTGCTTAGACACCCAAAGCAAGAAACCACTCTCTTGGACCTGATCTTGACGGGGAGTGTGTTGATGAGCATCTCTTCAGGGCATTGATTCGGTCTCTTATGTACCTCAAAGCTAGAAGGCCTGAGATCATGTTTGGTACATGTATATGTGTAAGATATCAAGCCAAACCCAAGATGTCACACCTAATCAATGTCAAAAGAATTCTAAGATATCTTAAAGGTGCTCCAGCACTTGGCCTTTGGTATCCAAAGAACTCTGACTTTAATCTATATGCTTATACCGATAGTGACTATGGTGGCTACAAGATGACTGCAAAGTCTACATGAGGGGGATGCCAATTTCTTGGTGGAAGGATAGTCTCTTGGCAATGTAAGAATCAATCTTATGTATCTGCATCAACTGTTGAGGCCGAATACATTGCTTCTGCAAGCTACTATGCTCAAGTGCTTTGGATTCAAATTAGATGTTAGGCTATGGATTCAACTTCACGGAGACTCTCATCCACATAGAAAACAACAGTGCTATCTCTATAATAGAAAAACCTATGCAACACTCAAGGAAAAAGCACATCAATATCATGTATCATTTGATTAGAGATAACTTCGAAAAGGGATGAATAAAACTACTCAGGGTTAACACAAATGAACAATATACTGATCTGTTCAGCAAAGCTTTTGATGAACAAAGATTCCAATATCTTATATAAGATATTGGGATGATTAACTTTCAGCAGCTTTTCTTAGAACTTAATCATATTATTTCTAAAACCTGTGTGTCTTAAGTTGTCTATTTTATCACCTTCATAAGCCCTTGTTCTCCTTGGAAGTAAAATCCTTTTAAAAGACATTCCTTAGATTTTTTAAAATTTTGATCTCTTTATCCTTCGCAAGATTTAAAATTACCAATGGAAGAAAATTTTGACTTAGCAAACCAATATCTAATTTAGTAGTTTTATCTTCAAATGAAATTTCTAAAATATATTTCAAAGCTTAAAATCAACATAAATACTTGTATGATTTATAAGAACAAATTTTCTTCCGAAAGCAATTTTCTTTCAGGAGTTTTTATTCTTCATTGAATAAACACTATATGTTTTAAATCTCTTCCGAAGCAAAATTCTCAACAATCTTTGAAATATCTTCCGAAATCAATTTCCTTTGGAAGCTTTTCTTTAAGAACTTCCGAATCAAAATAACCTTCTGAAGATTTCTTGACTTCCAAGAAAACTACTTTTTGGGCAATAAAAACTACCTTTTTCAAAGGTGGGACCGACTTCCAGATTTCAAAGTTTATCCTCTTTCATTAACATTGTCTCAGATCCTTTTCACATATAAACCCAACGGTTCCCCCCTCTTCCACTATCTTTTCATTTGCTCTATTTCTCTAACAACCCTGATTTCTCCATGCAACTTCACAAAATGGCAAATGTAAATCTCCGAAACAACACGCCTTTTTTCTTCATCTTTCTTCACCCTTCAGCTTCTTAAAATGGCAAATGTAAATCTCCGGAACAACCCTGATTTCTCCATGCAACATCACAGGCAACACAACCAGGTTGCTCTGTTGGATCAAGAAGAAGGCTAGTGCAACCAAAACCAAATCACTTAGACAAATTTTGGTGCTACTTACAAACGCTTCCGAAGCCAAGTGTGGAACTTCCAAAGGAAGTAGAGTTCTTCCGAAGACGAAGTGAAAGACCAACTTCTGAAGACAAACTCTACTTCCGAAGTCAAAGTACTTACTTCCAAAGTTCAAATCTAAGAGAAAAGATTAGAAAACAACTTCCAAAGTATCAAAGAATAGTGAAACTTCAACTAGTGAATCACCTGCTGATCCTCAAAACTCATCTGGTGATCCTGCACAACACCAGGCTAAAGGAAGTAGCATTATGAAGGAACAGAAAACTGTTAATGTTGCTTCACAGCCAACAATTGATGATGTTTCTCATTCATTCAATCAGTCCTCATTGAATGACTTTGAAACAAGAGTCGGACAACGTGTTCAAGTTCCTGAGCAGAATATGTCCAATCTGGATCTATCTTTGTAACTGGAAGTGATTCCTCGTCTTAGGATTTATAACACTCATCCAGCTGAGAACATCATTGGGGATGTCTCTGAAGGTGTCAGAACAAGAGGGCAAACTCATCATGGGAATGTCTGCTTCTACTTATGCTTTTATCCCAGATGGAACCAAAAAAGGTGGAATATGCCTTGAAAGATAGTAGCTGGGTTGAATCAATGCAAGAGGAGCTGCTTCAATTCAAGAGATAGAAGGTTTGGAACCTATGTCCGTTAACATCTGGTTAAGTACCTATAGGCACTAAATGGGTTTCCAGGAACAAAAGAGATGACAAAGTCTTGATTATCAAGAAGAAAGCAAGACATTGATTATACTAATGTATTTGCACCTGTTGCAAGATTTGAGGCAGTTAGGATCTTCCTTGTTTATACTGCATCCAAGAATTTTACTGTTTACCAGCTTGATGTCAAGTGTGCCTTTCTATATGGGGATATAGATAGGAAAGTGTATGTGTGCCAGCCTCTAGGATTTGAAGACCCACAACACCCCCACTATGGGTGAAAATTGGATAAATCTCTATATGGGTTGCATCAAGCACCTAGGTTGTGGTATGAGACTTTGTCTCAGTTTCTACTAAAGAATGGCTACATCAGAGGACCATTGACAAGACATTATTTATAAGGAAGTTTAGTAAGGACATTTTGCTTGTTCAAGTCTATGTTGATGACCTCATATTTGGTTCTTCAAAATACTAAATGGGTAAGGACTTTGAATGCATTATGAAGAAGAAGTTTGAGATGAGTTCCATGGGAAAAATGGACTTTTCCTTGGAATTTAGGTGAAGAAACTGAAGGAAGGGTTTTTCATTAATCAATCTAAGTATGTCAATGACATCTTAGAAAGATTTGAGATGAAAGATTGTAAGCCAACCAAGACACCCATACCCAGAAACCATAATCTTTGTCCTGACCTTGAGGGGGAGTACGCTTATCAACATCACTATAGGGTGATTATTGGTTCTCTGATGTATCTCACAGCTAGTAGACCTGATATTGTGTTTGCAACTTGCATCTACGCAAGATATCAGGCTGCTCCAAAGGTGTCTCACCTAGGTGCTGCCAAGAGAATCCTCAGATACCTCAAAGGAGCACCTAAACTAGGTCTCTGGTATCCTAGGAACAATGATTTGAATCTCTATGGATACTCTGACAGTGACTGTGGTGGCTGCAATATTGACCTAAAATCAACATCAGGAGGATGTCAATTTCTTAGTGGAAGGATCATCTCATGGCAATGCAAGAAGCAATCCTGTGTCTCTACATCTACTGTTGAAGCTGAATACATTGCTCCTACAAGTTGTTGTGCTCTGCTGCTGTGGATTCAGAATCAAATGTTAGACTATGGATTCAATTTTTTGAGTACTCCTATTCATATTGACAACAATAGTGCTCTCTCCATCACTGAAAATCCATTAAAGCAGTCCAAGACAAAGCATATTGATATCAGGTTGCATTTTATTAGAGATAGTCATGAGAAGAATCTGATTAAGCTAATCAAAGTTGATTCAAATGAACAATATGCTGATTTGTTCACCAAAGTTTTTGATGAACAGAGATTTAAGTATCTCGTAACCGCTATTGGGATGATAAACATTGATTAGCTTAACTCTTTTGAAAACCTTTTTAATATGTAATGTCCTATGTCAATACTATCTAAGATCTGTTGCATAAAGTCTCTTATGTCCTATGTCAATACAATCTAAGACCTGTTGCAAAAAGTCTCTTTGAAAATTTCTAAGTGTAAATTTCTTCCAAAGAGAAATTAACCCTCGGAAGACATTTTAGATATCTTCCAAAGCAAAATTTCTCCTAAGATAATTTTTCTTCTCAGAAGAGTTGTTAGTGTCAGAAGAAGCGATTGATTTCATATCAGATCTACTTCCGAAGCGTACAAAACCTCTCCATTCGGAAAGCAATCTTTACTCTCGAAAGTATCCTTTTACCTTCGGAAGTAGGAATTGCCTTCGGAAGACAAATTACCTTCGGAAATGTTTTATATTCGAAAGAGAGATTTTACTGTGTAACGGAAATCTCTTGGGCCCAACACTGTAAAAAGTAAAGATTTTGTTAATGATGTCGGATTATTTAACTGAATTAAACCTTACCGCCCCTGTCACTTTATCCACTAAACCATCACATCATCTTATCCTAACCCCATTACCGCCATTTAACCATCTTTTAAATAATCCTGACTATTCATTCTCATCTTCTTACCACAAATTTCTACTGTCCTAAAAGCTTCCTTTCTCCTTAAATTAACCCAAGCTCAAACTCTCCTACTTTCACATTTTCTCAATGGCCTTAAATCCTCAACACAACCAAGTCGCACTTCTTGACTCTTCAAGAGATACGGACTTCATTGAAATCATCTCCATCCTCACCCAATCATCCTATTACACAGCCCTATTTGTTAATCCAACTATTTACTCCAATCAAATGGTTGAATTTTGGGATAATAGTCAGGTTGAAACCCTAAATGGGGTTCGTGTGATACGATCCTGCATTTGTGGCCAAGATTTGGTCATCACTTAACAGATTATCAGGGAGCATCTCGAGCTTCATGATGAGGGTGCACCCACAAAGTACCCAAAAGCAGATTTGGACAGCACCCTCATCCTTATGGGATACGGTGGAGACGTGAGCAGGTCGACTATCTACAAATTCAACTTCTCCTACAACTGGAAGTTCCCCCTGCATGTTATCCTTCACTGTCTGTCAAACAAATCTGGGGATGGGACCAAATTACTTAAGAACTAGGGTGCTTAGTTCATGGATTGGTAAGAGGCCTCTGCTTCAACTACTCAAGATTTGTGATGACCAATCTCAGTGGAAATCTACAGAGGGAAACATTCTTTATGTATCCCTGATTTCTTCAGCACATTATCAACTGTGAGCTGGACCAGAGTCGGCTTGTGTGTGTAGCCATTCTGTATGTCCCTCAAATGAGGCCTACCATCTTCAAAACTCTAAAGAAGGTGTCCACCAACTTCACTGGAAGGTACAATTGTCTACTTCTAGGTATGACTGAGCATATAGCTCCTGGTGACATCCATGTTTACCCAACAGGCGATGAACCCACACTAGCAACTACAACCACAATTCCAACACTACCTTCTCCTCCCATCACCATCACCTACAAAAGACGCCCTAAACAAACCCTTTTTCAATCTACTCTCATTGAACAAGCTCCTCCTGTACAACCTAAAAAGGCTAGAGTGGAACATTGGGCTCGCACTCAGCATGAGGTCTCACCATCCTTTACCATTGACCTTAATATGGGTCTTGAGTCTCCTCAGTCTCAAACCGATGAGCCCACTACCCAATTTGAAAGCCCTCAGGGTGAGTATCTACACTCCTCAAAGTAGCCAATAAGGGACAACCCCACCAGAGGCTCAATGCCTGTAGAGATTGACCAAGGTTTCGGGTTAGTAGGCTTAACCTCCTTATCTTTCACTAACCATCTCTTGAAAACTGATGAAGAGATAACATCCCTCCATGGCAATAAAGTTTATCTACAACATCCTCTCCAAGATTAACATAGCCTAGAGAGACCTTTTATCTCCAGACCCCATCAGCAAACCCTTATTGAGGTGAGTCCCACTAATGTGGTGGGGACTCACGCAGACTCAGTTGCCACTATAGAAGGTGCCTCAATGGACCTTATGGATAGTGGTAACATTTCTAAGACTAAATATGTGGAAACCATGCCGTTTGATGACTCTGAAAGAGACATCATTAAGCAGGGGAAACTAGGGTGCCATGAAACCATATCTTGTGGTGAAGCTAAACATACGAGGTATGTTACCTCATCTCTCTGTGATTCTTCAAATAAAGATGAGGGAAGTATGCAACTCTTCATTCAAGACCTACTATCTAAAGTCTTAAACCTTGAATCCAAGGTTAGGACTTTAGAAGAAAGGTCTGCCACTTAGTAACATGAGATTGAAAATCTCAAGGCTCAACTACCTGAGAAACAGATTGAGAGATCTGTTAGGCATGTACATGTGTAGGTCTCCTTGACCTCTTCCTCCAGCTCATCTAGCTCTCAAGATGATGCTACCAAAAAGGGGGAGAGTGTTTAGAGACAAACATGTACGGAAGCATAGAGCCAAACTTTAACCTCCCAAAAAGAGAGCAGAGATCATTGACCAGATCATCAAGCTTGGAGCTGCCAATGAAGAAACACTCCTGCTACAGGAAAAGGCAACCAAGCTATAACAAGAAGCAACACACTTCGCCTTAGAGGAAGAAAGAGAAAAGGAATAGAAGGAAGCTGACATGCAGCTCAGGAGGGATAGGATAGCCTTCCTAACCTCCAGAGAGTTCTATCTTCAAGAGCTTTCTCCACACAATGATGAAACGATCCTATGGCTCTTTAACAAAGAGTAGGATCAATTGGAGAAAGAGAGAAAATAGCTGCAAGAGATAAGCTGAGGGAGAAGAGGAAAAGGGAAGAGGAAGCAAGGGCCACTGCAACCAAGAAGATAAGTGACAACGCCTGGATGAAAGACTATCTCCTAGCTCACGACTTCTCTTGAAGGCAGGTGGGTCCCATGTCTGAAAGGACACTCCAACAAATAGTCAAGGAAATCAAGGCTGATATTCATTTGGGGAAAAGGAGAGAGATGTACAGAAGGGTATATGGGATTACTTTCACACAAACCACTTAACCCCAACCTGAACCAATTCCCTCTCTATTCGCCATCAAAACTGAACCTTACACTCTTGAACCCACACCTTTACCCTCATCCACTTCCTCTCTTCAACCACCCAAACTACCTATCCTGTAACCCAAAAACACTTACCAAAACCACTACACCACATCCTACCCAACAACCTTCCAAACCATCCCCGTAGCCTTCCAAACATCTCCTTCTTGAAGAGTTTAAGGCAATCAAGACGAAGCTCACCAACTACACAACTTTGAGCGACATCTCCTATGAGGAAGATTTTGTCAACTTAACTTATGTTGATGGATCTTCATGTTCCGTCACAAGAGATCAATTTTTTATCTGCGCAAAGGAACACCGGACCATGCTTTAGAACTTCTAGGTATCAACTCAGACTCGTTAAACGATGAAGAAAAGAGACTAAGAAGGAAGCTGGTGACTTTACTGGATACAAGTAAAGAGGACAAGATTCCTAGTCAGTGTTTTGCGCCTAGAAAGAAAATAATCCAGTGGAGGTTCGCTGAAGCTACTCACAACATTGTTCTGGAAAGAGAGAATGCTGAAGTCGATAGGCTGAATGCCACCTCTCTGCTACACTCTAGCAGGTTTGATATTGCTGAGTTAGCAGAGAAACCATTCTCTAACCCCTCCAACTCTGAAACTGCTGGTCACATCAGAAATCATCTCAGCAGTCTTCATCTAGATGAGTTATCTGCAAAAGCTAAGATTGAAGAAGAGTTGAAGTTAAGAAGAAAGGAAGATAAGGATAGACCTCCCACCAAGGGCACATCCTTTCTACAGATGGTGGAAGGTTCTGAATTGGAACCTATAGTTAGATGGGAATATGATTATAGCTCCCATCAGCTAACTCTTTTCAGAGGGCCACAACAAAGGGTACATAGAATTCACGGTGACAGACTAGAGTTCCTGTCAACTAAAGATTTGTACAAACTTCTCAGCACCACATTAGGGAAGAACAAGGAAAGTGTCAAGTATTTACTCTCCTTGGTGCTGAAGGTTTAGAGGAGCAGAAACAAGTGAAGTTTTCGTAGCATCAGCATAGGGGGAGTTTGTTGGATCAAGAAAAAGGCTTGTTCAACCAAAACCAACTTAGACAAATTTTGGTGCTACTTACAAAGGCTTCCGAAGCCAAGTGTGGAACTTCCGAAGGAAGTAGAGTTCTTCCGAAGACAGAGTGAAAGATCAACTTCCGAACACAAACTCTACTTCCAAAGTCAACGTACTTACTTCCGAAGTTCAAATCTAAGATAAAAGATCAGAAGACAACTTCTGAAGTACAAAGAAAAGAAGAAGTCCTCAAGCCTCGGAAGAAGTAGCCTCCTTCGAAGTATAAGTGGGTTCGGAAATTCTTGTTCTTCCGAAGCCATTTAACCTTCGGAAGACACTGCTATGAACCGGTGGACATAAGTATGGTCTTTGACACTCCGTTGCATACCTCTAATATTGCATGGCATTTTCTCAAGAGCCATTTAGTTGACCATATATTATTCCACCATTTACCTTTTTATGTTGGTACAAGTTACCAACTTTAGTTGGTGCAAAAGATAAGTCAGGGACATGTCCTGACAACGATATCTCAGATAAGACTTTATCTGAGATAACTTAAACTATAGCTTTGTAGTATTTGCTTTAGTTAGAGGATTCCAGATGGTATCAAAGTATATTCGGTTGTAGGTAGTATTATATATAGTTTCTCATTATAACTCATAACCGGATGCTTGTAAGAGTCTTGTAACATTTGAGTTGATGAGCAATATATGCAAGTACCTTGAAAATTACTTCTTGTGTTTGATTATTACTTATATATTGTTATCAACTCTCAAAGACTTTGCTTTCATCCGAGTGTTGTTTAAGTGAGTTTGAGAGAAAAACCAAGTGTTTAGTGACATAAACCGATCCTGCAAGCTCTGTTGAACTCTGAGAAAGATGATAATTTCTTAGAGGTTTGTTGAGTTCTGGCTCAGTCACACTACTTCACCTCCCTTACCATTGATCCTACTCTTTATGAGGATCGCTTGATTGAATTTTTGAAGACCTACCAAGAGGTCATTATGGATGGGGAAAAGGTATTGTTTGCCACAATGAATGGGAGGACAATCTTTATCACTCCGGCCATCATCAACAATCATCTTCAATTAGATGATGAAGAAGGTGAGTTGTTCTTCCTAAAGGAGGCTGTAAATCATTCATTTGAGTAGATGGGTTATGTGGGATATTTCTATGTAAAGACCTTCAGGAAAGGGGAGATCTCATCCCAGTGGAAATACTTGCTTCATGTGGCTATCCACAGCTTATCCAACAAGCATGGAGAGTGGAACAGATTAGTGAAGATCTCTCCTTCAAAGTACATGGAATGGTTTAGGGGGTCAAGTTCAGGTACTCTCAGTTTGTTTATACAAATTTACTTGCTAACTTGGACTCCTTAGAGTATTACATATTTCCTAGATATGTTAAATACATTCTCAACTTTGAACTCGGCTCACAGTTGAGGGCAACAGGTAACATTCTAAAATTGGGACAGATGAAGGCCGACATCTTTAAAATCTTAAGAAAGCCATTGTTGGTTTATCAGGGGTAGAAACAGCTTTGACCCTAAAATGTTAGAGCTCATTAATTAAGGTGACAACCTAGCAACACAAGCTTGTGTTGAACCCACACCTTCTACCTCCTAACAACCAAAACGACCTCAAATCACCCACACTTACAAAATAAAATCCAAACAAACCCCTGCTTAAGCTATTGAGTCTATGCATGCCCATATACACTCACCTATACAGGAGGAAGTGGATACTAGAGCTCCCATTTTTCCTAAGGAGCAACCACTCCCATTTTTTCAAGAATAAGTGCTGAGATTCCTCATGCTCCGCCTGATAAGCTCATAAGCCCAACTCCCTTAAACCTTCACTTTAAGTCTCAACACTTAGGTGAATAACATAAAGGGGACAGTTACCATCCCCAACCTCTAGACGTAAATCACCTAATCCCAAACCTTGACTTCTATACTGATGAACACTTAGGTTTCAGTGAGTACCTTGAGTCTCTCTACTCCTCCCCTACTCAATGAGAGATAAGTGCTCCTGAGTCACCTATGTCTAGCCCACATCAGTCACCTATTACTAAGGTGGATACTTATGAACCTATTCAAATATCCATATGGATGAGGCTCTCACCTAAGCAAGTGATTACATCATTCATAACTCAACCATGGCAACTCTTCCCATTGACTCTTCAACTGAAGTTGTCACTGAGTAACGGAAAACAAGTAGCCAAGAACTTCATGCTGGTGGTGCAGAGAGGACTTAGGTTAAATTCTCTCACCCCGAATGATTCTTCTGATGAAGATGAGTGGAATCAGAGGCTAAAGGTGCAAAAATTGTCAAAAACATACACCTACCTAATCTCCAAGGTTAGTTATCTTGAATCTTAGGTGACTACCTTGCAATAAAGGATCAATGATCAATAACTTGAGATATCTTATCTTAAGGAAAAATAGTTGGAAGACCTTTAAAAAGAGCTCAACCAAGAACACAAGAACCTTTGAATGTGATTGATTTACCTCTAACTCATCCATGGTAGTTCTTCACAGAGCGTGTACATTGAGGACTCACCATCCTCACTTACAACTATCCGTACTTAGCACTTTCTCAAGTTCACATTGATATGGACTCTATAGACTCCTTCAATCAAAGTCCTTTTAAGGAAGGTATACCAAGCGCAGTGTTATCTCCACCTCAAGGAACTCCCAACTACATGATAGGGTGATGTATGAAACAAACAGAAGATCCCTGATTCTTCAAAGAGGTCAAGGGTAGCAAGAATTCTTCAATTTTTAGACCTTTATCTACTATGAAGGTCTTGACCTAATCAATATGCCACTTGTCAATCCAAGCCAATCTAGACAAGCTACCAAGATGGCACAAAGGATTGAGGATAGAATTACTAAAGAGTTCAGTCTTAGAAGGAGACAAAGGCAATTAGGTAATACTATTGGTCAACTACATGTTAAGCCAGTCCCTAAGATTAGCTTCGAAGGGAAAACCTTGACTGAAGGCCCAGTGGAACAACCTGAGAGCCCTATCACACCAACAACTACATCAGCCTAGGGGGCTTGTAAGGATTCCAATAAGTCTGATGCAGTCATAACATTCAAAGCATCCAAAGTCTCTCTGCATGTATTCACTAATGTACTGAAGTATAAATGCTTTGGAAGTTTTACATCTTACATAAGAAATATTCTAAGTGTAAAATCTTCCAAAGCCAAGACCAATATCTTCCAAAGCCAAATATGAAGTCTTCCGAAGCTTGAAAGAAAAAGTCTTCCCAAACCAGTTTATGAAGACAAATTTCTTTCGAAGACTTTTATGTCATAGTTACAAGTCAAAAGGCAATCTGCCTTTTAACTCTATATTTGATTTTGTTGTCTAGTCTTTTGTATCGAGTTGGCCTTCAAAGTATAGTTGGTTGTAGGATATAGTATATGTATCTCACGTACTTGTAAATTTCCATTATGCTTTTGTAACAATTTGTAATAGAACTTGAGAAGCAATATAAAACATTTTTGAAAACCAAATACTTATGTTGTTTGCTATCTTGTTTTGTGTTTTCTTTACTTGTGTTCTTAGCATCTACTACTTAATTTAAGTAGTTCCCTATTTGATCTATTAAGTGCTCTAAAGAACTCTCCTCAATTGTATTGTTGTATTGTAAAGTGCATCACCCCTTCTAATGGTCCTACAAATACCCTCAAATTTAATTCGGAATTGATGAACTAGTGATATTGAACTTAACCAACCCAAAACCTCAAATAATTAAGAGCACAAAGACTCTAATACAAATTTGTTAGTCCAAACTGATAGAATCATAGTACAATTGATTGAGGGAATTGTTCAATATCAATACCAAACACACAATAGAAGCAATGAATGATGAAGAAAAGACCAAAAGTATTCAAAAGTAGACAATCAAATCCAATACAAACAATAGAATAAAAGCTCAATAATATTTTAGTGAAATTCCAGCTTACAAATATACTTGCAACAAGAATTAGACGAACTAGGGTTTTGCCAGGTTACTACAATGAAATAAACAAATTCTGTATATAGAGTTGATAATTTTGCTGAGAGTTTTGCTGTCAACAAAACTATCATGCCCAAGTCTAGTTTCGTCCGGTTGAGAAACACAACTATGAGCAAAACTAAATTCGGCTTATAGGTTTACTGGGCAACAAAACATTGATAACTAAAATACTTACTAAGGTAATCGAACATTTAACCTGTTACAGTTAAACATAAAAAAAATCTAATCTAAGTTGAGTCCAACCTATTCTTGATCTTTAATGTTGCATAAGCAAGAAAGATACTCACAACCTCAAGTCTTGCAACAGGTGCAAAGACATCAATGTAGTCAATTCCCTCCTCTCTTGTGTATCCTTGACTGCTAGTCTTGCGTTGTTCTTGATTATATAGCCTCTATCATCTATCTTGTTCTTGAATACCCACTTTGTGCCTATGGGTACTTGACCAACTGGTAATTGACATAGTTTCTAAACCTTTTTTCTCTTGAATTAAAGCACTTCTTCTTGCATTGATTCAACCCAACTACTATCTATCAAGGCTTCTTCTACCTTTTTTGGCTCCATCTATTATAAGAAACATGAGTACAAGAAGACATTCTTGTTGTGAGTTTGTCCCCTTGTTCTCATGCCTTTAGAAACATCTCCAGTGATGTTTTCAGATGGATGAATGTTATGAACCCTGAGCCTAGGAATTACATCCACTATATGGATAGATCCAAATTGAAAAAGTTTTGCTTAGGGTTGTGAACACTTGGTCTAGTTGATGTCTCACATTCATTCAAAGAGGAATGAATGAGCGAAGGAGAGATAGCATTAGTATCAATTGGCTATGAAGCAGCATTAAGAGTTGTCTGTTCCTTTAAATGCATTGTCAATAGATGAGTTTTAAGACTCACTTTGTTAACAACATTTTATAGCTCTAGTAGTTCTTGAGATAAATATACTATCAGATCATGCAATTGTGGGAGTTTGATTTTTAGCATTTCTTGGAGAACTTGGAAGAGGTCTGGTAACTCCAATAGTTGGTCATCATTAAAATCACTTTTAGTGCATGTTCCAACCAAAACATTCTCTTGAAAAGGTTTAGAATAGTTTGAAAACAATTCTAAATCAAATATATGATGAGGTCCATTCCCCCTAACACAATGAGTATGCTCATTAACAAGAATGTTGGATGATTCCTCAAATTGTTGATATTTTGATATTGTAAACTCCATTGGCAATAGATTTAGTGGAATATCCAACAAAGATAGCATCATCTGACTATTCATCAAATTTTGCCATATTGTCCTTTGTGTTAAGTATAGTACACCTGCTACCAAAAGATGTAAGAAAGCTAATAAATGGTGGCCTCTTGTTCCATAACTCATATGGGGTGTTTCCATGTTGCTTAACTACAGCTACTCTTTTCTGCATACAGCCTGCATTATTGATTGGCTCTAACCAAAATGTTAGATGCATCTTTGAATGGGCTAACATGGTTCGAGCAGCCTTAATAAGTGTCCTATTCTCTTCTTAGTAACACCATTTTTGTGGCATCCATCACCGAAAGGTCCATCATTTACCGTTGCTTCCTTTGACTTTTCTTTGATCGTTAATTCCTCATCCTTAGAAACTATTCGTGTGGATATATACTTGCTTTATCGTCTTTATGCTTGTGCTCACATCGTAAACGTATGCTATCCTTAGAACTTTTACAATTTTCATCATCGTTATCACTAATATACTATTTTTATATAATATAATTGTCATTAATAAAACCATTTTTAAGTTACCGATATCACTAATTAAATTTTTATCATTAATATAACTAGTTTATTAAAGTCGTTTTCAACCGAACAAAATTTGAAAACTCAGGGGCAAAGTGCACAGACCAAATGTGACATTTTGCCAAACTACGGCTGGGTATATAAACCCCATTTCCAGCCCTAGCCTTCATTACATCTTCTTCTTCATCTTCTTCTTCTCCACTTTTTCTCCTACTCCTTGCACCAAACCACCCATTTTCTTCACGTTTTCACCGGCAAGACCTCAGCTACAGCTGAGTCTACACCTTTCTACCAGGTAGACGACCTTGGTCGTCCCTTTTGTTGCTTGTTTGCTGTTGTTCTTTTAGGGTTTTGGGTGCTTGAGGCCAACCCTGTACATGAGGTCGTGTGGATGTGTGTGATGTCTTTCTGCATGTTCTTCTTGTTTAGGTGTGTTTGAAATGTATTTCTGGAAGTCCTTGTGGTGTAAATCTCGTGCACAGAGCTGCCGAAGGTTGCTTTGCACTTCTGCAGTCGTGAATCTGCTATTCTGGTGACTGGGTCTGCCGTGCGACTGGGTGTGTGGTGCGACTGAGTCATGCGACTGTGTCTATCGTGCGAATGAGTTGTGCGACTGGGTGTGTCGTGCGACTGAGTCGTGCGACTGAGTCGTGCGACTGCGTGTATGCGTGCGATTGAGTCAATGTGGATGAATGTGTGCCATTGTGTCTGTATCGCACGACTGAATTCCGAGTCGCATGAATGGAGGTTCAGTCATACGAATGAAGCTGATTCGTACGAATGAAGGTTGATTGGTGCATATGGATGTTGAGTCGTGTGATTGGGTGTTGTGTGGTACGACTAAATGCCGAGTCGCACGAATGAGGGTTCAATCGTATGAATGAAGCTGATTCGTACGAATGAGGGTTGAGTTGTGCGGATGGAGTGTTGAGTGGTGCATGTGGTCCTGTCGTGCGATTGGAGTTGTTGTGTGTGAGTTTTTTCTGTGTGTGGTGTGTGTTTGTCGTGTGATGTTAAGGTGACGTCGACACGGTTATCATTGCCAATGACGATATTTTAGTTAACACTATGAAAGTTACTAATGCTATTCCAAATCAAATCAACATAACATTTTACAATTATCACCAACCAAATTGTAACCACTAATATTTACTAAGCATTTCTCTAATAACAATGACACTTTTACACAAATATCATCGGCAATGGCAACAATTCTAGTACTTGGATCTACATAAGATCTAATACGCATGTGTGGTTGTGTGTGTTCCACGCGACCGAACCAATACAACCCGAACCGACCGGACGTTGTTATTTACTATATACATATCATTAATGCTTAGCTATAACTGTCAATAGGTGTTTGTCCGTTCATTGCAGACTACATTTGGAAACTTTGATCATTCATACTTACCACCTAACAAGTGAGATTCGTGGCCCCTTTTTGTGCTTCTACAACATTTCAATCATTTACAAACATGGGGGAAAAGTATGCTCACCCATTTTCTTTCTGCTACAAAACTTACATACAATTTACATACTTGGAATCAACGTGTTACTGTATTGTGAGTACTTATGTGATACATGCTTGAGTTCGCTATGTGGTACTTTCTTTACAACCATTTAATTCCAGTGTTGGAACCAACGGATAGGTATTGGTAGTACTACTTGGTTGACACCCCCACCCTTGTTTGTTGGTATACTAGTTAGTACCAACAGTGGCCAGGAACGGGCCCTTGGGTGAATATATTCCTACAAAGTTCTATGTGTACGTCGTTAGGTTTGGTTGAAAAGTTCATTGTCATGTGATTTTGCTTACTTATAACTGTATTCATGGTATTCCACAACAACTACTATACAAGATCATTACTTATTTACTATTTAAACCTGTGAGCTCACCAACAATTTTGTTGACCATTTCGAGCATATATTTTCACCTGACAATGCTAATTGAAGATCTAGGTGTGTGCCTTAGTGGAGACTCTAGGATGCATTTTTGAGACTAAACATATTTGACAAACATTCATTTTGGAACATTATTGTAGTCTGATTTAAACAATATCATTCTTTTGTTACTTGTTCCCGGGTTGTGGGAATTCCAATACAATGTTATCTTCTTTTGATTATGTGAATCATTTATCATGTTATGCTTATGACTATGTTGTGGTGAATATTGGCTAAACATGACACAAGTCTCCTTTGTTTCAGGTGTTGTCATGACACGCTTGTCCTCATTACTTATATTGCATCTCTATTGCTTACCATGTGTTATGACGATCTCGTCTTGTTACATCCCCGTGTTTCCGCTTTTAGCGGGAGTGTGATAGACTAGTATCAGAGCCATTGGTTATAGAGAAGTAGGCAATTCACTTGACCTAGACTATAACCTAGGAACCTTCATTTAGATTTGCATGCTAGGATGTGTGCATTTTATATCTCATGTGTGTTCCTCGTTACTTGTTCGTTTATCTATCTGCCCTCTGATCTATTCACCCTATGAGAGAGCCCTTATGCTCACTCCATATGGGATGCTTCTATTTGATCTTCCGTTCCCTCTGCGTGTCGAGTGGTTTTTATCAAATTTGGTTATTAACCCGAGATCTTCATAGATCATGTGATTGCGCTTGACCACGGACACTAGGATTGACCCTGAGGAGGTTATGTCTAAAACCTCGAAAGAGGAAGGAGATAGATAACCTTTGCCAAACTAAACCTGATTATATGCATGGATTTGCAACTATTATGATGGACTACTGTTGGAACATTACCAATTCATGGTGTGAGAACTACATGACATACATGTGATGTGTGGTAACAACAAGTGTGATATTATCTTGGAATGTTGGACTTTGATGAGTGGTATGGACAATATACTTTAAAATGGTTAAAGCTTATGTGTTTACTACTTTTATGATTAGAAAATGCCGCCTCGAAGAGTTATCCGCAACAACAGTAGCGAAAGTGAAGCCCTGAGGGGCAGAGGAAGAGGTAGAGGTAGAACACCAAGAGAAAGTGATGGCCCTTCCAGTAACATTGAAGGAATAGGAAACTTTGACATGGCAACTCTGATCGCTTAAGAGATGGCCGCACTGATCCCGACTATAATGGCCCAAGTCAGCGATGCTCTACAGAATTACCACCCTCACGGGGATGGTGGCAATGATAATAAGGATAATGGAGAAAGAGGTCAAGGTGGGATTGAAACTGAAGAGGGAAATGGGAACCCTATTGGGAACAAGAGTAATCAGGAAACCGGAAATGGTGGAACAGCCGGTAATGAGACTAGGGTTGTTAGTACAAGACGAGGATGTTGATACAAGGAATTTGCGGCTTGTAAACCGAAATAATTCGATGGAAAAGGTGGAGTGATAGCCCTAATCAGATGGCTTGAGAAGATGGAGACAGTGATTGATATCAACGAGTGCCTCGACAGCCGAAAATCAAGTATGCCACATGTTCACTACAGGGTAAAGCACTAACTTGGTGGAACACCCAGGTTCAGGCTAGGGGAAGAGAATCAGCGATGCAAATGTCATGGGATAAGTTTAAGGCCCTAATCACTGAGGAGTACTGCCCCTCAATGAGATGAAGAAACTAGAGCACGAATTCTAGAATCATGCTATGGTAGGGGACAGGCACGCAGCTTACATTGATCGATTTCACGAGCTGGCAAGATTTGTTCCACATCTAGTGACTCTGGAATCTAGGAGAATCAAGAGGTATATTTGGGGAATTGCGCCTCAAATCCAGGGGATGGTAACATCAGCTACTCCTCCTACGATCCAAAGCGTGATTCTGAAGGCTGGCACTCTGACAGACGAGATGGTGAGAACAGGGGTCTTGGGAAGAGGAGCAGAGAAAATAAAGGATGTTGGGGAGACAAGTCAGTCGAGTGCTGGTAAATTTGACAAAAGGGCCAAGACAACCAGAAATTTTGTGGCCGTGACGCAGGGCAAGACTGAATACATAGGGCCGCACCCCAAGTGTGATAGGTGCAAATTCTATCATCCCCCAAGAATGTCGTGTCGGGTGTGCGTGAACTGTAGACGCCCGGGGCATCTAGCGAGAGACTACAGAGTAGCACCGAATCTGGTGGCACAGGTCAATGCGGTTAACCCCGCCGGGAGTGCCAGGGTCTGTTATGAGTGTAGAAGCCCTGACCACTACAGAAACATGTGCCCCAGACTGAATCGGGTGACGGATTAGCAAGGGAACAATCAACAACAATTGATGGCCATAGCTGGAAATCAAGGCCCAACAAATCAAGGAAATGCAGCTCGGGGACGCGCGTTCGTCATCGGAGTAAACGATGCCCGTCAGGACCTGAATGTTGTCATGGGTACGCACTTAGTCAATAATCACTTCGCATCTTTATTATTTGATACTGGGGCAGACAATAGCTACATATCTTTTGAGTTTGTTCATTCGCTCGATTTGAGTCCTAGTAGGCTAGAAACTAGCTAGTCTATAGAAATGGCCAATGGTAGGGTTGTATAGGCCCATGCAATCATTAGAAAGTGCTCGATGATATTAGAGAACCATGCCTTTGATATAGACTTGATACCCTTTGAGTTACGGAGTTTCGACGTGATTATGGGAATGGATTGGTTGTCGAAACACGGAGTTGAGATTGTCTGTTGGGACAAAGTAGTACAAATACCTATGCCAAACAGGGAGGTGCTTAGAATTCAAGGAGAACAACCGGGAAGAAACCTAAAGCTTATCTCCTACATGAAACCACGCCGAAGCTTACGGAAGCAATGCTACGTGTTTCTCGCTCACGTAGTAGAAAAGAAGGAAGAGGAGAGGAAATTGGTAGATATTCCAGTAGTACGGGACTACCCAGATGTATTTCATGATGACTTGTCTGGTTTGCCTCCTCCACGACAAGTGGAATTTCGTATAGATTTGGATCCTGGAGCTACACCGGTGGCAAAGTTGCCATATCGGTTAGCACCATCGGAAATGCAAGAGTTATCCAGTCAATTATAGGAATTACGGGAGAAGGGTTTTTTCCGGCTGAGTCACTCACCATGGGGAGCACCGGTGTTATTTGTCAAAAAGAAAGATGGGTCGTTCCGAATGTATATCGATTACCGCGAGTTGAACAACTTAACCATGAAGAATCAGTATCCTCTCCCCAGGATTGACGATCTGTTTGACTAGTTGCAAGGAGCTTCATATTTCTCCAAGATCGACCTTCGTTCTGGATATCATCAACTAAGGGTTTTCGAGGAGGACATACCGAAAAAAGCATTTTGAACTCGTTATGGGCACTATGAGTTCTTGGTCATGCTGTTTGGGTTGACTCACGCACCAGCTGTGTTTATGGACCTAACGAATCGGGTGTGTAAACCTTATTTGGATAAGTTTGTGATCGTATGCATAGACGATATACTTATCTACTCCCGATCGAAGGAGGATCATGAAGAACACCTCCGTGCGATACTGGAACTGCTACGGGAAGAGAGACTTTTCGCCAAGTTCTCAAAGTGTAAATTTTGGTTGCGAGAAGTGAAATTTTTTGGGCATGTGGTGAATAAGGATGGAATTCATGTAGATCCCGGTAAGATTGAAGAGGTGAAGAAATAGGATGCACCCCACACACCTTTAGAGATATGGCAATTCTTAGGATTGGCCTGGTACTATTGTCGGTTCATCGTGAATTTTTCAAAGATCGCTCAACCTTTAACACTGTTGACTTAGAAAGACAAGAAGCTTTGTTGGGGACACGCACAAGAACAAGCGTTCCAAACGTTGAAAGAGAAGTTGTGCAACATACTGATATTGTCCCTCCCAGACAGAACTGATGATTTCGTGGTGTACTATGATGCTTCACACCAAGGATTGGGATGTGTGCTAATGCAGAAGGATAAGGTCATTGCCTACGCTTCGTGACAACTTAAGGTGCACGAAAAGAACTATACAACTCATGATCTAGAGTTGGGTGTTGTAGTATTTGCACTTAAGATATGGAGGCATTACCTGTATGGAACCAAATGCATCATCTACCTAGATCATAACAGCCTCCAACATATCCTTGATTAGAAGGAACTTAATATGTGTCAGCGACGTTGGGTAGAACTACTTAGCGACTACAATTATGAAATCTGGTATCATCCGGAGAAAGCGAAAGTGGTAGCTAATGCTCTAAGCCGCAAAGAACGCATGAAACCACTACGTGCACGAGCGTTGGGATTGACTATTCAAACAAATTTGAAAGCTCAAATCCAAATTGCACAAAATGTGGCATTGAAAGAAGAAAACCTTGTGGGAGAAGAGCTTTGAGGATTGGATAAACAAATGAGTTGCAAGGATGATGGTATTGTGTACTTCATGGATCGTATATGGGTACCCAGATGGGGAGGCGTACGTACCTTAGTCATGGATGAAGCACACAAGACACGATATTCTATCCATCCTGGTGCAGATAAGATGTACCACGATCTTAAGGATCTGTACTGGTGGCCAGGCATGAAGAAAAACATTGCTATGTACGTAAGTAGATGCTTAACATGCTCAAAAGTTAAAGCTGAATACAAGAAACCATCAGGATTATTACAGCAACCTGAGATTCCTAAGTGGAAATAGGTGAACATAGCCATGGATTTTATCACCAAACTCCCTAGAATGAGCAACGAGCATGACTCGATATGGGTCGTAGTGGATCGGATGATGAAGTCAGCTCATTTCTTGCCGATCCGAGAAGACTACAAAATGGATAAGTTGGCAAGATTGTACATAAAGGAGGTCGTGACAAGACACAGAGTACCGGTGTTGATTATATCCGAACGTGACAACTGATTTACATCACGATTTTAGTAGACACTACAGAACGCGATAGACACTTGATTAGATATGAGTATCGCCTATCACCCACAGACAGACATCGAAAGTGGACGAACTATACAAACATTGGAAAACATGCTGAGGGTGTGTGTAATCGACTTTGGTGGTAGTTGGGAGACTCATGTACCACTGATTGAATTCTCTTACAACAGCAGCTACCATACGAGCATTGGATGTGCTCCATTCGAAGCATTGTATGGTAGGAATTGCATATCTCCCGTTAGTTTGGTGGAGATTGGTCAAAGCCAGTTAACAGGCCTAGAGATTATCCAAGAAACAACCGACAAAATTTTCCAAATCAAACACCGACTAAAAGCTACAAGAGATTGCCAAAAGAGCTATGCCGACCACTGTCGGAAGCCTGTAGAATTTAACATTGGGGATCGAGTTTTACTCAAAGTCTCTCCTTGGAAGGGTATCGTTCGATTTGAAAAGAAAGGGAAGTTAGCCCCAACATATGTACGACCATTCGAGATTTCAGAACGAATCGGTCTAGTAGCTTACCGATTAAGGTTACCACAAGAACTCAGCGGTGTACATGATACGTTCAATGTGTCAAAGCGCAAAAGGTATTTGGCTGATGAATCCCTTCAGGTGCCAATTGCGGAAATCAAGATTGACGAAAAGCTCCATTTTGTCGAGGAACCCATTGAGATCATTGATCGAAAGGTCAAGAAATTGAGGCACAGTAGAATACCAATTGTCCGCGTGAGGTGGAACTCCAAACGAGGGCCAGAGTTTACATCTGAGCGGGAAGACCAGATGAAACTAAAATATCCGCACCTATTCGAGGATGATACTCTTGGACCTAACTCCAGCTGAATTTTGAGACGAAATTCTCTCAATTGGGGGATACTATGACATCCGTCACCGAAAGGTCAGTCATTTAACGTGGCTTCCGTTAACTTTTCTTTGATCATTCATTCTTCATCCTTATAAACTATTCATGTGGATATTATACTTGCTTTTGCTCTCATCGTAAACATATGCTATCCTTAAACTTTTACAATTCTCCTCATCGTTATCACTAAATATACAATTTTTATATAATATAATTTTCATTAATAAAACCATTTTTATGTTACCAATATCATTAATTACATTTTTATCATTAATATAACTAGTCTATTAAAGTCGTTTTCAACCGAAACAAATTTGGAAACTCGGGGGCAAAGTGCACGGACCAAATGTGACATTTTGCCAAACTAGGGCTGGGTATATAAGCCCCATTTCTAACCCTATCCTCCATTACATCTTCTTCTTCATCTTCTTCTTCTCCACTTTTTCTCCTCCTCCTTGCACCAAACCGCCCATTTTCATCGCGTTTTCACCGGAAAGACCTCGGCTACAACTGAGTCTACTTCTTTCTTGGTAGACGACCTTGGTCGTCCCTTTTGTTGCTTGTTTGCGGCAGTTCTTTTAGGGTTTCAGATGCTCGGGGCTAACCCGAGTACATGAGGTCGTGTGGGTGCGTGTGATGTCTTTCTACGTGTTCTTCTTGTTTAGGTGTGTTTAAAATGTGTTTCTGAAAGTCCTTATGGTGTAAATCTCGTGCACGGAGCAGCCGAAGGCTGCTCTGCACTTTTGCAGTCCCGAATCTGCTATTCTGGCGACTGGTTCTGCCGTGCGACTAAGCCGTGCGACTGAGTCATGCGATTGTGTCTTCGTGCGACTGAGTTGTGCGATTGGGTGGGTCATGCGACCGAGTCGTGCGACTGTCTGTATGCATGTGATTGAGTTGATGCGTTTGAATGTGTGCGATTGTGCGTGTATCGCATGACTGAAGGCCGAGTCGCATGAATGAAACTGATTCATACGAATGAAAGTTGATTCGTGTGTATGGATGTTGAGTCGTGCTATTGGGTGTTGTGTGGTACGACTGAATGCTGAGTCGCACCAATGAAGGTTCAATCGTATGAATGAAGCTGATTCATACGAATGAGGGTTGATTCGTGCGGATGGAGTGTTGAGTTGTGCGTGTGGTCCTGTCGTGTGATTGGAGTTGTTGTGTGTGAGTTTCTTCTGTGTTTGGTGTGTGTTTGAAATGTGTTTCTAGAAGTCCTTGTGTTGTAAATCTCGTGCACGGAGCAGCCGAAGGCTGCTCTGCACTTTTGTAGTCCCGAATCTGCTATTCTGGTGACTGGTTCTGCCGTGCGACGAAGCCGTGCGACTGAGTCATGCGATTGTGTCTTCGTGCGACTGAGTTGTGCGACTGGTGGGTCATGCGACCGAGTCGTGCGACTGTCTGTATGCATGCGATTGAGTTGATGCGTTTGAATGTGTGCGATTGTGCGTGTATCGCATGACTAAAGGCCGAGTCGCACGAATGAAACTGATTCATACGAATGAAAGTTGATTCGTGTGTATGGATGTTGAGTCGTGCTATTGGGTGTTGTGTGGTACGACTAAATGCTGAGTCGCACCAATGAAGGTTCAATCATACGAATGAAGATGATTCATACGAATGAAGATCTAGGTGTGCTGCCTTAGTGGAGACCCTAGGATGCATTTTTGAGACTAAACATATTTGACAAACATTCATTTTGGAACATTGTTGTAGTCTGATTTAAACAATATCATTCTTTTAATGCTTGTTCCCGGGTTGTGGAATTCCAATACAATGTCATCTTCTTTTGATTACGTGAGTCATTTATCATGTTATGCTTATGACTATGTTGTCGTGAATATTGACTAAACATGACACAAGTCTCCTTTGTGTCGGGTGTGGTCATGACACGCTTGTCCTCATTACTTATATTGCATCTCTATTGCTTACCATGTGTTATGACGATCCCGTCTCATTACTTCCCCATGTTTCTTCTTTTTGCGGGGGTGTGACAATTTTGCTGAGGAGTTCAGAAGCATAATATTTTCTGGCCATCCCTTTTGAGTTATAGAATGTGTCAAGAACTTGATTCTTAAACTCAGTCCCTTGATCACTTTTAATTATCTTAACCTTGTGATTAATTTGATTTTCTATTTTATGAATAAAAGATTTTAATGTTCTAGCAGTTTCATCTTTAGTTCTTAAAAAGAATACCCATATGAATCTAGAAAAATCATCAACAATCACAAGACAGTGTGATTTCCTTCCAGTGCTCATTATACTAATGGGACCAAATAGATACATGTGAAATAAGTGTTATTGAGTAGTGATAGAGTTAACTTCTTTAGATTTATGAGATACTTTATATTGCTCTCCTTCCAGACATGCAACCCAGCTTTATTTGTAGAAAGATTCCTTTTTAGGCACACCATGTACCATGTTATTTTTAACCAATTTATTCATGGTTTAGAAATTAACATGACACATGCATTTATGCCACAGAGTTGACTCATCACCATTAGCTTTGGAAAGAAACCATGATACATCACCCAGTGGGGTAGCATTGTTCATATCGAGCTTGTACATATCCTCTCTTCTGGGAGATTTAAGAAGCACTAATTCCTAAGGAATTGTCATCCCGGGTTTAAGGATAATGCATTCATGTTATGTGAAAAGTAATTGGTGAGTTTTGATCACATAGTTGAGAAACACTATCTACAAACTAAATAGGACCTCCATCAAAATATTGAAATTTACTTTGTTGACAAAATGTATCCTCTAGCCTCTCCTCCAAACTAAATAGGACCTCCATCAAAATATTGAAGTTGTTGAAGAAAAGATATGTTCCCAATCATGTGCCTAGAGCATCCACTATCTACAATCCACAAATTTTCATTCTTGTCATGTGGATGTCCTTACATATAAGGTGAAAGAGTTAGTTGTTCTTGTAATTCCAAGCCTTGTTGGTCTAGGGCTCTTCGAATGATGATGACATAATTGAACCAAAATATATGCATAAGGGGTTACTAGATGTATGTGAATAAGAGGTTTGGGCTGCAACATCTTGTTTGATATTCCATTCCATCCTTTGGCTGATCAGTGTAGATGAACTTGATAAAGCATGGGTAGCTTGGCATACTTCCAAGGCTTGTTTCTTCTAGAAAGAAGCTTTCCTTAACTTGACTTCCAAAGTAGCCTTCGTTTTGGAAGGTTTCAAAGGAACTCCTTTGTTCTTTTGAATTTTATTTGCCTTATCTTCTAAAGCTATTTTCCTTTCAGAAGAATAAGTTTCTTCTGAAGCCAAATTTGCTTTAGAAGTAAGCTTTTCTTTCCTCATTACTTGGACCATGTGACAAGGTCCAAATGTGAAACCTTCCTTGACTTCTTCTTTCTTAGAATTTTTTGCGTACTATGTGTTTGCAAGATTGTAGTAACAATCTTTAACCATGTGGTTATGCAGACCACATATTATGCATGCAATGTTAACTTTTATGGGAAGTGAAGATTGTTGTTTCTTGGACTTCTTTTCTTCATCAACAGTCTTCCAACTTTTCATCCTTTCGAATGACAGGAGTGCTGGTACGATGCTCCTTTCCCAGATCACTGTTTCCAACCACCTACAATCTGGCTGAAATAAACACACCCTTTTTCTTTGGGTCTATCATCAACTTGGATTCAGCCACTTTCTTGAAGGTTTTTCTGGCTGCCTTAGCCCTATTTTTTCTGGCTTTGGTGGTTAGGGGCAGATCATCACCGATGGGAATAGCTTGTCATGCCTAGTTTTTCCCTGTTATGTTCTCCATAGTTGCATCACTCTTCAACTTATAGGGTGGTGGGTCAATAGTAGGAACCTCTTGCTCTTTAGTCCCACATCTTGGCTGTCTTACATACTCATAAGAGTGTGGTGGAGCAATTTCATTGGTTCCTAACCCTTTTTATTTTGATGACAAATTTTATAGTCGGAGGATGATGTAAAAATGGTTTGGAAGATTTGCTTAGAAATAGCTTGCATCCTGGCTTGATCCTCAACTATGACTACTTGGGCTTGAGCCTTAATCAATTTGGAGATTAAATCTTTTATTTGAGTCCTATAGTTGGCATGTTCATGTTTTAAAATGGACATAGTTTTCTATAACTCTACAATTTTCGTTTTATAGTTACATTCAGCTCTTTTAAAATCACTTTTAAGGATATTCAAAGACTTAATATCAGATTTAATTTTCCTAGTGTAGTCTTGATACATTTAAATATAGCAATGCAAGGTGGAGTACTGAGATGTTCACATACCATGTTGTCATAAGTTCCAGCCATCAATGCTTGAGTAGGAGTCACATCCTACGCCATGAAGCTTAAGTCAACCTCTTGAGCAACAACAATTGTGTGTTGTTAAATGATTTTCTAGTGGATTTGGGTGTGGTAGTATGTGTCAAGGTTTGAGTGGTTCCCGGATTGGATTTGGGAACCTTGCATTCCCTGGCAGAGTGGCCTAGCTGGTTACAGTTTAACACTTGGGTTCGCTCTTGTCAAACCCAAATTTGTTGTTAGTTGGGTTTGGGGAAATTACCTTCCATTTCTCTTGAATAAATTTGTAGAGAATATGTATAGAGGCTGAAGCAACCAAAGTCTTTCTGTATGCATGCTACACAAGTACTGAAGAAGAATTCTTTGGAAGTTTCACACATGCAACAGACATATTCTAAGTGCAAAATCTTCTAAAGCCAAGACCAATATCTTTCGAAACCAAAGATAAAGTCTTCCAAAGCTTCAAAAAGACAAAGTCTTCCGAAGCTCTACACCTGAAGACAGATTTATTCCGAAGCCTTTTAGTAACATGCTTTATTTGATGTACTTTTCTCTAAAGCTGGACCCCTTTCCGCTGCATCTCTGTAAAGTCACCAACTTACATGAGTTGGTGAAAAGGTCCATGCTTTTGGTAACTGTACATTGAGGTCCTCAGTGTGTAACTTTCTACTTCATGTACTTTATCCTTTTTGTAATAGAAAAGGATGTGAGCTATGGCATGTCATAGTCACAATTTCAAAAAGGCAATCTGCCTTTTTGACTCTACAATTGATTTTGTTTGGAGTCTAGTCAATTGTATCTAGCTGGCTTTCATAGTATGGCCTGCTATAGAATGTAGTATAAGTATCTCAGGTTCTTGTAACTTTATTGATATGCTTTGTAACACTTGTAATAGAACATAGAGAAAACAATATACTGCATTCTTGAAAACCATATACTTGTGCTCTTGTGTTCTGTCTCTTACATTACTTGTATTCTTAGAGTCTTACTTGTGGTTAATCCAGTTCACTGTTTGATTAAGTTTTGGTTAATCTCATATTTGTGTTGTTGTATTGTAAGTGACCGCCTTCACCTATCGTGCATTTGGTATTAGAGCATTACAACCTCTTGATATAAGATCTTACCATCTTAAGATCCCTCACACACACAAATACTAAACTTTTCAAATGGCAGCCATTTCCAAGACTGATATGGAAACTACAACCATGAACAAGTACCCACTGATCACTCTTGATGACTTTGATACGTGGTGCATGAGAATGGAAGGTTTCATTAGGTCTCTAGATTCATGAATCTAGGAGTCTGTTGAGAATGGACCTTACATACCTAGCACCCCCTCTGCTACTGGTGCTGGTATGATCCCCAAGGCTATGGCAAACTACTCTCATGAAGATAGGAAGAGAGTAGAGATTGATAGAAAAGCCATGACAGCCCTTCAGACTGCTCTTCCAAACTATGTATACAGAGGTTTCAAGAAGTGCAAAACAGCCAAGCAGTTATGGGATGGACTGAAACTGATGTATGACGGTTCCTCTTAAGCCAAGGAGACAAGAAGGATCTCCTGAAGTAGCAGTTTGAAAACTTAACCGTCAAAACAGGTGAAACCATGACTTAGCAATACTTTAGGTATGTTGCGATTGTGGATACCCTTGTGGATGGAGGAGTTCCTCTTGAGAACAGGGACATTGTAAGGAAGTTCATGTCCTCACTTCCTAGGCACTGGACACACTACTATGTGGTGATCAAGAGGATGGAAAATCTCAAAACTCTTACTCTGATAGAGTTTTATGGGATTCTCAGTGGCTACCAGATGGAGATGAACATGCAAGGTTCGCCTGGCTACTCCAACAATCAAATGGGTTCAGCCCTGCATGTGGTTGAAAGGGATAGCATAGAACCCCAACATCATCTCACATTCTACCCTGACAACTCACCAAAGGGTCCTTTCATCACCTTCCCACAGACACCAAGGGTACACCCAAGGAAGCCCATTCCAAGAGACAAGTTCTTCTCAAGCATTTGTGTCTTCTGATGAAAGTTGTGGCAGCTTTCTATTCACCCTTGAAGACCTGGACTGTATCCATCTAGATGATCTGGAGTACATGGAGATAGTTCAGCAAATGGTTCTTCTCACTCATAACCTAAGAAGTTCTACAAGTGGACTGGAAGGAAGTTTCCAAGCAATGCAACCAGTGGAAAGTTTGGCTTGGACAAAGACAAAGTCAAGGGTTATAACTGTAAGTTGATGGCCACTTTGCCAGGGAGTGTAAGGCACCTAGAAGAAATGGTGGCCAAACACAGTCCAAACCCAAGCACGGATGGCAGATCATGATGAATCCAAGGTATTGGAACATCCCTTTACCCCTGAATACATTGCTAATGTAAATAGATACAGGTCCTATAACTTGGAGATGAGATCTGATCTTGAGTCCTTAAACATTTTATAAAATCTGAAGATAGAGGACTTAGAGAAAGCAATTTTAGTTCTAAAACTAAGCATACAGATTTTAGGACTCAAATCAAAGATCTCATAACTAAGCTGACTGAGTGCGAGGCTAAGCTTGTGATCAGCAAAGCCAGGGTAGACAAGTGTGTTCTTGAAGAAGAGACCATCATGAACATGATATCCTCATCCCTGCACAACAAGGTGTGCTATTAAAACAACCAGGGACTAAGATCAAATAAGATAGCTCCTCCACACACAATCTTGTCTGTATGATCTCCTAGGTGTGGAACTTATGAAGATCCTTTGAGTGAAGACAATGAAAAAGTGATAGTAAAGAGTTCCTCTGAGAAGAGTGAAGAGGAGGATTCTAAGAAGACCCACTATCCTTCTTAAGAGAAGAAGAAGACTGTGATCACCAAGTCAATAAGGAAGAACTTGATTAGAAAGAGCAAAAGGAAAGCAAGGAAGGCTCAAGAGATCAAGGATACTTTTGACTCCAAGCAGAAACAAGTGTTTATCTCTGCAGGGTTTGAAGTAGTAAAGACTGAAGACATCAACCTAAACTCTTCTGCTAAGAGTTCTGGTTCCTATTCAAATCATCTCAGTATCAAGAAGAAGACTGAGCTGCTATGTACCATTACTACATAGCCTCGACCATCAAACTCCAAGAACATTCCCTGGCCCAAAAGGACTGTCTCAGCATCTGCAAAGATTAGGGTGGAGAAGGGATGTGACCAAAGTCAGTCTTATTCATAGCAGAAGGCTCTTGGGAAGAAGAAAATGAAGTGTGTTATGTGTGAAAATACTACTCATCTTGGTAAAGATTGTCCATACAATCCTAAGGGTACTCTTCATATGATCAAACCAAAGACTTCCAAGAGTTCTAAGAAGATTTAGGCTTCCAAAGGAAATTTTGTTTTCCTCAGAAGCTCCAAATCTAAGAAGAAGGCAAGTGGAAAATTGCCTTCGGAAGAAAAGTTGGTCTCGGAAGTAAGGAATACATCCGAAGCACTGAAGTCTATTACTGTGTGCAGAATCTTACCAAGGATCAGTCATCAAAACTTCCAAAGCATCAAAAGCTTTCGAATTATTGAAGGTCAAGTCCAAGACTTCAAAGGTGGTGTGGAAGTCTATGAAAGACCAAGTGACTGAAAATTCTCCATCAACAACAGCTTAAGATCCTCTTAGCACAACCATAGGATCTATTACTATTGCATTACCTTTTGTTTCACTTTGTGAGCCCAAGACATGTAAGGCTTGGGTTTCCAAATGTAACTAATCATTTTCTTTGTGCAGGGACAGCTAAAGACAAACAAAAATGTCTGGATTATTGACAATGGCTGGTCCAGGCACATGACAGGCAATAAGTCACTACTCCAGAACTTTGAAAGGATTGATGGAGGGCCAGTTGCCTTTGCAGGAGATGAAGGTGGTTATATTTTAGGAAGGGGCATGGTCACAAATGCTAAGCTCAGCATTGAAAAGGTAAACTTTGTTAAGGAGCTTGGGTGGTACAAGCTTCTGAGTGTATCCCAATTTTGTGATCAGAGTCATAAGATGCTCTTTACTCAGCATGAGTGCATTGTTCTCAAGCCCAGGGAGGTCATTCCTCTTGAGCATATTCAGCTTAGAGCCCCAAGGAAAGGGAACATGTACAAGATGGACTTGCAAGAAACATCTCCCTCTAGAGAAGTTTCATGCTTTCAGTCTAAAACCAATAGTGATGAGTCTTTCTTATGGCATAAAAGAATGCGCCATGTAAACTTTAATAACATGAACAAACTTATTAAGAATGATTTGGTAACTGGAATGGCAAAGAAATAGTTTACAAGTGATAACCATTGTGTTGCATGCCTAATAGGGAAGCAACATATGGTATCTCACAAGCCTAAGGAAAGGAACTCCATCACTACACCCCTAAACTTGTTACATAAGGATCTCTTTGGCCCCACTAGTGTAATGAATCTAGGAAGAACCTCTTACTATTTAGTGATAATAGATGACTTCACAAGATCATTTGGGTCTTCTTCCTTAGATCTAAGGATGAGACTCCTAAGATTCTGAAGAATTTCATCTTGAAGATTAAGAATCAATCTGATCACAAGGTCAAAATCATAAGATGTGATCAGGGAACTGAATTCATGAACCAAATCCTTGATGCATTCTGTGATGAAACAGGTATTACAAGACAATACAATGCTCCCAAGACTCCTCAGCAGAATAGTGTTGCTGAGAGGAGAAACAAGACACTGATTGAAGCTGCAAGAACCATGCTGTCTGACTCTAAACTGCCCATCTCCTTCTGGGCAGAGGCAGTCAACACTGCCTGCTATGTACAGAACAGAGTTTAGTAGTTAAGACTCATAGCAAGACTCCTTATGAACTTTGGCACAAGAGGAAATATTTCATTGATTTTCTCAGGTCATTTGGTTGTCCTTGCACCATCTTGAATACCAAGGATCAAATTGCCAAATTTGCTGAGAAATTAGATGATGGACACTTCATTGGATACTCTTCCCATGCTAGGGCTTACAAAGTATAGAATCTTAGAACTAGAATTGTTGAGGAGTTAGCCAATGTGACATTCAATGAACCCACACCGTGTGTGGCTGGTTCTGGTCCTGATTGGCTCTTTGATCCAGATTTAGTTACCAACTGTATTAACAAATCTTGTGAGACTGTTTCAGGATTTGTAGAAATTTAAATACACGTGATCTTGATCCAAGATTTGAGTTGAGAAGACCTTCAAATAATACATATTCAGCTCTAGTTGGAACTACTTCTGCAAATGTGGTTTCTATCAGCACCACAATAACAAACTCAGTTGATACATCTGGTATGCCTTCACATTCCAGCTCAGAGGCTCAACAACCAGATAAAGATGCTTTAGTTGCATAAGACAATGATGGTAGTGGTGAAAGTGATCAAGACTTTCTAGATGCTGATAACCACTCCATAGATGACCACATCAATGATGTCACACACTCCTTGGATCAATTCTCTATTGATAAGTGTGCTGATGTGGTGGGTGAAACTTCTATGCCAAATCTAAATTTCTCTAACTTAGATCCTTTCAGCAACTTGCTGTGACCCCTCAGCTAAGGATCCACAAGTCCCACCCCACCACAAACATTATTGGAGATATTGTCATAGGAGTAAGTACAAGAGGAAAAACCCATAAAGCAAATGTTTGTCTCCACTCTTGTTTCTTATCCGAGGTAGAGCCAAAGAAAGTTGATGAGGCTCTGGAGGATGGAAGTTCGGTTGAAGCTATACAAGAGGAGCTGCTTCAATTCAATAGACAGAAAGTTTGAAACCTTTGTCCTCTTCCTCATGGGAAGACTACCATTGGAACCAAATGGCTGTTTAGGAACAAGAAGGATGATAGAGGCATTATCATCAAGAACAAAGCTAGACTAGTTGTTCAAGGATATACACAAGAAAGAGTTGACTATATGGATGTCTTTGCTCCTGTAGCAAGACTGGAAGTTGTTAGGATATTCCTAGCATTTGCTGCATCGAAGAATATCAAGGTCTTTCAACTTGATGTGAAGTGTGATTTTCTTTATGGAGTGATTGATAAGGAGGTATATGTTAAATAACCACCTGGTTTTGCAGATCTTGATCATCCTGATTAGGTCTGCAAGCTTGACAAAGCTCTTTATGGGCTACATCAGGCACCCAGGAAGTGGTATGAGACATTATCTGAGTATCTTTGCAAACATGGATACAGGAGAGGTACTATAAATGGAACTCTCTTAATCAAAGGACATGGAAATGACATATTGTTGGTTCAAGTATATGTGGATGACATCATCTTTGGTTCAACTAATCCAAAGCTCTGCAAAGACTTTGAGAAGCTGATGAAGGACATATTTGAAATGAGTGCCATGGGGGAACTCAATTTCTTTCTGGGAATTCAAGTGAAGCAAGTTGAAGATGGCATCCTCATTAGTCAGTCAAAGTATGTTCAGGACATACTCAAGAGATTCAACATGACTGATTGGAAGATTGCTAAGACACCCATAGTAAGAAACCACTCCATTTGAACTGATCTTGAGGTGGAGTGTGTAGATGAACACTTATACAAGGCTATGATTGGGTCTCTTATGTATCTTACTGCTAGCAGGCTTGATATTATGTTTGCCACTTGCATATGTGCAAGATATCAAGCCAACCCTAAGATGTCTCATCTTATCACTGTCAAAAGGATTCTAAAATACCTTAAGGGTGCTTCAACACTTGGTTTATGGTATCCCAAGAATCCTGACTTCAATCTGTATTCTTACATAAATAGTGATTATGGTGGTTGCAACATGACTGCAAAGTCTACATCTAAGGGACTGGGTGGAAGTGTTGTCTCATGGCAATGCAAGAAACAATCTAGTGTCTCTGCATCAACTGCTGAAGTTGTAAAGATTGTTGCAGCAAGCTGTTGTGCTCAAGTGCTTTGGATTAAAAATCAGATGCTAGACTATGGGTTTCAACTTCAAGGAGACTCTCATTCATATAGACAACAACAGTGCTATCTCAATCACAGAAAATCCTATGCAGCACTCAAGGACCAAGCACATCAACATCAGGTATCATTTAATAAGAGATAATTATGAAAATGGATTAATTAAACTAGTCAAAGTTCACACAGATGAACAATATGTTGATCTGTTTACAAAGGCTTTTCATGAATAGAGATTTAAATATCTTGTATCAGCTATTGGGATGATCAACTTTGAGTAGGTTTTCTTAAAACTAATTCTTATTATTTTTTAAAACAAAGATATATAAATATGCTAATCAATTTACAAAGGCTTTCATAAGCTCTTGTTTTTCTTTGGATGAAAATCTTTTTGATACTTTCCTTAGCTTTATGAAATTTTTTATCGTTCGAAACGTATGCTTTTAACATCGGAAGAAATTTATTTTTTTAAAACAAATAACTGCCCAAGTATTTTACCTTCGGAAGAAATTTCTAAAATATCTTTTGAAGCTTAAAATTTTCTTTGACACTTATATGTTTTCAAAGACCTTTTTCTTCCAAAGCAAATTAACTCTCGGAAGTCTTATTTTTCTTCCGAAGTCAAAATCTTCACAATTCCTAGGAAATTCTTCCGAAGTAATTTTTGCTTCGGAAGGTTTTTGATTAAAACTTCCGAAGATAATTTACCTTCAGAAGCTTTTTGACTTCGAAGAAAACTACTTTTTGAGCAAAACTAAACTACTTTTTTAGAGGTGGGACCGACATCCGAATTTTAAAGTTTATCCTCTTTCATTAAACTTTGTCTGAATTCCTTTTCATATATAAACCCAATGGTTTCCCACTCTTTCTATCATCCACTTCTTCCTCCAAACCTAAAACCCCAAATTTATCTCTAAATTTCTTTCTTCTATCTTTCCTCAACCTTAAGCTACCTCACAATGGCCAACCCTGTTCACAAAAATGACCCGAACTTTACCATGCAGTTACACAGGCAACACAACCAGGTTGGTCTGTTAACCTCTGAGAAAGATCCTCATTTCTCAGAGGTTTGCCGTTTCTTAGCTTTGTCCAAGTACTTCACCTCCCTAACCATTGATCCTACACTCTATGAGGATCATCTGCTCGAATTTTGGAAGACGTGCCAAGAGGTCGTTATGGATGGGGAGAAGGCACTATCTGCCATAGTGCAAGGGAGAACAGTCTTAATCACTTCGACCATCATCAACTTGCATCTTTAGCTGGATAATAAAGAAGGTGAGGTGTTTTTCCCAATAGAAGCTATCAATCATTCTTTTAAGCAGATGGAGTATGAGGGAGATTACTCTGTCAAGACCTTCAGGAAAGGAAGGTCTCATCCCAGTGGAGATTCTTGCTCCATGTGATTATCTATAGCTTATCAAACAAGCAAGGTGGATGGGACCGGATTCCTGAGGTTCTCTCCTTCATTATCCATGAAATGATTCAGGGGGTCAAGTTCAGGTATTCTTAATTTGTTTATAGTAATTTACTTGCTAACTTAGACTGCCTAGAACATTACATGTTTCCTAGATATGTTCAGTACATTCTTAACTGTGAACTAGGCTCACAGTTAAGGGGAACAAGTAACATTCTTAAACTGGGACAGATGAAGCTCAGCATCTTTAAATACGAAGAAAGCCCACTCTTGGCTTCTCTGGATAGAAACAGCCCTAGTCCTAAAAATGTTAGAGCTCATTGCTCAAGGTGACAACCTAGCAGCACCAGCTAATGTTGAACCCACACCTGCCACATCCTAACCACCTACACAGCCACAAATCACCTTCACTTAGCAAAGAAAATCCAAACGAACCCCTACTCAGACTATTCAGTCTGTGGAGGCCCCCATAAACTCACCAATACAGGAGGAGGTGGACACTAGAGCTCCCACTTCTCCTAAGGAGCAGACCACTCCCATCTCTTCTAGGATCAGTGCTGAGGTTCCTCATGCTCAGCCTAATGAGTTCATTAGCCACCTCTCCCAAACTACCTTAAGCCATCACTCTGAGTCTCAACACTGAAGTGATCAACCTTCAGGGGATAGTTACCATCCCCAGCCTTTAAATCTTAACCAACCAATCCCCAACCTTGATTTGTACACTGATTAAGGCTCAATGAGTACCATGATTCTCTCTTCTTTTCCCCTACTCAAAGAAAGATGAGTGCCCTTGAGTCTCCTACTTCTCGCCCACATCAGTCACCTACAACTGAGGTGGACACTTCTCAACCTGTTCAGGATGTCCATATGGAAGAGGCACTCACTTTTGAAAGTGATTACATCATTAAGACCTCAACCATGGCAACTCAGCCCACTAACATCTCAACTGAGATTCCCAGTGCGCAGAGGAAATCCGACAACCAAGAACCTAAAGCTGGTGGTGAGAGTGAGGCTTTGGTCTAATCATCTCATCCCCCAATGATTCATCTGATGAAGATGAGGGGAATTTAAGACTAAAGGTGCAAAAACTGTCTCAAACATGCACCTATTACTCTCCAAGGTTAGTCACCTTGAATCTGAAGTGACTACCTTGCAGAACAGGGTTAATGATCAGCAACTTGAGATTTCATATCTTAAGAAACAACTAGCTGGTAGATGTTTAAGAGGACCTCAACTAGGAACCCAAGAACCTGTGGAGGTGGTTGATCTAACTCCTAGCTCACCTATGAAAGTGGGTGATGCTACCAAAAAGGGGGAGAAAGTCTTCACTGCTACATAACCTGGGAGTTCCTCAGGGAGCATGGACATTGATGACTCACCGTCCTCACTTGCAATTGTGCCTACTCAATAAATTCCTCAAGTTCATATTGATATCGACTCAATAGACTCCTTAATACAAAGTCTGTTTAAGGAAGGGATACCAAGGGCTATGTCAGCTCCACCACCTTCCAATCACATCATTGGGTGGAGGTATAACAGCAGCACGAGAGCCCTAATCATCATGAATGTTCAAGGACATCAAAAGATCTTTAATTTTCAGACCCTGAACTATTATGACAGTTTGGATATAGTCAACATTCCACTTGTCAATCCAAGCCAATCAAGACAAGCTGTCAAGTTGGCCCAAATAATCCAAGACAGGATCGCTACGGAGTTCAGCCTAAAAAGAAGACTGTGGGAATCGGCAATGTCATCGGTCAACTAGATGTTGAGGTAGACCCTAAGATTAGCTTCATAAGGGAAACCTTGACTGAAGGCCTAATGATAGAACCTGAGAGCCTAGTCTTATCACCAAAAATTGCTGAAGAGATCAATGCCCTTTTTGAGACACCTGTTGGTGAAGGTGATTCTCAACCACTCTCTGGCCAGAGCTTAGAAGTTGCATCAAGCAATGAAGGGCAAAGCTCTCTCCACCCTGAGTCACAAAGGTCTGTGAGTGACAAAGGGAAAAGAAAAATGACATCTGAGGAGATTAAGGAAGAGAAGAGAGAGAGAGAGGAAATGGAAGCTGATGGGAGAAAGTTCATTTTCTGGGTCTGCAAGACTCATGGAGACTGCAATCAGGGTTGCCCCCAGACCAGATACTTGGAATCATGAGTAAAAGGCAGTCAGGATAAACTTGTTAGATTCTATATGCCCAAGACACATAGAACATTGATGCGGTTAGTATGTCATGATCCAAGTCGGGTTATACCCAATAACAAACTTTGCAATCACCGACAATTATTCAATTGATGATATGATCATGTAATTAAATAATAACACCAAAATTAGAAAATGGGTTTTCTAAATAAGTTGCATGTGAGATGGAATAACTTATTAGGATATTTTGTTCAAGAATATTACTTAGTGTTATTTAAGTTAGTTAGATAACATTAACTAATTAAACGAGTGTATAAGTTATACAATTAAATGTTAATTGTATAAACTTACAAGGGACTATTTTATAAAATTGGATTATTAAAGTTTTGGGGGGAAGTTGGTCTAGACACAAGTTTCGGCCGCCCCACCCTCTCCAATGAGAGGGTTTTACATTCTTAAAAACAAAGCCTAGTCCTACACTCATCACTCTCATTCAATACACACATGCAAACATTTTTCAGCTGCTCTCTCTCTCTCTCATATAACTCTCGGGTTTTTCAGCAGTTTAGAGAGGATTTTGAAAAATTTTGGTGTTGATCTCCCTAACAAGAAGAGTGTTTGCATATTAGCTTGGGGTATACAAGCTTGAGTGGTCCTTCCTTGGAACCTTGGCCGAATCACAAGCATCATTCAACCCTTCCTTGGTCGACATTTTGGCTAGAGAAAGGTAGTTCATCACAGCTTTATGTAGCTGTAATTTTATGTCACTTACATATTGTTCATAGCTTGTTTATTCACATATATGATCCTTTTGTTTTGGGTTTTTTTCCTTCATATATATTTGTCACCATAAAACATGTATTTTCAGCTTCATAATCATGTTTTAAAATATATATTTATCCACTGCGTTTTCTGAAAGATTAAGAGGTTAAAAATCAGTTTTATCTTTCAACAAACCCTACAATGGCATCAAGAGCCGGTTATGTGGATAGCTTGCTTGTTCTTGTCCTTTATAGTTGTTTTATGGGACTTTATTACCCTTTTAAGGGCTGCTATATTCTGTTTTGTTGAATCCCCAACTTTCAAGGTTATATTACACATGCTTGTGATTAAACCTTGAAAGATATGTATGTTGATATGTTGTGTTGTTCGGAGAATATCTAAACCCGAAATTTTCAGTTTATGTTGGCTGAAAATTCGTTGGTTTTGAGGGGATTCATAGTTATATTTGGATGATATGATGGATGTTTATATTAGTGCATAACCTAGCCTTTGGCCTTATGTTGTGTGGATGATTTCAATGGTTGTATTTGTTTATTCAATGGGGTTGTATATATTTATTCATTTGTGCTTTGTCTAAAATGTATTTTATTTATTATTGGGTTGTAATAAATAGAATAGGTTCATTTTCATTTTACTAGATATCTTGTATTAGGACTTTATATCTTGTAATGTGAAGATGTATGGATTGGAAGCACAAAGGAGAAACATGGAGCATTTTGGATGCGGTTTCAAGTGGGAGGCTTTTGGAAGCTTTCTATGTGTTTTGTTTGTGACCCTTAGGAATGCCTTTGGACCACACTTGTGATGGCAAACAAGTGTGGACCTCTTTAGATACTATGGTTATGCACATTTGCTATGTTGTTTTGTTTATATTATTGTGGTTGATAGCATGTATGTGATATTTGCTTTAACAAACCTTTGTATGAACTTAACAATCTAATTAAATGGTTCTTAATCATTAAAAGGAAATAAAAGGTTATTAAAATGATTTAATGATTTAATGATTAAAATGGTTTTTAATCAAAAGACCATAGGGTATCTTGTATTTGAATGCATGCAAATACAAGTACATAGAGTTTCTAACTAAGATTATGAAATCTCTAAATTTTTCCCAACAATATTTCCAACATTTGAACACCGTCCTTTGGCACAACACTTGAGTTATTTAGAAACTCTTAATGGGATAAAGATCACCTAACCATTTACAGGAAACTTGTGACTTAAGGTTGGGATACCACATTTGTGGGATAAAGGTCACCTAACCACTTATGTTTGTAAACTCACATGTGTGTGGAAGTAGGGTAACTTGATTTGCAAACCATGTTAAATGGATCACCTACAATATGGTTTCCAAATGGCGTTGATGGGATTTACATGCCGACTTTACATATGATGTTTAAAGTCGATCCCGTACCTCTAGAAGTTGCAAATGGTTGCAACCGTCAATCGTTGACCACCTTATTAATTTAAATCGTGGGATAAACGTCACCTAACCACAATTTAAATGTAATGTTGGGTTCTAGATTTTAATATAAAATGACCTTAAAAGGTATTAATTATTTAAAATAGCAGTATCGAAAATACTAAAATAGATCTTTGTTATATTTTGTAGATGGCCACCAATAATAATAATCATGATAATTCATCCGCGTCCGCCCAATCATTGCGAGCGATTCTCCAAAAGGAACGTCTAAATCATAATAATTTCATTGATTCGTATCGAAAATTGAGAATCATTCTCAAGCAAGAAAGACGATCATATATTTTAGACGACCCTATCCCCGATCAACCTGCTGAGGATGATGAGGAGGCCTATAACGATTGGCTAAAGTACACTGAGGACTCCGTCCAAGTGCCTTGTCTCCTGTTAGCGAGCATGACTCGGATCTCCAAAAGGGGTATGAAAATCACAGAGCTTATGACATGATAACCCAGCTGAAGGAAACGTTCCAACAGCAAGCAAGGGTTGAGCGCTTCGAAACGGTTCGAGCACTCAATGCATGTCGTATGGACGACAACCAATTGGTTTAATCTTATGTACTTAAGAAGAAAAGCCATATTGACCACCTCGAAAGACTTAATTGTCCCGTCTCGAAGGAATTGGCTACAAATTTGATCCTCAATGGCCTTACCAAGAAGTTCGAGACATTCGTGTTGAATTACATCATGAATGCTTGGGACAAAAGCATTGGTGAGCTTCACTGAATGCTCAAAAGAGCCGAGGCGGCCATGGGTAAAATGGTTTTACCCGTTCTCACATCAATGAAGGTGGGAACAAGAAAAGGACTCATCCCATACCTAAGGCAAAGGTTTCCAAGGGCAAGGGACCCGTATGGGGAAAGGGGAAAGGGGTGGTAAGGGTTCCACCCAAACCACAGGAGAAGAAGCAAAAGGTTGCTACTAATGACCCATGCTTCAAGTTTGGGGAGATTGGACATTGGGCAAGAAATTGACCCGTCCATCTCCAAGAGTTAAAAGCAAAGAGGGATGCTGGGCAAACCTCAGGTTCAATATACATGATCCATATCGATCTAAACATGATATCCTCTAACACATGGGTATTGGATACTGGATGTGGAACTCATATTTGCAATTTGTTGCAGGGGTTCAGAAGAAGTAGGGACTTCAAGAAAGGGGATGTTAGCCTCTACATGGGCAATGGGGCTAAAGTTCAAGTTGAAGCCCGTGGTGACTACATCTTGAAACTTCCAAATGGTTCGGAAGTAATTTTGAACGATGTTTTGTATGCTCCTAGTTTGACTAGGAATATTATCTCTGTAGCCCTGTTAAAACAATTTGGATATGTATTATCATTTGTTGAAAAAGATATTCATGTTTCATTTAATGATATGTTCTACTTAAAGCTATTCCCATTAATGGTATTTATGAATTGGTTCATGAAAATACTTTAAATAGTTCATTGTACCAAACTAGCACCAAGAAACTCAAGTTGGATTTGATTGATACCTATCTTTGGCATTGTCATAGTTGGACCAAAAGAACCAATGAGTCTGATCAGAAAAACCTCTAAGTCCCACAGAAATTACAACTGCTTTAGAAGATCACAACAGCTGAAGACATCAGCTGATTACAAGGTCTGAAGACAAAGTCTGAAGACAAGATCTGAAGATTTCTACTGAAGATAAGCTCTGAAAGTAAAGAACTACAGACAAAGTCTGAAAGTAAAGTACTGAAGACAAAGTCTGAAGCTATCAGCTGAAGACAACGTCTAAAATAGAAGTCTGAAGAACAAAGACTGAAGACAAAGACTGAAGACTAGAGTGATTAGTATTTGTCACAACAGCTGAAGTTATTAACTTTAGTAGTGTGATGGTTTTCCTTTTCAGTACTTGTAATTTACCTTTCAGTAGCTTATAGTTTTAGTAGTTTTATGTTCTTGTACTTAGCATTCTCTGAGATGTGATTAGTTGTTGAGAACATTCTCAGTAGTTTGTATAATTCTGTTAGATGTCACTATCAAGTGACATCAGCAGATGTCACATTCCATATATAAGGAATGTTGACCTACTTGTAACAGTGTGACTTTCAGCCACCACGAAAGCATTTGAATGAAATATTCCTTTTGCAGAATTCTCTCTCTCTCTATAACCGTGTACTATTCCATTGAATATCAATTGAGTTCTTGCTAAATTGTCTAATTCATTTTTCGAATTCCGCTGCAATCTACTCTAATTAATCAAACATAGATCACTGATCCTAACAAATGGTATGAGAGCTAGTTAATCATTGATCGATCTAACAATTGATCATTGAAACTGCTATTTCGATATCTAAGTTTGATCGAATTAGCATATTTGCAAGAATTGGTTATAGAGATTGAATTTCTGTTGCTTTCGTTATTTGCTTTGAGATTCTCTTGGTTCGTATTGAGTTTGTTGTGTTTGCGCTATATGGTTAAAACTTAATTGAATTTGATTGAATCTAAGAATGACTAGTCCTTCTAATGACCCACACAATACTGGCTCCTCAACCAAGCCTCCGATGCTGGTTAGGACTGAGTATAACATATGGCAACAAAGAATGCACCATCACCTGTCTGTTAACAGTTCAGGTTGTTGGACATCTGTGGTACATGGTCCACACAAGCCTATGGTGAATAATCCGGAAACCAACCAAATGGTTCCGAAGAAGAAGGAACAATACTCAGATGAGGATCGAAAATTGTTTGAGATTGATGCTAAAGCCCATGAAATTCTGGCCATGGCACTGCCAAATGAAATCTATTCTGGGCTTATGCATCATGAAACTGCTCATGACCTCTGGAATGCATTGAAAGAACAATTTGGTGGAACAGATGAGGTCTTAGCAAACAATAGAGAAATCCTTGCCCAACAATATGAGACATTCTCTCATAGGAAGGGTGAGACACTGACTCAACAGTTTGAGCGTTTTTCTTGTTTGATCTCTGAGCTGAAAATGGTCAAACATGAATACACTAATAGCCAGATGAACAACAGATTCCTCAGATCACTGCCTGAGAGATGGGACACATATACCATTTTCCTACGCTCCAGTGCAAATCTGGATAGCCTATCTCTCACCCAACTCCATGGGAAACTGCTTACATTTGAAAGAGAGATAGAGCAGAAAAGGAAACTGGCATCATGAGGAAAGCTCACTGACAACTTTGTACCAGGGAACACTGCCTTGGTTGGTCATGAGTCAGAATATGCTACATGAGAAAGCCATTATGATGAGCATATAGATTTCTCTTCAAACAGTTCTGATCATGCATTTGTTAGTGTTGATAGTCAGTCAGGCTGTAATAGTGACAATTTGTGCTTTGTCATGGATGATTTGAAAGGTATAGCTGATGATGACTTAGAAGAGATGGATATTCTGAGCCAAATGGCCTTGATTAATATCAGATCTAAAAAGTTCTACAAGAGAACTGGTAGGAAATTTCCAGGATTCTCTAGCAAAACCAAAGTTGGTTTTGACAAGAGTAAGTTGAGGTGTCACAAATGCCACAGGCTTGGGCACTTTGAAAGAGAGTGTAGATCAATTGGATCTAACTCCTCTGCACCCTTTGTGACTTTTCCAAGCAATAGTTCACAAAACAAAGGGCAACATCCTGCTAGTTCTAGTTATCACTCACAACCTCTATCTGCTGCATATTTTGTCCCTCAGGGTCCAATGCCATATCCATATCCCTGCTATTACATGCCACAACCAAATCAAGTCCAAGTTCCTATTGCACAACAACCTCAAGCCTTACCTGAGCCTCAACCATCTCAACCATCTCAATCACAACCTCATCATAGCTTCTTCACCCCTGGTGCTGTTGACTGGAGCAGTTACCAGATGATATTTCTGGTAATGAGCAATTATTTGCTAGTGATGGTCAACATGGTGGTGAACATCCTTTTAGGAATCTTGCTCTCATGGCCCTGGAGTCTACTGAGGGTTCATGCTCCAATGTATCTTCATCACAGGTAACCCAGGGTTCTTCAGCATGCCAATGAAACATTGGTATGTAGACAGTGGAGGATCTATGCATATGACAGGGAGCAGTCTCTTCTTAATGACTACTCTCAAGGAAAGAAGGGATTTGTTTCATTTGGAAATGATGCTAAGGGTTAAATCATCGAGAAATGATATGTGTCTAATGGAGAATCAGATTTGATGATGTTAACCATGTGGAGAATCTCATGTATAATCTACTGAGTTTCAGTCAGATGTGTGATAAAGGGCATCTTGCACTTTTCACAAGCCAGAACTGTAGGATTCTGTCCTCCACAACTGTGAGGCTGATTGACAAGGTATTGGCTGAACATACTCTCCTGAATGCCAACGGGATTGGAAGAGTATATGCCCTGGACTTGTCAAAGAAGATTGATTTGAAGGGTCATCCTTACCTGTTCTCCAAAGCCTCTCCTCAGGAATCTAAACTGTGGCACAGAAGGCTGGGTCATGTTAATCTCAAAAACATGAATCAGCTGATCCACAATAGTTTAGTGAGAGGTCTATCAACAAAGGAGTTCCACTGTGATGAAACCTGCACTGCTTGTTTGAAAGTAAAACAACCCAAAGTCTCAATCCCTCCTATTGAAGAACCTAAGTCCACTGCCTGCTTGCAGTTACTGCATATGGATATATTTGGTCATGTGAGAGTGATGAGCATGGCAAAGAAGAAATACTGTCTGGTAATTATGGATGATTACTCCAGATTTGTATGGACTTTCTTCTTGCATTCAAAGGATGAGGTTGCTCAGACGATTATAAACTTTGTGTTGTATGTTGAGAAGTAGTATTCCCTATCAGTCAAGTGTATAAGGAGTGATAATGGAACAGAATTCAGAAACCATACACTTGATGATTTTTATCTATCAAAGGGAATCAAGAGGCAGTTTAGCATCCCAAGGACTCGAGAACAAAATGGAGTAGTGGAGAGAAAGAACAGGACCCTAATTGAAGCGGCAAGGTCCATGTTGGCTGACTCTGGTTTGCCATTGACCTTTTGGGCTGAAGCTGTCAACACAGCTTGCTATGTGCAGAATAGAGTTTTAGTCAATCAGAGGTTGATGAAGACTCCATATGAAGTTCTACATCATTTGGCTCCTCTAATTTCATTCTTCAAAGCCTTTGGGTGTCCTTGTTTCATTCTCAACACAAAAGATCAACTCCACAAATTTGATCCTAAGGTGGATGCAGGGTATTTTGTAGGATATTCATCCACATGCAAGGCTTACAGAGTCTTCAACTGCAGAACAACGATAGATGAAGAAACATTGCATGTGAAGTTCAATGAATCTCCTAAGGATAAAATTCCACAAAACCCTATGGAGTTGTTTGATCTGGATATACTGCAATATGTTCCTTATCAACCTCCAGCTATTGCAGATCATGTGAATAAATCCTCTTCTGCAGCAAGTCTTCCACCTGGTGGTACTGAAGATGATGATGATATCAGTACTCACCTTTTCAAGTTTAGTGATCAACTGCCTAAGTCCACTAAACTTGATGTTCCTGTAGCTTCAGCAGCTCCATGCACAACAAATGCTCATGAGATTTCTGACGCCTCTACATCATTTGAATTGCCATCTCCTACTTGATTTCAAGAGTCTGGATGAACATCTGTTGCTGTTGAACCTGCTACAAACACTTGCACTGATCTTATAGTGTACCAAGAGTTGAAGAATCACCCCATGTCTCAAATCGTTGGTCATATCAATGCTTGTGTCTCAACCAAAAGTCAATTATCCAATTTCTGCTTCTATGCTCTCTTCATCAGTCAGCTAGAGCCAAAGAACTATCATGTTGCTTTAAGAGACAATGGATGGGTTGAAGCCATGCAGCTTGAGCTATTTCAGTTCAAAAAGCAGCAAGTGTGGGAACTGGTTCCTGTACCCCCTGGTAACTGTGCAATAGGCACTCAGTGGGTGTTTAGGAATAAAACTGATGTAAATGGGCTTATTGTCAAGAACAAGGCTAGACTGGTTGTACAGGGGTTTTCACAAGAAGAAGGTATTGATTATGATGAAACCTTTGCTCCTGTAGCCAGACTCGAGGCAATTAGATTGTTCTTAGCCTATGCTGCATTCCACAATCTTAAAGTTTTTCAAATGGATGTCAAAAGTGCTTTTTATATGGAAAAATAAAAGAAGAGGTTTATGTGTGTCAACCACCAGGTTTGAGGACAATAAACATCCTGATTGGGTGTATAAACTTAATAAGGCTCTTTATGGGTTGAAGCAAGCTCCTAGAGCCTGGTATGAAACACTTTCAAATTTTCTTCTTCAAAATAATTTCACTTAAGGCTCCATAGATAATACTTTGTTCATTAAGAAAGTGGATCAGCATAAACTACTTGTTCAAATTTATGTTGATGATATAATTTTAGCATCCTCTGATCCCCAGTTGTGTGATGATTTTACAAGTTTAATGAAACAAAAGTTTGAAATGAGTGCAATGGTAGAATTACAGTTCTTTCTAGGCTTGCAAATCAAACAAAAGGCTGATGGAACCTTCATTCATCAGTCAAAGTATACAAAAAATCTTTTGAATAAGTTTGATTTACAAAACTGTAAGCCCTGTTCTACTCCCATGTGCAACACCACACAACTGGATGTAGATCAGAAAGGTAAAGCTATTGATAAAACACTTTACACATGTATGATTGGGTCCTTGATGTACTTAACAACTTCTAGACTAGATATTATGTTTGCAACTGTGTTTGTGCTAGATTTCAGGCTGCTCCTAAATAGTCTCATTTGATTGCAGTCAAGAGGATCTTTAGATATCTACAAGGTACACAATCTCTAGGTCTTTGGTATTCACTGGACACTCTTGCAAATTAGTTGCTTTTTCTGATAGTGACTATGCAAGGTGTAAGTTAAGCAGATATTCAACTTCTAGTGGATGCCAATTCCTAGGCAAATGTTTGATTTCTTGGCAGAGTAAGAAACAAACATCTATTGCTACATCCACTGCTGAAGTAGAGTACATTGCTGCTGCAAGTTGTACATCTTAGGTACTCTGGCTTCAGAACCAATATTGGATTATGGCATTACAGAGACTAAGACTCCATTGTTAATGGATAGTGCTTCAGCTCTATGTATTGTCAAGAAATCCAGTCTAGCATTCTAGGACCAAACATATAGAGATCAGACACCATTTTATTATGGATTGTTTTGGAAAAGGTCTGATTGATCCAAAGTTTGTGCCAAGTGCTGATGAGCTTGCAGATATATTTACTAAGCCTTTGGACAGTTCAACTTTCCAAAACCTTGTGTTAAGGCTTAGTATGCTACAGCTAGAATAAGTGACAACTACTGATGATCTCAGTAAACAAGTACTGATGACCATTAGTAAACATGTCACAGATAAGTACTGATAAGTTTTATTCTCAGTTGTTTCATAACTACTGAAGATTAAATTACTTAAAAAGTACTGTACTTTTTGTTAAAAGAACCTGATGCAGCTACAACTACTGATGTAGTTATAACTATTGATGTCAGTAAAAACAAATAAGTACTGATGTCCTATGAAACAACTGAAAACAACTAAAAAGTCTGATGAGTAAGTGTTGAGGTATGAAACAACTGAATGCTAAGAATTGATGAAAGCTACTGATGAGAATTTTCTCTTCAATCGTTTCACAAACTGTTGTTTCACCTTAAACAACTGATGACAAAACCATGTATTCAGTAGTTTCACAACTACTGATGACTAATACCAAGTCCTCAGTTGTTTCCTACACCTGAAGACAAAACCAAGGTTTTTAGTAGTTTCATAACTACTAATGACCAAAACCAAGTCTTTAGTTCTTTCAATTGTCTGATAGTTAAAACCAAGTCTTCAGTTGTTTTCATACAACTAATGACAACACCAACACTTTCAGTCGTTTTCTTTTCAGCCTTTTCTTAACCTATAAATACCTGCACTTATAGCTGAACGTTTCATTAGCCATTTTCTATCCTTCTCTCTCTCAACAATGGCGACCATGAAACTCAAACCCAGACACAACTATGTTGCCTACCTCTCGAAATCGGCCTTTTGGAACAAATTTGATAATGCCATCGATCTTATGGTGGATTCCTAATACAGAACCGCCTTTCTTTTGAATCCTACCATCTACCCCGATTCCTTAAACCAATTCTGGACCAATGTTTCTGTCACAACTGGTGAAAATGATAGCCAAATCACTCTCCAGTCGTTGGTTAACCAGAAACAGGTGGTAATCACCCCTGACATCATTCGGAAAACCCTAAATTTGCATGATGCCACCTGTATTATAGAATACCCGAAAGGCACCATTGATATGTCTTTCATTAACAACGGGTAAGAAGGAGACTTAAGTGCTACACCCATTCTCAAAAAGCACTTCCATTATGCTGAAAGACTTATCTTCCACATGGTGAATGTCTGCCTTGCTCCAAAGACATCTTCATGGGATCAGATGTCCTCAAGATGGCAACAGGTATTGTACTCTATCTTTGAACGACAAACTCTAAATTTTTCTGAGAGAGTGTTTATGGAACTTAAGGATCTGGCTCAGAAACTTGTGACAAACAGATGGCTACTATATCCCAGGTTTCTGATGGCCATAATTTTAAATCAATTAAAATCTGAAGGCCTTGTTGGTCTTGGAGTCCCTGCTCCAGCTGTCTTAGCTGAGGTATACTCCAGGCATAACTCTGACCCTACTCTCCAAGGGGCTGCCCGGCTGCTCAAACCGAAGTAGAGGGAACCCACAGCCTCCACCTCCAGATCCAAAGTCCCCACCAAAGCCAAACCCCAAAAGCCCAAAAAGGCTACTTAGGGAGATGAGTCCCCTGCGGATGCCCGTGTACCACCAATACAGGAAACACATACTGGTTCTAACCCCCCAGTCATGTTAGAGACTCAACCAGCTGAAACCGCACAGGTATCCTCTTCACAGGATCCTGTAGCAACCACATTGGGGATACCACAATACTGCAACCTATCTCAGTTGAGAAGGTTACCATTGAAGAGCATCTCTCACCCCCGGTGCAATCTGCTTCTGACCAATCTCCAAATGCAACTGCCCCTTAAAGCCCAACCCTTATAGTTGCTAAAGTGCTGAGTCAGCTGCATTCCTCACCCCCTCCCCATAAACCAATTAACACTGGGAATACCTCAACGATTGAGGGGGAGGACCAAAATGTTGCTGATAACCCACAACACAGGGGTTATAATGTTCAATCTCCAAGTGTAGAAGAGGAGGTTAGACCATCTGGTCAAGCTTCCACTTCTACTGATTCAGCAAATGAACAGGATGAAGTTGGTAACATATATAAGACCTCACCAGAGGCAACTGCCAATGAAGGACAAAGTCCAGAAGCAGGAAGTCCCCAGAACCAAGAACAAGGGGCACATGCATATACTGATCTACACTCAGGGCATGTACATCCTGATTTAATCAGGAGGTCAGATGATTCAGCAAAGACTGATGATGACCTGGGCTTTTTCTTTGATGTCTTAGCCCATAACACAATCCTAGAGACTGAGGTGAGTAGTCTCAAAGAACTGCTAGCCAAAATGTCTCAGGATAAAAGTCCATTTGCCCCAATAAACCCACAGATGGCACCTTCATTTGAAGGTTCACCAAACAGACAGCCAATACACTTAACTAAGCCACCAGCCACTGCTTTTCGCACCACCTCTCAGGGACAGAACCCCTCTGAGCAGATGGTTGCAACCTTTCAAAGCTTCTTACCTCTCATCACTCCCATCATAACTGAGATAGTATATAAAGCCATTGATGAGAGGATCTTCTCAAATCTCCAAACACTCATTGATGATGTTGTTCACAAGTCACTTTCTGCCTTTCAAGCCCCTGATCCCAATGCACCCAAAAAGGGGGAGACTACTAAGTCTAAGGCAGTGAAAGAAAGGAAAAGGAAGACAGTAGAAGATGAGATAGAACCATAAAAAGAAAAGGAGTTTGAGAAAGAACAAGAACTGATCTCAGAGAAACTGCTGATCACAGTGCAGAGCTGAGCACAGACAAAGAGCAGAAAGAGCAGCTGATCACTTACAAAAGGAAAAGAAGTGATGAGTCAAAGTCTGATCTAGTCAAAGAAGCTGATGAAGCTCACAATAGATCTATGGACAAAATAATAGATCAGCTCTTCAAATAGGGTCATGACACAGCCACATTAGATGTTAAGATCAGAAGGCTGGAGATAAATGAAATTCAAGCAAGATGGGCTAGTTACAGTGTGATGGATAGGGAAAGGTTGGAGATTATGATCAGATTTATTACCAAATATCTAGGAAGATCATTGATAGAGATGAAGTCTTGGTCCAGAGACAGTATATTGAAGATAACCAAGAAAATCTGTTCTACTGGAAGCTACAACAAAGGGTTGATCATCGAAGCACTGGATGAAGCAGGTGCTGGGAAGAGAACTGAGATGGCAAAGCTCTCAAAAGCCAAACTCACCACTAAATTGCTAGATCAGCCTTCTCATACTCCCACTTAAAAACAACCCTCAAAGCAATCATCTCTAAAATCTGCCAATTCTATCCCTAAACCAAAACCACCCACGAATCAACCCACAAAACCAATTCCATTACCCTAAAAACCATCTCAAACCACACCCAGTGATACACCCAGAAGGAATAGAAGGGTGTTGAGGGTAGAAGAAGAAGAATAAGAGGATGAGAATGAAGATAGTCTGCCAATCTTTGCTGTTCTCAAACTTAAAACACCTGAGCCCAGAAGTCAACTGATGATCACACCTGACTTGCAAATGCAAATGGTGAAAGTGAAGATTGAAGAAGAAGAACAGTAGAAGCAGCACGATGAGCAATTTCTCAAAATGGTTGACAAGGACTTCCCTCAGTCCTCATCCATTCAAGAAATGAAGAAACAAGCTCTGAGGCTGTACACTCTTAGGCATACATTCCAACATCAAAGAGAAAGAGTGAGGATTTGGCCAGACCCCAGGGTAAGTTCCAAAATACACAAGAAGAACATACCAAGTAGATATCATGGCCAAGTGAAGAAGACTTTGCAGGCTACAATTATGTTGGCTATGGTAGTCTCACCCTGGGAGATTATAGAAGAATTCAAGAGAGCACACAGCTCAAAGACAACCCCTCAATCTCTACTTGAGAACAAAATGATCAAGAAGGGGATGTTATACAAGAGACTTGAAGATCTTCAAAAGAGTGAACTTCAGTTGTTGCTAGAAGGCTCTCATCCAGATGAATTCACATACAGAGAGATCACAACTATTGAGTTGAAGAATGGGAAGACAGTAAGGTATTGTCTGAATATTATGGCCCTGAGTTCTTCTTTGAGGGAGAAGTAGAAGAACTCACCAAGGAGGCACAAGTTGTTCTCCTTGAGGCCTATGCAAGAGAGTCTTACGGACTCATCAATGGGAATTAGGTTTCATGGTTGGGACAAGACTCTGTGTCCAGTTTCCCCAAGACAGAGTTCCCTTCCACACTTAGCCAATCAAAAGATTAGAAACCTTTTCCCGGCCTGTGCTTACATGATTACCTCTGAAGCTGATCAAGAGGGTGTTTCTGCCAAAGAATAAGTGGGATCATCAATAAACTTAGAGGTTTTGGCTGCATTGGTTCAGGGGGAGTTTGTTGGACCAAAAGAACCAATGAGCCTGATAAAAAAAAACCTCTAAGTCCCACAGAAATTACAACTACTGAAGAAGATCACAACAGCTGAAGACATCAGCTGATTACAAGGTCTGAAGACAAAGTTTGAAGATTTCTACTGAAGACAAAGTCTGAAAGTAAAGAACTGCAAACAAAGTCTGAAAGTAAAGTACTGAAGACAAAGTCTGAAGGTATCAGCTGAAGACAACGTCTGAAATAGAAGTCTAAAGAACAAAGACTGAAGACCAGAGTGATCAGTATTTGTCACAACAGCTGAAGTTATTAACTTCAGTAGTTGTGATGGTTTTCCTTTTCAGTACTTGTAATTTAAGTAGCTTATAGTTTTAGTAGTTTTATTTCAGTAGTTTTATGTTGTTGCACTTAGCATTCTCTGAGATGTGATCAGTTGTTGAGAACATTCTCAGTAGTTTGCCTAATTCAGTTGTTTGTATAATTCTGTTAGATGTCACCATCAAGTGACATCAGCAGACGTCACATTCCATATATAAGGAATGTTGACCTACTTGTAACAGTGTGACTTTCAGCCACCACGAAAGCATTTGAATGAAATATTCGTTTTTCAGAATTCTCTCTCTCTCTATAACCATGTACTATTCCATTGAATATCAATTGAGTTATTGCTAAATTTTCTAATTCATTGTTCAAATTCTGCTGGAATCTACTCTAATTAATCAAACTTAGATCACTGATCCTAACAGTCGTCTTGGTCATATAAACAAGAAAAGAATTCAACACTACAAAAGAATGGTCTTTTAAAAACAAGTGAATGTGATTCATTGATGTGTGTGAATCTGTTTACAAGGTAAAATGACTAAGGCACCCTTTAGTGGAACTAATGAAAGGGCAAAAGATTTATTAGGAATCATACATTCGGATGTATGTGGTCCTTTTAAGCCAATGACTAGGAATGGTGAAAGATACTTCATTACTTTACCAACGATTATAGTCGCTACGGGTATGTGTACCTGTTAAGACACAAAGATGAAGGTTTTGAAATGTTCAAGATCTTTCAAAATGAAGTACAAAATCAACTCAACAAGTCGATTAAAGTTCTCCGCAACGATAAAGGAGGTGAATACCTAAATGATGCTTTTCAAGATCATCTTAGGAGTTGTGGGATTATCTCACAACTCACTCCACCTGGAACACCACAACATAATGGTGTGTGTGAGAGGAGGAATCGAACCTTATGGATATGGTCCGATCTATGATGGTTAGAAGCACATTACCTCTATCATTTTGGGGTTTCGCTTTGCTCTCCGCGGCCCGTATTTTAAATATGGCCCCATCCAAAAAGGTGGAAAGGACACCTTTTGAGATATGGCATTGAAGAGTTCCATCCCTATCATACTTAAGGGTCTAGGGTTGTGAGGCTTATGTTAAGGCTCCCACCCCAAACAAATTGGAAGTCCGATCCACCAAGTGTATCTTTGTTGGATACCCTAGAGATTCTATGGGATATTTTTTCTATGATCCACTGGAACAAAAGGTCTTTGTTGCCAGAAAGGGTGAGTTCTTAGAAGCAAAGTTCGTTATGGAAGGAACTAGCAGTAGAACAGTGGAACAGTGGATCTTAAGGAGGATCAAGAACCACAACCCGATGCACGTTTGGTTGAAACTAGCATTCAACATGAGGATGTTGAAAATGATCAAATGGTTGATCAATACACATAAAACGTTTGCAAAAGTGGTAGAACTAGTAATCCACCTAAAAGATATGGATTTTTCATGGATGGATGCTATGTGGTAGATTCAGATGAACCAACCACATACCATGATGCAGTGTCCAATTCGGATTATGACAAATGGCTCGAGGCCATGAGCGTTGAGATTCAATCAATGCATGACAATCAAGTATGGGACTTGGTTGTACCAACTCTAAACTCCAAGTAGTTGGAATAAAGTGGGTTTTCAAGAAGAAAACCGATATGCATGGAAACATGGATACTTATAAGGCTAGACTTATAGCAAAGGGTTTCACTCAAACTCAAGGGGTTGATTATGATGAAACTTTCTCACCTGTTGTGATGCTAAAGTCTATAAGGATATTGTTTGCCATAGCTGCTCATTATGATTATGAGATTTGGCAAATGGAGGTCAAAACCGCTTTCCTAAATGGATATCTTGAGGAAGATGTCTATATGGTTCAGCCTGAAGGTTTTGTCCATCCAAAATATCCTGATAAAGTATGCAAGTTAAAGAAATCAATCTATGGATTGAAACAAGCATCGAGAAGTTGGAATCACCGTTTTGATGAAGAAATTATTAAATTCGGATTCATCAAGAACGCTGACGAAACTTGTGTATACAAGAAAGCTAGTGGGAGAATCATCACTTTCCTAATATTGTATGTTGATGACATACTACTATTTGGAAACGACATTCCAACCTTGGAAGGTGTAAAAACCTGGCTTGGAAGTTGTTTTTCCATCAAGGATCTTTGTGAGGCCGCTTATATTCTGGGAATAAAGATCTATAGGGATAGATGAAGGCGGTTAATTGGTTTAAATCAAAGTGCATACATTGATAAAATCTTGAAAAGGTTCAAGATGGAGAACTCTAAGAAAGGTACGGTACCTATTCAAAGAGGAACGATATTGAGTACGACTCAATGTCCTAGCTCAAAGGATGAGCAAGATAAAATGAAGGCAATCCCATATGCATCTGCCATTGGATCCATCATGTCTGCAATGATATGCACTCGACCAGACGTGTCATGCGCCTTAAGCATGACAAGCCGATACCAGCAAAATCCTGGAAACAGTCATTGGATGGCTGTTAAGAACATACTTAAGTACCTATGGAGGACAAAAGATATGTTCCTAATCTATTGATCTGGTGATGAGGAACTTGCTGTAAAAGGTTACACGGATGCCAGTTTCCAAACAGATCGTGATGATTCACGATCACAGTCGGGATATATTTTCATTCTGAATGGAGGAGCGGTCTCTTTGAAGAGCTCCAAACAGGATGTGGTGGCTCTATCAACTACAGAATCAGAATACGTCGCCACCTCATTGGCAGGTCAAGAAGCTGCATGGTTGAAGAAATTTATTGCCGATCTGGGGGTTGTCCCTTCCATTCAGGACCCCCTAGAGATCTTTTGTGATAACGAGGGTGCGATTGCTCAAATCAAGGAACCTCGTGCTCATCAAAAGACTAGGCACATTGAGCGGAGATTCAACTACATACGGGATGAAGTTGAAAAGGGAAAGATATGTATTCGCAAAGTTCACACGGATCAGAACATTGCACATCCTCTCACGAAGCTCCTTGAAAAGGCAAAGCATGAAGGTCATACTTGTGCCATGGGACTTCGATATTCTAGTGATTGGATTTGATTTGTAAATTTTGTATTTGGATATATGGAACTCTTTATTTTTTGAATAAAATTATTTGGTAATAATGTTTCAATTAATATTCCAATTTAGCATGTTTAATCCATGAGTAAATTGCTTACTCTAAATGTCCGTAGTCGTTCAGACTTGTGGGAACAAGTGTGAGGGTAAGATTATTATGAACTTGGATTGGTTGATATTCATAAGTATGAATATAGAGCAATGGGTTGCTACCAAGGTTCATAGATATTATAGGATACAAATATTGGACTAACCCGCAACTCAAACTTTACTACATGGAATCTTATTGATTGATCATAAGTAATTTTGAGTAAAGGTGAATATCATTTGGTATCCTCAGACCTGAGATACATATTGGGTTTTGATATTCACCAAGTGTCATACCTTGATCTGGTTATCCACTGTTCTGAAATAATAGACAATACATGAGACTATGTTCAGATGTGACACAAGGTGATTGTGAGAAACGTATGTAGTCAAGATGGGATTTGTTCCTCTTATTCATTGAGAGTAAGAAGTCTAAGGCCTGGATAAGTTAAATCAACAAGGAATGATCACTCTGTGTCCTTGGATTTGACATGACATCTGTAACAAAAGGATAGATTATTAATTCACCTAAATCATTTCAAGTAAGATACTTGAATGGATGATGTTATTGAATGGCTATAAGTCATGCGTATTAAGGGTAGTAAACCGTTGTTAGGCGGTATTTACTACTTGCATCAATCTTCTATAAATCTTGTGCAAGTGGGAGATTGTTAGATTCTGTATGCCCAAGACACATAGAACATTGATGCGGTTAGTATGTCATGATCCAAGTCGGGTTATACCAAATAACAAGCTTTGCAATCACCGATAATTATTCAATTGATGATATATGATCGTGTAATTAAATAATAACACCAATTTAGAAAATGGGTTTTCTAAATAAGTTGCATATGAAATGGAACAACTTATTAGGATATTTTGTTCAAGAAATATACTTAGTGTTATTTAAGTTAGTTAGATAACATTAACTAATTAAAAGAGTGTATAAGTTATACAAAAATGTTAATTGTATAAACTTACAACGGACTATTTTATAAAACTGGATTATAAAGTTTTGGGGGGAACTTGGTCTAGACACAAGTTTCATCCGCCCCACCCTCTCCAATGAGAGGGTTTTACTTTCTTAAAAACAAAGCCTAGTCCCATACTCATCACTCTCATTCAATACACACATGCAAACATTTTTCAACTGCTCTCTCTCTCATATAACTCTCAGGTTTTTCAGTAGTTTAGAGAGGATTTTGAAAAATTTTGTTGTTGATCTCCCTAACAAGAAGAGTGTTTGCATATTAGCTTGGGGTATACAAGCTTGAAGGGGTCTTCCTTGGAGCCTTGCCGAATCACAAGCATCATTCAACCCTTCCTTGGTCAACATTTTGGCTAGAGAAGGTAGTTCATCACATCTGTATGTAGCTGTGTTTTATGTCACTTACATATTGTTCATAGCTTGTTCATTCACATATATGATCCTTTTGTTTTGGGTTTGTTTCTTTCATATATATTGGTCACCATAAAACATGTATTTTTAGCTTCATAATCATGTTTTAAAATAATATATATCCGCTGCGTTTCTGAAAGATTAAGAGGTTAAAAATCGGTTTTATCTTTCAACAAACCCTACAAAACTATCTGCAAACAAGGAACTATGACATAGACAATGTCATCTCTCTCCCCTTGGAGGAGTCAAATGAATTGGTTAACCTGGAAAGGTCAAGGGAAAAGAAGGAGGCAGGAGATGCAGAGCTTCTAGTACAAATCAAAGAAGACAAAACAAGAAAAGATATTCAAGCATATGCCTACCCTCTCCTAGTTCAAGAAAGCCATGCATATGAGGATGTGGGTTGAACAAGAACTTTAGGTAGATAAAGAAGAAGAAAGGATCAAGATGATCAACTACCTGAGTGTCACAGGCCTCTATCAGGAAGAAGCACTTATTCCCTTGTCTTATGACTATGTCAGTTTGAGTATCTCAAACAACTTGAACTTGAGATAGTCAGAGAAAGAAAGACAACTAAAAGAAAGCTAAGGGAAGAAGCTGCTAAGTCAATAGCCATCATCCACAAAAGTATGAAGAAATCTGTTGACAGGCAGAGGATGATGAGCTTCTTGAAGCTGTATGGATTCTTCGGAAGGAGACTTGGCCCCGTGTCTCTATCCACTCTGGATGAGCATATCAGGGTGATCAAGCAAAAGATCAAGAATGGAGAGCTAGTTGACTTACATTCCCCTCCAAGTCAAGTCCCACCTGAAGTGGAGGTTAAGGTTGAACAACCAGAGACATTAGAACCTGGACCTCCTGCTGAATCTCAGTAAGCTTCATCTGTTGGACCAAAAGAACCAATGAGCCGGATCAGAAAAAACCTTTAAGTCACAGAAGAACAACAATGCTGAAGTCCACAACAGCTGAAGACAACAATTGATTACAAAGTCTCAAGACACAAGTGCTGAAGACAGTCTGAAGACACAAGTGCTCAAGACAAAGTCTGAAGACACAAGTGCTGAAGACAGAGTCTGAAGACACAAGCGCTGAAGACAGAGTCTGAAGAATCAAGTGCTGAAGACAGAGTCTGAAGACACAAGTGCTGAAGACAAAGTCTGAAGACAAGTGCTGAAGACAAAGTCTGAAGACACAAGTGCTGAAGACAAAGTCCGAAGACAAGTTCTGAAGACAAAGTCTGAAGACACAAGTGCTGAAGACAAATTCTGAAGACAAGTACTGAAGACAGTCTGAAGACAAGTGTTGAAGACAAGTACTAAAGACCAAGTATCAGACGTTGTCACAACAGCTGAAGAGGTATTCTTCAGTAGTTGTGACGGTTTTCTTTCAGTAGTTTTATGTTTTTACTTTCAGTAGTTTTGTAAAATGACTGAGAGCTTGTTCTTCAGTCGTTGTAGTTTCAGTAGTTTAGTTTCAGTAGTTTAGCATCAGTAGTTTTATATTTTATGCTTAGCACTCTCTGATATGTTCTCGGTAGTTGTGAACATTTCAGTAGTTTGTTAAGTGTTAGTTATTTTTGTAATAAATCTGCCAGATGTCACTATCCCGTGATATCAGGCAGTGATTGCACTCTATATAATGAGTGTCAACCTAATTGTAATCGGTGAATGATTAAGCACAAACATTTAATATTATTGAAACATTCCTTTTCACAGAAATATATTCTCTCGTTACAACCGTATTTGTTCTTAATGCATACGAATATCAAATTCTTGCTATAATTTGTTAATTCTTGTTCTTATTCGCTGCGTTACACTCTAATCCATCAAACTTGAGATCACTGATCCTGTCAAATGGTATCAGAGCTGGTTAATCATTGATCGATCTAATAATTGATCATTGAAACTACTATCCAAGATCCAAGTTTGATTGAATTAGCATTTTTGCAAGAAACGGTTATAGAGATTGAATTTTCTGTGTTTTTGGTCATTCATCCTGAGATTTATTCTTGGTTTTCATTGAGTCCATTGTGGTCTGTGTAAAATCTTTTAAAAGCTTGAATTAAATTGTATTTGGACCTAAAATGACTACTCCTTCCAATGATCCACACAATACTGGTTCCTCAACCAAGCCTCCAATGCTGGTTAGGAGTGAGTATAACATATGGCAACAACGAATGCTCCATCACCTGTCTATTAACAACTCAGGTTGTTGGACATCAGTGGTACATGGTCCACACAAGCCTATGGTGCATAACCGGAAACCAATCAAATGGTTCCGAAGAGGAGGGAGCAATACTCAGATGAGAATAAGAAATTGTTTGAGATTGATGCAAAAGCCCACGGAATTCTGGCCATGGCACTGCCCAATGAAATCTATTCTGGGCTAATGCATTATGAAACTGCCCATGACCTCTCGAATGCCTTGAAAGAACAATTTGGAGGAACAGATGAGGTCTTGGCAAATAATAGAGAAATCCTTGCCCAACAATATGAGACATTCTCTCATAGGAAGGGTGACACTGACTTAACAGTTTGAGCGGTTCTCTTGTTTGATCTCTGAATTAAAAATAGTCAAACATGAGTACACCAATAGCCAGATGAATAACAGATTCCTCAGATCACTGCCTGAGAGATGGGACACATATATTGTCCTACGCTCCAGTGCAAATTTGGACAAACTATCTCTCACCAACTCCATGGGAAATTGCTCACATTTGAGAGAGAGATAGAACAGAAACGAAAACTGTCATCATCTGGAAAGCTCACTGATGACTTTGTACCAGGAAACACTGCCTTGGTAAGTCATGAGTCAGAGTATGTAGGATCAGAATGCCACTATGATGAGCATATTGAGTTCACCTCAAACAATTCTAATCATGCCTCTGTGAGTGTTGATTGTCATTCTGGTAATAATAGTGACAATCTATGCTTTATCATGGATGATTTGAAGGGCATTGCTGATGATGATTTAGAAGAGATGGATATTTTGAGCCAAATGGCCTTGATCAATATCAGATCTCAGAAATTCTACAAGAGAACTGGCAGAAAATTTCCTGGACTCTCTGACAAAACCAAAGTTGGTTTTGACAAGAGCAAGTTGAAGTGTCACAAATGCCACAGGCTTGGACACTTTGCAAGAGAGTGTAGATCAACTGGATCTAACACCTCTGCACCCTTTTTGACTTTTCCAAATAACAATTCACAATCCAAAGGGCAACATTTTGTTGTTTCTAGTCATTCATCACACCCTCAATCTCCTGCATATTTTGTTCCTCAGAGTCAAATGCCATATCCTTATCCCTGCTATTATATGCCACAGTCAAATCAAGTTCAAGCTCCTATAGTACCACAACCTCATGCACTACCAGAACCTCAACCATCTCCATCTCAATCACAACCTCATCACAGCTTCTTCACACCTAGAGTTGTTGACTGGAGTAGCTTACCTGATAACTTTTCTGGTCACACTGAGCAATACTATGCTGGTGCTAGTCAACATGGTGGTGAACACCCTTTTGGAAATCTTGCTCTCATGGCCTTGAGTCTACTGAGGGTTCCTGCTCAATGCATCATCTTCACAGGTAACTCAGGTATCTTCAGAGGCTAAAGCCAAGTTATGTTTTGAATCATGCATAGCTGCCTTTGTCTCTATTAGAGAGGCAAATGTAGCATTAATAATAAATCAAAAAATTGAGTTTGAGAAAACCATTTTCAAAAGAAAAGCTGAGTATGAGTCTGCTCTTAACAGTAAAAGTGATGAGATTTATAAGCTTAAATGCCAATTAAATGATGAAAAGGCCAAGCTAGAGGTTATTCTGGAAGACCACAGGAGTCTCAAAGAAAAACTTGCAGTGACCCAAGTTGAGTGTGACCGCTGGGTCTCATCATGCAAGGGATTTGAAATGCTTCTTAGCAAGCAAACTGCTTCAAATGTGAAGTTTGGTATTGGTTACAACCATACTGCTCCACCAACAGACTTTACTCCTAACTCCATAGTTAAGTTTGAAAGTGAAAGCAATCTCCAAACCACATTATCGTGTGAATCATTCTCCAATGATAATCTAAGATCAGAGAATGAAACCAGTGTTAAGATCTCAGCAAATAAATTGACTCATGGTCTAACTACTGAGACTCATATGAAGCTGAGTACTTCAGATGTTGTTCCTCAATGTACCCCAAGTACTGAAAGAGACCCAACATCTGAAAAGCATTTCAAATCAGTTGAAATACAAGGACTAACAATTGCTGAGGAATCCATCAATCGGTCTATTAGGACGGATGGAAAATAGTTGAATTACCAGTCTTTAGCTGTTACAAATCCTTTAGTACGTAGTACTGATAGGAGGAAAGTACTGAAGATCACACCTTCAGTAGTTTCCACTTCAGCAGTAGAGATGTCCAAGATGAAGAATAAACCATGTGAAATTTGTGGTAAATTCAATCATCTATCTGATGAATGTTGGTACAAAGAGGGTTTAAAACTCCAAAGGGATGAGCTCATTAAACTAGAAATAAATAAAATGAAAACTGAGTTTGAGACCAAGTTTGTACCATAATCATCTCAACCTGATAAACCCAAGGCCTTACCCAAATCCACAAAGAAGGATGCGGTTTATCAGAAGACAGCTGATATTGTTCCTCATGATAAACATAAGACTAAGTCTGTGAAATCTAAGAAGGAGGAAATGGTGGGTCACAGGAACTCATCAAAAACAAGCTCTGGAGTGTCAAATGAACTGAAAGCTCGAGCTTCAAATCAGACACAGCTTTTTATGATGGTTCAGCATCTGTTGGGGAGAGTTAACCAACTTGAAGCCCATGTGATCAAACCACTGAAAAGGAATTCCAGGTCCAAATCTATTTCAGCACCATTTCCATCTTCATCAGCTGTTAATCATGAGAAACCAGCTGTGGTTAAATCTGTTGATAAAGTCAGTCCCAAAACCAAAAAGGTTTGGGTCTCCAAAGCTAACTACTTTCTTATGATTGTGCAGGGTTCTTCAGCATGCCAAAGAAGCATCTGGTATGTGGACAGTGGAGGATCCATGCACATGACTGGGGGCAGCTCTCTTCTTCATGATTACTCTCAAGGAAAGAAGGGATTTGTCTCATTTGGAAATGATGCTAAAGGTTACATCATTGGAAAGGGATTTGTGTCTAATGGAGATATTAGATTTGATGATGTCAACCATGTGGAGAATCTCAAATACAATCTGTTGAGTGTCAGTCAGATGTGTGACAAAGGACATGTTGCTCTTTTCACAAGCCAGAACTGTAGGATTCTGTCTTCCAAGGTTCTGAGCCTGATTGACAAAGTACTGGATGATAATACTCTCCTGAAGGCCAACAGGATAGGAAGAGTATATGCCTTGGATTTGTCAAAGAAAATTTAGTTAAAAGGCCATCCATGCTTGTTCTCCAAGACCTCTCTCTAAGAATCTAAACAGTGGCATAGAAGGCCGGGTCATGTTAATCTCAAAAACATGAATCAGCTGATCCACAAAAGTTTAGTGAGAGGTCTTCCAATAAAGGAGTTCAATTGTGATGAAATCTGCACTGCATGCTTAAAAGGGAAACAACATAAAGTTTCATTCCCACCCATAGAAGAATCCAAGTCTAATGCCTACTTACAACTACTGCAATGGATCTTTTTGGTCCTGTGAAGGTAATGAGTATGGCAAAGAAGAAATATTGTCTGCTAATTTTGGATGATTACTCTAGATATGTATGGACTTTCTTCTTGCATTCAACGGATGAGGCTGCTCAGTCTATTCTGAACTTTGTGTTACAAGTTGAGAAGCAGTATTCCCTACCAGTTAAGTGTGTGAGGAGTGACAATGGTACTGAATTCAGAAACCACACTCTTGATGAGGTTTACTTGTCAAAGGGAATCAAGAGGCAGTATAGCATCCCAAGGACTCCAGAGCAAAATGGAGTAGTGGAGAGAAAGAACAGGACCCTCATTGAAGCTGCAAGGTCCATGTTGGCTGATTCTGGTCCGCCACTGACCTTTTGGGCTGAAGCTGTCAATACAGCCTGCTATGTATAGAATAGAGCCTTAGTAAATCAGAGGTTGATGAAAACTCCTTATGAAGTTTTACATCATTTGGCCCCTTTGATTTCATTCTTTAGAGCATTTAGGTGTCCCTGTTACATTCTCAACACAAAGGATCAACTCCAAAAGTTTGATTCTAAGGTGGATGCAGGGTATTTTGTTGGGTATTCATCCACTTGCAAGGCTTACAGAGTATTCAACTGTCGGAGAAAGATAGTTGAAGAAACCTTGCATGTGAAGTTCAATGAATCCCCTAAGGATACAATTCCACAAAACCATGTGGAGTTGTTTGATCTGGTCATTCTACAATATGTTCCTTATCAACCGCCTGCTGTTCCATATCATATGAATCCATCAACTTCTGCAGCTAGTCATCCATCTAGTGTTACTGATGATGATGATGATATCAGTAATCACATTTTCAAGTTTAGTGATCAACTGCCTGATTCAGCTAGACCTGATGTTCCTGTAGCTCCAGTAGCACAATCCACAACAAATGCTGATGAGATTTCTACAACTTCAACTTCCTTTGAATTACCATCTACTGATTGGTTTCAAGAAAATGCTTCACCATCACCATCTGTTGCTGCTGAGCATGCTACAAACAATTGCACCGATCTTATTGTGTACCAAGATCTGAAGAATCACCCTATGTCTCAAATCATTGGTGATATCAATGCTGGCGTGTCAACAAGAAGTCAATTGTCAAATTTCTGCTTCTATGCTCTCTTCATTAGTCAGCAAGAGCCAAAGAACTATCACATTGCTTTAAGGGACAATGGATGGGTTGAAGCCATGCAGCTTGAGCTTCTTCAGTTCAAGAAACAGCAAGTGTGGGAACTGGTTCCTCTACCTCCAGGAAAGTGTGCAATAGGCACTAAATGGGTGTTTAGGAACAAAACTGATGAAAATGGGCTTATTGTTAAGAACAAGGCCAGACTGGTTGTACAGGGGTTTTCACAAGAGGAAGGTATTGATTATAATGAAACCTTTGCCCCTGTAGCCAGACTGGAAGCAATTCGATTGTTTTTAGCTTATGTTGCTTATCACAACCTTAAAGTTTTTCAAATGGATGTCAGAAGTGCATTTTTGTATGGGAAAATTAAAGAAGAGGTTTATGTATGTCAACCACCAGGTTTTGAGGACAATAAACATCCTAATTGGTGTATAAGCTTGATAAGGCTCTCTATGGGTTGAAACAAGCTCCTAGAGCCTGGTATGAGACATTATCAAACTTTCTTCTGGAAAATAATTTCACTAGAGGCTCCATAGATAAGACTTTATTCATTAAGAAAGCTGGGCAGCATAATCTACTTGTTCAAATTTATGTAGATGATATTATTTTTGCATCCTCAGATCCATAGTTGTGTGATGCCTTTACAAAGTTGATGCAACAGAAGTTTGAAATGAGTGCCATGGAGAATTACAGTTCTTTCTGGGTTTGCAAATCAAACAAAAGGCTGATGGAATTTATTCATCAGTCCAAATACACAAAAGATCTTTTGGAAAAGTTTGATTTACAAAACTGTAAGCCTTGTTCTACTCCCATGTGCAACACCACACAACTGGATACAGATCAGAAAGGTAAAGTGGTTATTGAAACACTTTACAAATGTATGATTGGGTCCTTGATGTACTAACAGCTTCTAGACCAGATATTATGTTTGCTACATGTGTTTGTGCTAGATTTCAGGCTGCACCTAAGGAGTCTCATATGATTGCAGTCAGAGGATCTTTAGATATCTACAAGGCACTCCATCTCTAGGTTTATGGTATTCTACTAGACATTCTGGTAAATTAGTTGGTTTTTCTGAGAGTGACTATGCAGGGTGTAAGTTGACAAGAAAGTCCACTTCTGGAGATGCCAATTCTTAGGCAACTACTTGATTTCTTGCAGAGTAAGAAGCAGACCTCAGTTGCTACATCAACTGCAGAAGCAGAGTACATTGCTGCTGCAAGCTGTACATCTCAGGTACTCTGGCTTCAAAACCAATTATTGGATTATGGCATAACAAAGACTAAGACCCCATTGTTAATGGACAGCTCTTCAGCTCTTTGTATTGTCAAGAATCCTATCAAGCACTCTAGGACTAACATATTGAAATCAGACACCATTTTATTAGAGATTGTTTTGAAAAAGGTTTGATTGATCCAAAATTTGTTCCTAGTGCTGATGAGCTTGCAGACATTTTCACTAAGCCCTTGGATAGCACAACTTTCCAAAACCTAGTGCTAAGGCTTGGTATGCTGCAGCTAGAATAAGTGACAACTACTGATGATCTCAGCTCACAAGTACTGATGATCATTAGTTTATTATTGTCATATATAAGTACTGAAGTTATCCTCCCTTTAGAAGTTTTTAAAACTACTGGAGCTTAAGTAACTTCTCAGTATGTCAGAAATGCAGATAAGTACTTTATTTGTTAAAACAGCTGATGTAGTTACAACAGCTGATGTAGTCATAACAGGTGATGTAGCTACAACTAACTATGTCAGAAATGCAGATAAGTACTGATGATCAATGAAACGTCTGAAACTCAGATCTAAGTCTGATGAGTAAGTGTGGAGGTCAGACTGAAACAGCTGAAAAGCTATGAATTGACGAAAACAGCTGATGAGAAATTTCTCTTTAGTCGTTTATACAACTACTGTTTCATTAAAACAACTGAAGCCAAAACTATGTTTTCAGTAGTTTACAACTACTGAAGACTAACACCAAGTCTTCAGCTGTTTACAACAACTGATGACAAAACCACTGTCTTCAGTAGTTTCATAACTACTGATGACAAACACCAAGTCCTCAGTTTACATCATTTGAAGTCAAAACCAAACTACTGATGGTTAACACCAAGACTTCAGCGTTTCAACGTCTGATGGTCAAAACCAAGTCTTCAATGTTTTATAACAACTGATGACAACACCACCAATGTCAGTTGTTTTAAACCTCTCAAGGTTAATACCACGTCATCAGTAGTTTCAAACAACTGATGACCACACCAAAACCTTCAGTAGTTTTCTTTCAGCTTTTCCTATCCCACCCTATAAATACCTGTCTTCTTCTCAAACGTTCTATTAGCCGTTCTTCTGACCTTCATACTTTCAAAAATGGCAACCATGAGCCTAAAACCACGACATAACTGCGTTGCATACCTTACCAAGTCGGCTTTCTGGAACAAATTTGATAATGCCATTGACCTAATGGTGGATTCCCCTATCGCACAGCCTTTCTCTTGAATCTGACCATCTACCCTGAATCTCTCAGTCAATTTGGTCAAGTTTGTTTTGTTCATACGATGAGTCTAATGGCCAAATCTCTTTTTGGTCCCTCGTCAACCAGAAACCAGTGGTTGTTACAGCTGACATCATTCGTCAGGCATTACACTTACCTGACTCCACCACTGTGACTGAATACCCAAAGGGCACAATGGATATGTCTTTATCAATAATGGGTATGAAGGTGATCTTCGGGCTACAACTATTCTGAAGAAACATTTCCATGATGCTGAAAAACTTATCTTTCACATGGTAAATGTATGCTTAGCTTCAAAGACATCATCTTGGGATCAAATGTCATCCCAATGGCAACAGGTATTGTATTCTATTCTAGAACACCAACCGCTAAATTTCTCTGAAATCGTGTTTCTAGAAATAAAGAACTTGGCTCAGAAACTGCGGCAAACCGCTGGCTATTATATCCCAGGTTTCTGATGGCCATTATTTTAAATGAATTAAAATTGATGGCCTTGTTGGCCTTGGAGTCCCTGCACCAGCTGTTTTGGCTGAGGTATACTCCAGGCACAACTCAGACCTCACTCTCAAAGAAGCTGCCCGAATGCTAAAACCCAAGCAGAGGGAACCCACAGCTTCCACCACCAGATCCAGAGTCCCCACCAAACCAAAGACCAAACCCCCAAAACAGCTATTCAGGGAGATGAGTCCCCTGAAGATGCTCCTGTCCACCAAGGCAGGATATACTTGCTGGTTTAAACCCCCCAGCAGTATCAGAGACTCTACCAGCTACCACCACCGACATCCTCTCAAAAGGATCCTGATGCAACCTTATCAGGGGCAACCACACTGCTGAGACCTCTCTCACTTGAGAAGGTTATCATTGAAGAGCATTCCTCTCCCCGAATGCAATCTGCTTCTATCCCCTCTCCCCCCATGCAAATGCCCCCAAAGTCCAACCATTATAATTGCAAACGTGCTGACTCAGCTGCATGCCTCTCCTCCTCCCCAACAACACCAACAAAGGAGAGAACCACAGCAATTGAGGAAGAGGATCAACATGCTTCTGACAACCCACAGCACCAGGGTTTAACTGTTCTATCTCCTGGTGTGGATATGCAGATACGAACATCTGGTGAGGCTGCCACCTCTTCTGAATCAGCACATGATCAGACTGAGGCTGGTAACATAGCTAAGACCTCACCAGAGGCAACAGCTGATGAAGGACATCGTCCTGAGGCTGGAAGTCCCCAGTTCCAAGAAAAAGGGCACATGCTAAAACTGGTCTACACCCGTGTGCATGTACATCCTGCTACAAGCAGGAGGTTAGGTGATTCAACATCTGCTGATGATGACCTAGGCTTTTTCTATGATGTTCTAGCCCACAACACCATCCTGGAGGCTGAGGTAAGCAGACTACAAGAACTGCTTGCCAAGAAGTCTCAGGATGTAAGTCCATCTGCCCCCACTAACCCACAGATGGCACCTTCATTCGAAGGTCCCCCAAACACTTCACCCTCTCACTTCACTGAGCCTCCAGCCTCTGCCTTTGGCACTATCTCTCAGGGACAGAACCCCCCTGAGCAGATGGTTGCTGCATTCCAACAATCCTTACCTCTCATCACTCCCATCATCAATGACATTGTTCATAAAGCCATTAATGAGAGGATCTCCTCAAGTCTACAACCACTCATTGATGATGCTGTGCACAAGAAACTTTCTGCGGTACAAACCCCTGCAACCAATGCATCCAAAAAGGGGAGAGTACAGCAGTGAAAGAAAAGAAAAGAAAAGAACTGAGGATGAGAAGGCACAAGAGAAAACCAAGGAGTTGGAGAAGGAAAAGGAACAACAACTGATCACTTACAAAAGAAAGAAAAGTGCTGGTGATCAAAAGAATGCTGAAAAATCCTTGGAGGAGCTGATAAAAGATGCAGATGAAGCACACAGCCGATCCATGGACAAAATCATTGAGCAACTCTTCAAGCAAGACTTTGATACAGCCAAACTAGACAGTGAGATCAGGAGGTTGGAAGTAAATGAAATCCAAAACAGATGGGCTGGGTACAGTGTGCTGGAGAAAGAGAGATTGGAGATCATGATTCGATTCATAGCCAATACTTAGGAAGATCACTGATGGAGATTCGTTCATGGACCAGAGACAGCATTCTGGCTATAGCCACCAGAATCTGTTTGTCTGAGCAATTTCATAAGGGGATAATTATTGAAGCACTTGATGAGGCTGGAGCTGGGAAAAGGCTTGAAATGGCAAAGCTCACAAAAGCCAAACTTACAACCAAAATGCTTGAACAACCTTCCCAATCACCCACTCAAAAACAGCCTACCCCTCAAATCTCCAAACCAATCTCAAAACTCAAATCCAAACATCCTCAACCCTCAAAGCCAATTCCTTTACCACAAAAACCAACCCAACCATCATCCAGTGATGCACCTAGAAGGAGGAGAAGGGTGCTGAGGATAGGAGAAGATGATGAAGATGATAGTCTGCCACTCTCTGCTATTCTAAGGGTACCAGAACCCAGGAGTCAACTCATGATCACACTGACTCACAAAGGGAAATGGTTAGAGTCAAATGAAGATGAAGACAGCAGAAGCAGCATGATGAGCAACTACTAAAGATGGTTGACAAGGAATTCCCCAGTCATCATCTATACAAGCCATGAAAGGGCATGCTCAGAGGCTGTACACTCTCAGACACACATTTCAGTATCAAAAAGAGAGAGTGAGAGTATGGCCAGACCCCAAGGTGAGCTCTAGTATACACAAAGATCCATTCCACATAGATACAATGGCCAGGTTAGAAAAACAATAGACTCTACAATCATGTTGGCCATTGTAGTCTCACCTTGGGAAATACTCGATGAATTCAAGAAGGCTCATCAATCAAAAATGACCCCTCAAGCCTTACTGGAAAACAAGATGATCAAAAGGGGTTATTATACAAGAAGCTTGAAGACATTAAGAAGAATGAGCTCCAGTTACTCCTTGAGGGCACCCATCCTGATGAATTTGTCTATAGGGGATAACTACTGTGGAGTTGAAGAAAGGCAGGACTGTAAAGTACCTATCTGAGTACTATGGTCCAGAGTTCTTCTTTGAAGGAGGAGTAGAAGAACTCTCCAAGGAGGAACAATTGTTCTCCTTGAGGCCTATGTTCGTGAGTCTTACAGACTCGTAAATGGGAAGTAGGTTTCATGGTTGGGATCACAACTCTATGTCCAGATTCCCCAAAACAGATTTCCCCTCCATACTTAGCCAAACACATGATTAGAAACCTCTTCCTGGCCTGTGCTGATCCGACTCTCTGAAGCTGATCAAGAGAAGTCTTTGCCAACAATAAGTGGGACCTCAATAAAGTTAAAGGTTTTGGCTGCATTGGTTCAGGGGAGTTTGTTGGACCAAAAGAACCAATGAGCCGGATCAGAAAAACCTTAAGTCCCACAGACGTCACAACAACTGCTGAAGTCCACAACAGCTGAAGACAACAACTGATTACAAAGTCTGAAGACACAGTGCTGAAGACAGTCTGAAGACACAAGTGCTGAAGACAAAGTCTGAAGACACAAGTGCTGAAGACAAGTCTGAAGACACAAGTGCTAAAGACAAAGTCTGAAGACAAGTGCTGAAGACAAGTCTGAAGACACAAGTGCTGAAGACAAGTCTGAAGACAAGTGCTGAAGACAAAGTCTGAAGACACAAGTGCTGAAGACAAAGTCTGAAGACAAGTACCGAAGACAGTCTGAAGACAAGTGCTGAAAAGACAAGTACTAAAGACCAAGTATCAGACCTTGTCACAACAGCTGAAGAGGTATTCTTTAGTAGTTGTGACGGTTTTCTTTCAGTAGTTTTATGTTTTTACTTTCAGTAGTTTTGTAAAACGACTGAAGAGCTTGTTCTTCAGTCGTTGTAGTTTCAGTATTTTAGTTTCAGTAGTTGTGAACATTTCAGTAGTTTGTTAAGTGTTAGTTATTTTTGTAATAAATCTGCCAGATGTCACTATCCCGTGATATCAGCAGTGATTGCACTCTATATAAGGACTGTCAACCTAATTGTAATCGGTGAATGATTGAGCAGAAACATTTAATATTATTGAAACATTCCTTTTCACAGAAATATATTCTCTCATTACAACCATATTTGTTCTTAATGCATACGAATATCAAATTCTTGCTATAATTTGTCTAATTCTTATTCTTATTCCACTGCGTTACACTCTAATCCATCAAACTTGAGATCACTGATCCTGTCAATCTTCTGACCCACAACAGGGCCAGACTCACTATCAATCTGAACCTGTGAGAGTAGAAGACCCAACTGAGAAAGAAAATGAAGATCAATCCGATACTACAGGCTAGTGTTCTCAGTTAAAATTTGTAAAGAGAAAGAAAAGGATGGATTCTAAACCAAATCCAATGAAGAAAAAGAAGACTGCATCTTTTTCTGAACCTCAGGATGAGTCAGAACATCCTGAGGATGTGCAGCCAGAGGATGCTCCATCATCTCCCATTCCAGTAGCTCCTCTTGCATCAGAAAGACCCATCCTGTCCTGGACACACACTACAAATCTAGAAAGGTGGCATGTCATCGGAGATCATGTCATTGAGAATGTCTACACTTGCAATGACCTGTTTTAGTTGCCTCTACGTGATCTCTTTGACATGAGAAGATACTTTGATAGTCTGAAGGATCCTGATCATGTTATGAAGAAAGGGCTGGTTGTCATCCTCATAAGGACTATTGATATCTGAAGTCTTCTAAGAGTTTTGGTAGCATCAGCCTAGGGGGAGTTTGTAGAGAATATGTATAGATGTTGAAGCAACCAAAGTCTTTCTGCATGCATGCTGCACAAGTACTGAAGAAGAATGCTTCGGAAGTTTCACACATGCAACAAAAATATGATAAGTGCAAAATCTTCCAAAGCCAAGACCAATATCTTCGGAAGCCAAAGATGAAGTCTTCCGAAGCTTCACAAAGTCTTCAGAAGCTCTACTACTGAAGACCGATTTCTTCCGAAAACTTTTAGTAACATGCTTTATCTGTTGTACTTTTTATAAAGCTGGACCCCTTTCTACTGCATCTCTGTAAAGTCACCAAGTTACATGAGTTAGTCAAAAGGTCATGCTTTTGGTAACTATACATTATGGTCTTGAGTCTGTAACTTTCTACTTCATGTACTTTATCCTTTTTGTAATAGATAAGGATATGAGCTATGGCATGTCATAGTCACAAAGTCAAAAATCCAATCTGCCTTTTTTATTCTACAATTGATTTTGTTTTAAGTCTAGTCAATTGTATCCAGCTGGCTTTCATAGTATGGCCAGGTGTAGGATGTAGTATAAGTATCTCATGTTCTTGTAACACTATTGATATGCTTTGTAACACTTGCAATAGAACATAGAGAAAGCAATATACTTGATTCTTGAAAACCATATACTTGTGCTCTTGTGTTCTTTCTCTTACATTACTTGTGTTCTTAGTGTCTTACTTGTGGTTAATCCAGTTCACTATTTGATTAAGTTTTGATTAATCTCCTCTTTGTGTTGTTGTGTCGTAAGTGACCCCCTTCACCGTTCCTAAAACTTCTTTGCTCATTAAGTTAACAGAGCCATCTACTGACAATGTCCATGCATTCAACATCATCTAGGATGAAACATTCTAGATCATCAAAGCAGAATTGAACGTCACTAGAATGTCCATTTTTTGAGACAAAGGCACAACTGTCCTTGAAGGTACTTGACCGAGTCTGTTAAGACTTGGAGTCTCAAGAAAGGAGATGTATGACAAGAAGAACATGATGGATGTTGGGAGTAAGTTAGGTACTATTGAGGTTAGGGGATCTTGAGCCTTTGGCAACCATTAGACCATTGCTAGCAGGAAGGCTTGATCGTCTGCTCACATGATGGCCTCTCTTATTTTCCATCTTTACACAGTATCCAAAAAGAATGCCATATATTTCAGTCATGGTGTGAGAGTTTAAGTTCTTTGTCCTCTTAAAAGAGACACAATAGAGAGTCCGCTCATTTAGAAGTGCACTCATGAACTCTTTTGATAGATCTCTCATCATAAGAGTCACTCTTACGGACTGAAGTGATGAAATAAGATCCATATTCTTGAAGTATTGCTAGCTAAGGGTCTCTCCAGCAATGGAAGTAAAGTTTCAAACTATTGCTTCATGGAATGTTTCTTGAAGTCACTAGAGCTGGCGTACACATGAAACAAACTGTTAGAGAGTTCTTTGGCTGACTAGCAATGATCGAATCCCACCATAATAAAGCTGGGTATGGAAGTCATAAGAACAATCATTGATTTCCTATCGATCTCTAACGCTTGTGGTCTTCATCATAATAGTGTTCAACAACCTTCCCTATCATAGCACTATTTCTAACCAATGCTGCAACCTTTGGTTTGTAAGGGCCATTGGTGATAGACTTCCATATCATGATGTCTTTGTATCTATTGAAACCTTCAATACGTCTACTCCAAGATCTGAAGTTCTTAGGGGTGATGATGGGTGCTTTAGACATCGTCCCCATTTCACCTTTAGATGATTTTTGGTTGAGGGCCATTTAGGTGAGTATATGACTGAAGAAAAAGGTTGATATGGATAGTAAGATCTCACGTACAATCAAATGCCTAAGAATCTTTGATTCCAATTGCAGGTTCGATGTTTGTCACTCAACACATATATTATCTCTCAAACTCCCTAAGTCACACTCGGTTTGATGATGCAAAACCCATTAAAAGTTGATAATAATATACTAAGTAAACAAACACAAGAAGATAGGTTTTTGAAGATACTTGTACATATTACTTCTTAACTCAAAGTATTACAAGACTCTTACAAACATGTTAATAGAGTTACAATGAGAGAATATATGTACTACTATCTACAGCCGGTTATACGTTGATACCTACTGGGAACTTATGACTAAACAAATACTACATTGTTGGAAATAAGATATCTAAGATAAAATACTATCTAAGATTTCATAGTCATGACATGTTCATGACTTACCTTTTGTTACCAACTAAGGTTGGTAATTGTACTAACTGATTAGGAACAAACAGTGGAATAAAGTATGGTCAACTACATATGCGTAGAAAGGCACCATGCAGTATCTTAGTGGTTGCAACGGCTTGTCACATGAAAGATACATATGTCCACTATTTCATACCGAGTTCTTCTGAAGGTTTAATGGCTTTGGAAGAACTCTTAAACCACTTATATTTCGGAAGAGTCTACTTCTTCCGAGGCTTGTGATGATCTTCACACTTCGAAAGTCATTGTCTTATATTTTTTAAATGTTGAACCTCGGAAGAAGGAAGACTTTGTATTCGAAAGATAGAGTTCCTTTTCAGAAGCGCTTTCAGCCTTGACCTTTGGAACTTTATTTTTTGCCTTCGGAAGTTCCTTTTTCCTTCGGAAGTTCCTTCGTAGTTGTACCAAAAATATTCTAAGTGTTTGTTTTGGTTGCATCATCCTTACTTGTTCCAACAATATCCTATCCATATACACACACACACACTCTATCTCTCTGAACATTTTTGTCTGCTTCTTTCTCTTTCTCTCTCCCTCTAACCACTTCAATTAGAGCCAGCCCACCACACCATTCAGGGGTGGTTTTCGACCAAACCCAACCACTTGTTACCTAGACCACCATCACCATGAACCTTGAAACCCTAATAATATCTACTTAAGCCTCATACATGAAACATTCCACCCCCTGATAAATCCCATAAGCACTACAAAACACGTTAGAAGACGAACCATCACTTAGTCCTTCAATCATAACCTCAATTAGTAATGGGTAAAACCAAGATGGTCCTGTAACTCCTAAAATTTAAAAAGGATGGAAGGTATATATATAAATTACTTAACCTAATATGAGGATATAAAAAGAAGGGAACAACCCCAATACATGTTTCATCCAAAAGAGCTAAAAATAATTGTGGTTTTAGAGAGAGAAAGTTAATAATAGGTAAAAAAGTACGACTTAATCATACGTTTTTATAGATCTAAGCTAGATCTAGGCTTGAATGATATTTATGCTCTATTTAAATGAATAAAGTTGGTAACTATATTTGTTTATGCATATAGATCTAGAATCAATCTTCTCAATTCTAGGGTTTGCTCGATAGCTTGTGAGTTCCATATCCTCATTTTACCTTTTTACTTACTTAAGGCTAACATGAATACTTTATATATATATATATAACAAAAATATGATTTCATAAGACAAAGATGACATGTTTATGCTCGTTTGTAAAGTTTTAGTATGATAACTATCACAATTCACCAAACTAGCACTGTTCAAAGCGTTTGTGTTACTATTCAAAGGATTCGCAATACTATTGAAAGAATTTATCTTACTGTTTAAAGCATTTGTATCTGTTCAAAGCATTTGCATTTCTGTTTAAAACATTTGTATTGTTGTTCAAAGTATTCACATTGTGAATCCAAGGATCGCGAACAGGAATTATCAATGTCGGTCGATTGACAAGTCAACATTTGCAAAATCAACGTTGATTTGGTTTAATTGTTTTGCAATAACTTTAAATATCAATAAATGTTCAAGAAAACATGTAGCAAAACACAATTAATGATTAATATGTATTTCATTAGAACATGTTAATGATTACAAGTATAATGAATGAATGATATCAAAGTGTGTTATTATGTGACGGCTGCTAGGGTTTGATTGAGAGACTTTGAAGTGATGGTTATAATTCGGATGCTATTGTCACTCAATTAATCGTCTAAAACAACCTGCTTGAGTTGAAACCTAGGATCCGTATATATAGACAATGATGTTTCTGTTATACGAAAACACCGGATCTCTTGGGATTTGATTTGTGTCACTTAAGGAATCATCGTATTTCTTCGGATTCGCATAACTGCCTTGTTGACTTGTAACAATGCATTATACAAGTGTTTGGACTCCGTAGGAATAGTGTCTTCTATAGGAGTTTGTTCTTCCGCAGAAGTCTTGTTCTTCCATAGAAGAATTGTTCTTCTGCAGAAGTCTTGTTCTTCAGAAGCAATCTTGTTCTTCCAAAGCAATCTTGTTCATTTCTGGTTGTTCATCCGTAGAGGATCTTCGGATGAATAGTTACTTGTAAGAAATATATCTACGGAAGAACAAAATGTTCATCCGTAGATGTTTCTTACACTTGGTCAATTTCATAAGTTGACCGAGTATAATGTTTGTACCTGCAACTATACATAAATCAACCCATACAAAAATGGGTTAACCTATATATGTAATGCATACACAATAATGAATTACAAACATTCACTAAAGATATTAATTCAAGTACTAAGCCTATACAAAATGAACTAGATCTACTGAATGTAGCCCTAACAATACTCCCCCTTAGGCTTAGATACTTGCAATTAGTTCTTCAACACTGAAAGTTCCTTACTCTCGCAATGATCTTATTGTAGAAGTAAGACACAGCAGTCTTCTGATCATCATACTTATAGTTGATCTTCATCTTGCTTTGTGAGTTTAGTGACTTCATCAAAAGTTGTTCCCTTTAGCAGTCCAGCATTGTATCTTCTTCTTTTGTAGGCTTTGGCATGTAATTTTTCAATCACTTGGATCACATGGACATGCAGGAACAAATCATTCTGTGCTTTTTCATCGGTCAACTTGGAAAAGAATTTGTCATTGAGGTATGAGGTGTAGCTGGGATGAAGTAGTTTGATTTCCATAGGATCAAAGATCCTGATACGGTCAGCTTTGTGGTTTTCAGCATTTCTTAACAACACCAACTCCTTTGTTTTCTCAACATAGCCCCATTCAGTTATAGGGTATGTGAAATGAGTTCCTTAAATACATTTGAATGCTACTGTAGTTCTACTTTTGTATCCAACCCTCTTCAAAATTTCATCATCTACAAATTATAAGGCATTGGACTTGTATCTTTTAAGCCCTTTGATTCTCTTCTGATGCTCTGCATCTTCTCTTTTAGCTTCACTTACAACATCATCTTTAAACTTAGTCTTGAGTTTTCCCACTAGAGTTAAGAAGTCTCTTCCTCTAGGGTGAATTGGATAATTGCAGATGATCAGGCTTTGAAGATCTTTGATGTCATTCTCTGGTAGACTCACCACTGAAAATACATCACGGAAGTATTCAACTCTTCTAGATGTTCTTCTAACAATAGCACAATCCCAGTCTGGATCATATTTCCAGGCCATGATCTTGTTTTCTTCCACAGAACTGGGAGTCCTGAGGTGGTCTATTAGTTGTATCAGAGTAGATTTTTGTTCAGTTATCTCCCTCATTCTAGTGCCCAATAGCCATACTTTGCCGGAATTACTCTTCTTGGCTCTCTGATCAGTTTGTCCTTCCCTTTGTGCTGATCTTTAGGTTCAACTCTTATAGGTTGAGCAGGAAGCTTACTTTGTTGCTCATAAGATGGATGAGGAGCTTGAGTTCTGAATTTTACACCAGTATCCAGCTCAACTTTCATCACATGCTTCATCATCCTTCTAAGTTCTCCTATTTACCTTCCCTTAAGCTCATGTGGTTTGTAGTTGTGGTCTTGTAACCAGCAAGTCATGTTATATCTACTCAGCTTAGCTGTGTCACAATGACCTAACTCTTTCTTTACCTTCTGTATGGATTGAAAGGTGTTGAAATTTCATAGTCACAATTTGGAATCATAAAGCTTGCAAGTTCAAACTCCTTCAATGTGTTCTTCATCTCAGACATATTCATCCTTTCAACCATGTCATATGGAAATCCATGGTTGATCAAGGTCATAAACATAGCAGATTCAGGCCTCTCTTCCATGATGTCTTCTGATGTAAGAAGAACATCAGTCTTTAATTCTTCTTGAGCTTTGTCAGGTCTATCTTCAATCAACTCTTTCCATTCAGCATCACTCACAGATTCATCACTAGCAACTTGTTTTGATGTTAAATATACAATATGAGTGTGATTAGAAGATGTGTATGTCTTGATCGTTTAGGAGAGTCTTCAACAATGATTACTTGAATCTTTGTTGGGCCCAAATACTTCCTCTTCCTTGAGTATTGAATAAGATGCTTAGAAGATTCAGCAGGTTTCCTTTGTTGGTTTGATTAAGAGCACATAACTTCATTTTCAGTTCATCAATCTTTGCTTCTTTTCTTCTTAATAGAGCTGATTAATCAAAGAGAGTGTCATTAATTTGATCAATTTTCACTGTTAACTTCTCATTTTCTTCTCTCTCTTTCTTTACTTCTTCTTTGAGTTTAGAATCTTATTGAAGAAGAGCATCAATCACTTCATTATTGCACATGACATCTTCTCTCAATCTTTTTATTCTAGCTTCTTGCTTCATCAACTCTTCAGTCTTTCCTCTAATCACTCCCTTCAACTCCTATATTCTTTGCTTTCTTTTATTTGATTTTAGCACCAGCTTGTTGTACTCAGCAACCAGATAACTCTTGTTGACAGGGATATTAGCATCACTTAGATCCGCTTTTGTTGTATGCTATTACATCAACATGGTTTGGTTCTTCTTCTCCTTCCTGATTTTGAGAAGCAGTCTCATCATATATAAATTCTTCTGGGTCTACACTTGCTGAGCTTGAACTGAGCTTAATAAGTTGATTTGCATGTTCTTGATGAGGTTGTTGTTGTTGTTGATGATCAGACACTGGAGATACTTGTTCAGTTTTGTTTGAGAGTACTGGGGATTCAGTCTTGGATGATGACAGTTTAACTGTACTTGTTTGTGAGATTAACTCTGTCTCCCCAGTGTAAAGACTGTTTGGTGAGTGAGGTTTGATGGGAGAGATTGGTTCTATATTTTGGCTGGCTAGAGATTGTGGTTGAGGTGTTTTTTCTTGATTTGGTGATGTATGGTGGATGGGAGAGATTGGTTTAGTATTCTGACTGGCTGGAGATTGTTGATGTATGGCTGATGTATGTGGTGAGAAAGTGTCTTGAACAGACTTGGTTAGAGAATTCTCTTCATCTTTCCACACAAGCTCTTCAGGGATATTTGCAGCAGCATCAATCGCATGTGCAAACATGTCCATATCACCTCCTTCATATTTCCCAGAAATTTTGTTTTGAACAGATCTGCCAAGGTGTGCTTGACTAAACAAACCACCATCCACAGAAGTTCCAGGCAGATCAGCATTAATAATCAGTTGCATGAACCTTGGAAACATCTATATCTTATCAGCCTTCTACACTTTGATGTGATCACTTAAGCAGTTGAAGATGTACTTGGAATACTTGTAGGTTCTTCCCTCAAAAACACCAATAATCCCAGAGGAAATGTGCCTTGAGAATCCGTCAAGACCAGATTTTCTGTTTGATATGCACTTAAGATAAGTGTGACAGAGAAATCTGTACGGCTTGCAAAGTCTTCTTTTCTTGATTTCTCCTTTGTTGAAATCACCATCATATCCCATCAGTAGAAATACTTTTTCTATTTATCATCTTCGAACACATCAGGATGATGAGCTTCGACTTCTCCCAACTCAAGAACCCTTCTTATTGTTTGTTATCGATTCTCAGTCCTTGATTCTTCACAATAGCCATTATAGCTTCACCGTCTTCGTCTGTGCGTGCAGAGTTCCAGAAATCAGTGATATGTGATTGATAAATCACAGGCTCTGCTGATAAGGCATACAACATCCTTGATCTTCTTAGATATCTATTAAGTTCTTGACATCCTTCTGAGACAGGATCATCAGGGTTTAAGAAGGCACACACATTGTGTTCTTTCGCAAATCGATTATCCATCTGTTCATAAGTAAAGACTTTGTTAAAATCACATTATTGATACAAGAATGCGAACAGTTGTGAGATAAACAAGAATCAAATGGTTCATTCTTAAATATTACAACATGTTTTACCTTAATAACAGCAGATTAAGAACACAAATACATGTTTGTTTAATGTTTTGATTTGGTGAAATTTGAATACTGAGAAAGTGGGAAAACGTTTGTTGAGAGTTGTTTTTCTAGGTCTGAAAAGTGAGCTGAAAAAGCGAATAATGAATTTGAGAGGTCAAACCACATTATTTATACTCTCAGACATATTTATTTATCTCATTTATTAAGTGGGACCCTCAATGTATTCTTCGCAAAACATCTACGGATCGAGACATCTGCTGATGAACATTTAAAATTAAATTACATTTGTTGATCTTTGTTCATCCGTAGTTTACCAATCTACGGATAAACATTTAAGATTTCCACATTGTAGCTTCTGTTGATGCTTAAGATAGCACTGTAGCTTCTGCTGATGCTTAAGATAGCACAATGCAGAGAAATATTGTTGTTTGTATGGTCCAAGTCCATTGGTTAGAACCATTTATTGCTTTAGGACCTTGTAGGCTTTGTATACATGGCAATTTAGCACAAGAAAGCTTAAAATGATTTTGAGAAAATTTTCATGTATCTAAAAGCTAAGATGATGCTCAGATTCCAATACCTTTAAATTGATAATGAGATAGACATTTCGGTTGATTGAGTAACTAAACATACTCAACTTCATGTATTTTACTCCCCCTAAATTTGTGATTAATGGTGAATTTAAGCATTAATCAGAAATTTCTTTAAGAGAAATAACATGATTTGTAACTATATGAAAATGATTAGACATATATACACATATGATGTGATCATACTATAATACTAAGCCTCATCCTGATAAGTTATGTTGTTAAGTTGATACCAGAACAAAGTTTTGATTGCAAGTATATTGTCCACTTAAATCCATACAAGAGCTCATGTATCATCAACTAGGCATGCTGATTATCATGTTTTCATGTTGATTTAGAAATAACTGTTATGGGCTTCACATTCAATTTACAGAGATTTTGTCCTCCCTTTGCAAATCAAATCATCACTTTTTCACACATAAGAACTATGTACTTTAAGTTATAAGATCTATCTTGAGATGCATTTGACATCTCATTAATACAATGATGTAAAAGCTCAAGATAATATACAATTGATCACATTGGATTCTTTTGAGAGCTTAGATATGATCATCATCAGGTCACCAGTCTTTCACTCATGTAAAACAGAGGTGCCTTTAACCCAGATCTTTGTTTACACAAAAAGAGGGATGATGAGGATCATGATTTGTTCATCGTTTGTAACTGAATTTCAGTATGGTGATCATACACCCAGGTTTTGTTTACACAAAATAGAGAGAGTATGATTTACAAAGATAGCTATTATAAAGTGATGGTACATAGTGTGTTTAGATGAGTGATTTGGTCACATCAGAAAAAGACTCACCTTGTATTCTCAAAATGAAGTTTCCCACAAACAATCACTTTAGCATTATATTTGGCATGCACTAAGATTAGTTTCCACTCAAGATCAATCTACTCACATATCAAGAAACTTGTTGAGATTTATTATTATGTATGAATTCAGGAATAAGCAAAACTATAGTGTACTATCATTTCCCATACATATGTCATGCTGAAGCATCATTACACATAGTATTTTCATTGATTAGACTTGATTAATCTAAGTTAATCATGCCTAGAGACTCAACCAAAAAGTTAAATCTGACTGAATCGAAGGCTTTAGTAAATAAACCAGCAAGCTGATTTGTTGTATCCACTTTGACTAACTTAATCAAACCCTTTTCTGAGCAATCTCTCAGAAAATGTATCTTATTTCAATATGTTTTGTTTTACTATGTTGCACAGGATTACAGTTATAAACATAGCAGCAGAATTGTCTATATAAATTGAAGTTTGAAGGAAGTTGTAACCATAGTCAAGTAATTGGTTTTGCAACCAAAGAACTTGAGAACATCCAGCTGAAGCAGCAATGTACTCAGCCTCAACTGTGGATACATAAACATTGGTTTGTTTCTTGCACTGCAATGATACTAGCCTTGGTCCAATGAATTGACATCCACCGGTTGTTGATTTTCTGTTACTGTTACATCCACCATAATCATTGTCTAAGTATGAGTAGAGTGTAAAGTCGCCATCCTTTGGATACCAGACACCAAGTCTGGTTTTGCTTTGAGGTATCTGAAAATTCTTTTAACCGCATTGAGATGAGACTCCTTGGGATCAGATTGGTACCTAGCACATACACACACAGCAAACATAATATTAGGTCTACTCGCACTTAAATACATAAGTGAACCTATCATTGATCTATATAATTTTTTATCAATAGATTTTCAAGAAAGATCAGGAGCAATCTTATCAATTGTTGATGCTGGTGTTTTGCATTAGGATACTTCAGCAAGATTGGATTTCTTTAGAATTTGATGTATGTATTTTTCTTGATTGATGATATCCCATCTGATTTTTATGAACTTGAAGGCCAAGAAAGAAGGTTAATTCACCCATTAAGTTCATCTGAAATTCAGATTTCATCAGCTCTTCAAAATTCACAAACAATCTCTTATTAATTGAACCAAATATAACGTCATCCATATATATTTGAAGTACTAGGAGATCTTGATGTTCTCGTATGAGGAAGAGAGTCTGATCAATAGTTCGTCTTTTGTAGCCATGCTTGAGCAAGAAAGATGATAGTGTTTCATAACATTTTCTTGGTGCTTGATGAAGACCATACATGGCTTTATCTAGTTTGTATACCTTATGGGGATAATGAGGATCTTCAAAACCAGGGAGTTGTGATACATAAACTTCCTCATCAATCTTCCCATAAGAAACACTTGACATCCATCTGATACACAGTTACTTCTTATATGATGCATAAACCAAAAACACTCTTATGGCCTTAATTCTTGCAACTGGTGCAAAAACTTCATGATAGTCAATTCCTTCTTCTTGAGTGTATCCTTGTGCAATCAACCTTGCTTGTTTCTTACAATAATCCCTCTATCATCCGGTTTGTTTTTGTATAGCCATCTTGTTCCAATAGGATGTTGACCTTCAGGTAAATCAACAAGAGACCATACTTTTGGATTCTGAACTGCTAAAGCTCTTCTCGCATAGCTTCAATCCAGCTATTGTCTTTTAAAGCAGCAGTGATATTTGGAGGCACCACTTGAGAAAGAAAATAGATGAGAGAGAAAGGTTGGCTGTACCACTTTGACTCCTTGTAGTTCTCTTTTCAGGATTTCCAATGATGTTGACAATTGGATGAGTCTTATGGATTCTCATTGAAGGAGTTGATTCAACTGGTATAGATGATCCTAGGTTAGTCATTTCCAGTGTCTCACACTAATTCATCTCAGCTTGTGAGTTTAAGAAATAATCAAAAAGCTCCACATGAGAAGAATGGTCATGAGAGTCTCTTGTATGGGCTGCAGGGGTATCTCCAGTTTTGTTTTGCTTTTCCATAGGAACTTCTCCGGAAAGATTTTGCTCTACCGTAGGAACTTCTTCGGAAAATTTTGCTCTTCCGTAGAAACTTCTCCGGAAACAGTTTGCTCTTCCACAGGAACTTCTGAGGAAATAGTTTGCTCTTCCGCAGGAACTTCTCCGGAAGCATTTTGCTCTTTCGCAGGAACTTCTCCGGAAGCATTTTGCTCTTCGCAGGAATTTCTCTGGAAGCATTTTGCTCTTCCATATTTCCGGATATTAAGTGAGGACATAAATAATTTCCAAGATTTGTTGCATTCACTTGAGAGCCTAGATCTGTTGAAGGCACATCATTCACATCTCCAGGTGTAGCATGTTTGTTTCCAAATGTAGTATATGCATATACTCAAGTGTTTTCATCTAAGAATAGGGGTATCCTTGGAGGATCAGCAGATAAGGTTACTTCAGTCATAAGAGGTGGAACAAATGGATAACACACTTCATCAGATCCTGCATTGTTCAAATAATCATAGTTAAATGATTTGGCTAAAGCATCTATGTCAAACAACCATGATGAACCTTTAACTGGCGTTGTAAATACAGATTCATCAAATGACACATTAGGAGTCTTTTCCACAATGTTATGTTGTGGAATATAAACCCTATATGATTTCAATGTTGAAGAGTATCCAACAAAGAAACCATCATATGCCTTTTCTGAAAATTTTCCCAATGACTCTTTCATGTTTAAAACAGTTACATGAAATCCAAAGACTTTCAGAACGCCTATGTATGGTTTTATTTTAAATAAGAGCTCATAGGGAGTTTTGTTATGTTCTTTGACAATTAATGTTCTGTTTTGAACATTGCATGCAATATTCACAGCCTCAGCCCAAAAAGTCATGGGTAATTATGAATCAGCTAGCATTGTTCTGGCAGCTTCAATGATAATTCTGTTTCTTCTTTCAGCTACTCCATTTTGTTGTGGAGTTCTTAATGCACTGAATTGTCTTGCAACACCTTTGCTCCTGCAAAAGGAATCCAGTTCAAAATTGATAAATTCAGTACCATTGTCACTCCTAAAAATTTTAACTTTTGAATCAAGTTGATTCTCAATCTTGATCACAAAGTCCATTAATGTTTCTAATGTTTCATTCTTTTGTTTTAAGAAAAATACCCATTTGAATCTTGTGAAATCATCAACTATCACCAAACAATATTGTCTTTTTCCAATGCTCATCACATTGATAGGACCAAACAGATCCATGTGAAGCAATTTGAGTGGTGTAGTATTTGACCTGATAGTTTTCTATTTATGTGACACTCTATGTTGTTTTCCTTTGTAACATGAAGAACAGTGAATTGAGCAATGAAACTATTTGTTTGGCAATCCAATGACCAGATCATTTTTCACCAACTTAGTCATGTTCTTCATGTTAGAATGGACAAGCCTTCTATGCCATAATTGAAAGAAATCTTCTGATAGTTTAGATATAAGACGTGTTTCATGTTTTGTGAGAGAAGTGTTGTTCATGTCCAAAACATAAGTGTTTCGTTTTCATGCTACTTTGAGCAGAATCCAATCTTCTGGAACAATAAACCCTGGCTTAAGAATGTAATAGTTAGTATTATCAAACAATGTGATATAATTTGATCATAGATTTGAGACACACTGAGTAGATTATACTGTAAATTTTTACAGTAATTTACTTTCTCAAATTTGAGCACACCATTTGTTATCATCCCTTCACCAACAATTTTACCTCCCATTTTATTCCTACCAAATCCCACATAAGAAGAATTTTTATGTTTGAAGTCATGGAGAAGAGAACAGTTTCTTGTCATATGCGTGGAATACCACTGTCAACATACCACTGTCAGCTCTCCAATATTGTTCCTACATTCAGAAATAAATTAGTTAGAAGTGACAACCTAAGTATTAGTGATCTTGGGTTTGCCAACAGAGTCTAAACTATTTACTCCTTCATCACTTAATCCTGAAGTTTCAGTATTAATTCATATCTAGTTGATTCATTTTGTTTTGATGATGGTGAGGATGATTTTGTTGAATCTGATGCAGAAGCTTTGGAGTCTTCTTTCTTCATTGATTCTTCTTCACCTTATCTTTCTTTGGTTGATATTTTGATTTAGAAGATGAACCTACACTTTTGAAGGTTTCATCATCTTTTGCTTTTGATTGAGACACATGTGATCCCTTTTCAAAATGATCAAAGAAATTATCATTGATGATTGACTTCTTCTCAGCCAAGTCCACCTTTTTGTGAGGTGTTTTGGATTGGCTTGATGTTTTCTTCATAGATTTAGCATCTTCAAAAGATTTATGCTTTGGTTTTGCCTTTTGCTTTTGATTTACCTTCCTTTTCTTTGAATCATCTTGACTTTCAGCAGATTGAGATTCTGATTCTGTCAAATCAGTTTTTGACTTCTTTTGTGATTTTTTTTTTCCTTTTGTTAAAATAACATTCCTGAGTAGAATGATTATTTTTGTTGCAAATAGTACAGAATTTGTTGAAGTGACACTCTGAAGTCATATGATTGTTCATATTGCATATGGAACAGTAACTGCTCAAGTAGCAGTCTTCTGTATTGTGATTAGTCATATCACACCACTTGCAATACATTTCTTTAGATTCCTCTTCATGCTCATCTTTCTTCTTTTTCTTGTTCTGTTTGGGAGCTTTTGTTTCCTCTTTTGAAGAGCTTAAATTGTTCTTACTGTTCCTAGGAATATCAGTAATTGAATCTTTCTTATCCTTTGATGACTTTTGTTGCTTCAAATTCAACATATTTTGATTGTTAACAGATACTCTTTTTGATACCTCATCCGTAGATTCGGCTTTCTTCTTCCGCAGAAGTTCTACGGATTTGGCAGACTTTGCTTTCCGTAGTTCTTCTACTGAAGAGTTTTTCTTTTGCTTAGTTGAAACTTGTTTCTTCTTAACTTTATCTGCATGAGATAAAAGTACTTCTTCAGTTGGTCCGCAGCTATTAACTTCTTTTTGAAGATTCAGTTCTTCGAGTCCTTCATTGAGTTCAACAATCATCTTGCAAATAGTCTTTAGCATGTTTCTCTGCTTTGGAGGATATTGAAGCTTTGATTCTCCAAGCACTCTTGGAATAACAGTTTTAATATGAAAATTCTTACCAATGGTCCTTTTACCAACATCAAGTTCATTAGAAACATCCAAGTCATCACAATTATCAAAATCAAAGTCTGAATCATTTTGATACAAAGATTCTGATTTAGAGGATTCAGTTTCACTCACCTCAACTTATTGTTAATGTTGATTTGAGTTGATTCTGTTTAAAACTTGGTGCTAGGCACAAAATGATTTGATAGAGTATTGGTCATTGTTGTAGGTAAAGATGTATAATTATCATTTATAGGTGGTGGAACACCATTATAACCCAACCCATACCTTTTCTTTGATTCAATATGAGAATTAGTAATTTCTCATATTGCTGAGATGATAATTCGAACTTCTGAAGTTTCACTTTAGTTGATGCATGATCAGCCACGGATTTTGTTAAGGAAGTGGTCAAATGCTCAACTTGGGCTTTCAGACTATAGTTTTCAGAAACAATTTTTTCTAAATCCTTTTGCAAAGAGTTAATTTTGATTTGATACAATTTATGTTCTCTAACATGGGATTCATTCGAAATCATAGTTTCTTTTACATTGTCAGCCAACTGTTGAGCATGGACTCTATAACGTTCAACTTCCTCAACACACGTTGATGAACCCAACCTTTCTTTTACCTCCCTTTCCATCGGTGGAACTGTTTGATCCATATGAGCCATCAATGCTTGATTCTCTTCCAAGACTTTTTTTTTCATACAAACTCCAGTCACACGTTCCATCTTGAACTATGATCAGTCCTCACTCCTTTGAGTTACTAGGTCCAGCTAATTCATTGGTGGCTGGTGGGGATGCATTGATTAGTTGAGATTGTCTGTGCAGAAGTCTTTGAGAATTTGGTTGTTGATGAGGTGGAATCTGATGTCGTTGATGCTGCAGATGTCGTCTCATCTTTGGATATGAGTGTTGATTGCATTCTCTAGAAAAATGTCCATAGAGATTGCATTTAAAGCATCTTACCTTTTACTTGTCAACACCAATATTTGACGTTTTACTTGCTGATGCCAAGTTCTTATTTCTTCAGAGATATTGCTTTGCTCTATAAGCAATCATGGCCATCTCCCATTGTAGGTCTATTTCTTTCACTACATCAGGAGGTAGTTCTTCTAAATCTTGTTGGTAGATATTTTTTGACATTAATATCATAGTATTTGGTTCTGACGGATTGGTTGAATGTGAAGACTTAGCTGTTGCTGTAGTTGTATCTTCACGATCAGCAGTTCTTCCTTTTATACTTTTGTTTCTTATCTTGAGATGATTTCTTTGAGGGTTTAGAAGCATAAAAGCTAACTTCCTCCTCATCATCACTCCTAGCACAAGAGTTATCACTTTCATTATTTGAAATGAATGCACTTCTAACATTATTTATTCTTTGAAGTGATAGGGTGAGACATGAGTTCTCACACTCTGTTTCTTGATTTTTCGTCCATTTCAAGAGCTTCCACTTTTGCAACCAAAGTATCTAGACCAGTTGATTTCAGATCTATTGTGTTCTTGAACATGGACACAGTTTGTTCCAACTTCCTGGCAAAGTGTGGAACATTTTCTTGTTTAATTCCTCATTGGTATATTTCAACTCCAGAATGTTCATCTCAGTTACCAACTGCATGAATCTATGAAGTTGTTAATGAATTGATTCACCCTCAATATGATAAAATGTTTCATATTGCGATCAGAGGGTGTCTCTCCTTATGCTTCTTAGCTCATCACTCCCTTCATAGAGAGTGTGGAGTATCTTCCATAAGGAGTGTGTTGTTTTGTAGTTCTCACACCTGATCAATAACTCTTCAGGTAAAGCCATACTAAGCAAACTGTATGCTTTGATATAAACTTAACCTTTTTGACATCATCAGGTGATAGATCTTTCGTACTCATTGGTTGATTTTTGTCATCATAATCCGGCCCAAGTTTGGGTGGAATATAAGGACCTTAAGTGATGGATACCCATAAGTCAGAATCAGTATAGTTTACATGATTCCTAAACTTGATTTTCCATGACTTGAAGTCTGCTTTTATTTCCAACTTTGGTGGTTGGTAAGATGATCCACTGAAGTTGCACATGATATAAATAGATGAGAAAGATTAACAAGGTCTGCTATTCAATTGATTTGAATATAGAGACAGGTTAATCAAAATCTACGAAATTAAGAACTGACAAATTAAAATCAATTAAACACAACTGACAGCGATAGATCAATCGATCTAGATCAATGAGCACCAGGCTCTGATACCACCTGTGAATCCAAGGATCGCGAACAGGAATTATCAATGTCGGTCGATTGACAAGTCAAAGTTTGCGGAATCAACGTTGATTTGGTTAATTGTTTTGTAATAACTTTAAATATCAATAAATGTTCAAGAACACATGTAGCAAAACACAATTAATGATTAATATGTATTTCATTAGAACAAGTTAATGATTACAAGTATAATGAATGAATGATATCAAAGTGTGTTATGATGTGACGGTTGCTAGGGTTTGAATTAGAGACTTTGAAGTGATGGTTATAATGCTGATGCTGTTGTCGCTTAATCGATCGTCTAAAACAACCTGCTTGAATCGACACCTAGGATCCATATATATAGACAATGATGTTTCTGTTATAGGAAACACTGGATCTCTTGCGATTTGATTTGTGTCAGTTATAGAATCATCGGATTTCTTGGGATTCGCATAACTACCTTGTTGACTTGTAACACTTGCATTATACAAGTGTTTGGACAACGTAGGAATAGTGTCTTCCGTAGGAGTTTGTTCTTCCGCAGAAGAATTGTTCTTCCGCAAAATGTTCATCCGTAGATGTTTCTTACACTTGGTCAATTTCATAAGTTGACCGAGTATAATGTTTGTACCTGCAACTATACATCAATCAACACACACAAAAATGGGTTAACCTATATATTTAATGCATACACAATAATGAATTACAAACATTCATTACATATATTAATTCAAGTACTAAGCCTATACATAATGAACTAAATCTACTAAAACTAGCCCGAACACACATTACTATTCACAGAATTAGTGCTACCGTTTAATACATTTGTAGTACTATTCAACCATTAGTGTATGTTCAATGTATTCACATTAATGTCCAAAACATTCATATTACTGTTGAAAGCATTTGTTCCTATTCAAATCATTAGCATTTTTGTTCAAAGAAATTATCCTACTATTCAAAGCATTCATGCCACTTTCAAAACATGTATATTACTATTCAAACATTTCTGTGACTGTTCTAAGCATTTACGTTCTAGTTCAAAGCATTCATGTTACTATTCACCCGTATTCGTTACTATTACGCATATTGATAAATGTTGGTCCTTGGAATTGAGTATCCGCATTAGTTTCTCACCTACATTTGTTAATGTTTCACGCATTGACTAAGTATTGGTCATGCACATTGAGTGACCACATTAGTTGTTCACTCGTATTTGTTACTATTACGCGTATTGACTAAGTGTTGGTCATCCGCATTGGGTGTCCACATTGAGTTCTTTAGTTTTATTGAGTATTATTTGCATCGAATGTAAGGACCTAGCCTTTATGGATTACAATATCAAGTGAAAAGCCAAAACTCAAATCATGTGAGAAATACAAGGAAACGAAAACACAAGATGATGGTTAAAGAGCTCATCGCAAGAAAACTTGGGGTCGCCGCGCAAGAACATAATGTTCTCATGCAATAAAATTTGGATAGTATATATATATATATATTCATTCGTATTCATTATGTATGTAATGCTCTGAGGGTGAGAGAGTAGGGAGGTGTGTCATAGGCCACCCGAGGTGAGCACACCTTGGGTGGATCGAGGTTAAACGACATATACTCCTTTGGTATTGTAATCGTTCGATTAATAATATTTGATTGAGTTTGTTTAGTGGTCATTGATATCACACACATGCACATATGTCTGAATTTGAATATCAGGTGCAACAATATGTGAAATCGATCGTGACAAGGACTTTACATTTGTATTGGAGCTTGTATGTTCTAGATCGAGGGAATTGAGGTTGAAACGTTTGATTTGTAGAGTTTGTGACCATTGCTTTGCTTGTTTCTTGAAGATATAAGTTGCATCATTGAATTTTGATCAATCTTGAAGATGATGAAGTTATTAAGTTCATCGATTGGAAGTGTGATGATGTTCTTGAGCATAAACTTGCTTAATTAAATCGATTAGGGACTATTAGGAACAAATTTCAACATGATTCACTAATTGAACAATTAATTAATCCAAATCCAATCAATTCGGACTATAATTGAAAGTGAAACAACTTCTGATTTGGTGAAATTGATTGAAGCAAAAATTTATGTTTTCATGTGAAAACTCTTATTACACGTGAAAACCTGGTTATTTGCACGACCCAGTTACAAAATTTGTTACAGGCGCGAAAACATAAACATTTCGCATAGTTTCCGAGGTTGAACTTTCCGCGCAAAGGTTTTTGAAGTATCGTGCGAGAACTTTGATTTTCTTTCTAAATTCAAAGTTTTGTTTTGAAGAAATTACTATGGAAATTTTGAAGAAAATTATAGCTACTTTGATTCTCGACAATGAAATAGGTACAAGCACAAAACCTGCACGTCTTTTGAATGAAGAAGATTATCTAGACTGGGTGTATCGTTTTCTCGATGATGTTGTTTACACTGAACCCTAGATGATGCATTCTATCAAGTAAGGAACATATATTCCTTTGTATAAGAATTACAAAGAAGAATGGATTACTAAACCTAAACATCTTTAGGATGAAGATGATCTTAAAAGAATGGAGCTTGATGACAAAGCTTATGCAGCAATCACTATGCCACTCACAACTGAGATTGCTCAAAACTTTTAGGAGTATACAAAAGCAAAGGATTTGTGGGATGCTATGGAGGCATAAATTACGAGGAATAAAGCTATGAGAGAGAAGAAGAAGGATATGCTCAACTAAGAATTCAATATCTTTAATCATATTCTTAATGAGACATTGGAGGCTCAAATATCAAGATTTATGAAATTGATCACCAAAATGAAGAGTGCAAGGATAACTCTAGAGAACATAGCTGTAAACAAAAAGCTATTATACTCTGTACCTTGTAGTTGAAACAACAACTGCACTACCATTAAAAGGACAAAGGATCCGTTTAACTTGTCATTATGTAATATCGTTTCTACCATCAAATCCTATGACATGGATGATAAGCAAAGGGATGCTAATTACCTCAACACCATGGAAGTGGAAGCAACAACAATGTATGCAAAGATGGCATGTAACCCAAATTAGTATGTTAGCTACTCACAGTTATGTGAGTTACAACATTCATCTACTCCAGCTCAACCTAGTGTGAAAGCCAATCCACACCTGAATCCTTACCTGATTATCTAATCACTCATCAAAATCCTTATGTCCACACACATCCCCAACCTTACAATAAAAATACTCACCAACCCAAACCATATAATCAATTCAACAAGCCTTTGTTATGAATTCTCGGCAAACAAAACAAACCATTCAAATAGCTGAAGAGCATCTGGCTTTTTTCACTTCATTCATGAACAACTATGAAGCCTTTTCAGCAGGAAGAATTAGTACAACAAATGTCCTAGTTGATGATTTACAACAAGTCAGATTAAAGAAAATGACATAAAATATTAGATGGCTATGGTGGTTTACAGGGCTAAGAATTTTGGTAGAAGAAGTGGGAGAAAGGTTTTGGGTTTAACAATTCAAGCAAAATAGGTTTTGACAAGTCAAACCTAAGATGTTATAACTATGAGCAACCTAGTCATTTTGCAAGAGAGTGTACTGAAGCTAGAAACAATCATGTAAGACCCCGTTCCCGGGACGCTTACAACTAGTCAATCATCACATATAAAACATAAAACATCTATTTAAGTGTACTAAAACAACGCAACGGAATAATTTATATCATTTCATTCATTGCTTTTGCAAAATAATACAACATTCATGATGGTTACAAAATATTGTTTATTCACATTAGAATGCAAATATATCATAATTTAAAAAATGGATGCTATCCAAAAAACGCCAAGTAGCTGCCTCCGTGCCATCCTTAGCAACATTTACGTACCAAACGAAAACAAATAAAAGTCGGCGTTGCTGAGTGATTTCTAGTTTTATAAAAACATTATATTACTTTTCATTTGTGAAAACATTTCTTTACTATCGCACATGATCACAAATCATACGTACATCGAGGTAATAATTATTATATTCCATCATCGTTCATTTTGTATATATCGCACGTTTCGTACTTATCGCACTTTGATACATTTATTATCTTTTCATTTCTATCTAGATCTTGTCGTATGCTAGACCGACCTCTTGAGCACAAAGCCAAATCATTTAGGGTTAAGCAACAAGGATCCCATATCGCACATATCGCACGTATGGAGTAGTCATGTAGACTAACTCCCCCTATGTGTGCACCCTTAAGGTTTAGCCAACAACTCTCAATGAGTTGTGAACCTCCTTTCTTTTGCTTGTAAGACTTTCATTCATTCATTCATTCATTATATTCCACTATCATTATCTTAAATCTTTCTCTTCGTTAAGATAATAATTTACGTTCATTATGATAATCACACCATGTAAATTCACATCATAATACATAGTAAGGAACATAAGGAAACATATCATACATAAGTATAGCATCGTCACACATCATAATACATCACATACATCATGCATCATTTATTCACATACACAAGCAGATGCACAACAAGTACAAGTCATCATAGAACATAACCGACCCTCTGTGGGACAACGAGGGTTCGGGGGAAGCAACACATTTTTTATAGAAAAAATCAATCATCCTATAAAAACTTCTTAAACTCTTGGTCATTTAAATTGTATATTTACTATGATTAATGAACTGATGATTGAAGTCTGTTGGTTATAATGTTAAATAGTTCATTAATAAGTCGTGACTGAATTGATTGGGTTTATGATTACTTGAATGAGTATATAATATTATTTAATACTAAAACATTCAAATTTAACTTAATGAAGTTCCCATGCGAATGCTCATGCGAATGAACAACACATGAAGAACTTCACAACGATTGACTCAGTCGCACGACTGAACCAGGAGACTGGATCATCTAGGACTGTAACATAAGATTCACTCGTCGCACGACTGAACCTACATGTATCCCTAGATCGCGATATGTGATGTAATAGATCTTGTTTGGTATGATTAATGAACTGATATTGATAGCCTGTTGGTTATAATGTTTAATAGTTCATTAATAGTCGTGACTGAATTGATTGGTTTATGATTACTTAATGATTACATAAATATTATATTAATTACTAAAACATTCAAATTAACTTAATGAAGTTCCCATGCGAATGGCTCATGCGAATGAACCATACACATGAAGAACTTCACACGATTGACTCAGTCGCACGACTGAACCAGGAGACTGGATCATCGTACGATTGTAACATAAGATTGGCTCAGTCGCACGACTGAACACTCAGTCGCACGAATGAACCAACCGCATGGTTCAATCGCACGACTGAACCAAACTAATGGTTCAGTCGCACGATTGAATAGTGCCAACCTATAAATACAACTCAATTCGTGAAAAACGGACGCTCGATCAAGTACGATTCCAGACGAACCCTAGCCGTCCAGAACCTTCCAAATCGTTCTCCAAGTTCATAGAACACATTAGATCGATTCCTTATCGATTTCTAACGTTAGTTTCAATCCTTGATTGATTCTTCGTGTGTTCTCACTGATTGGATCGCCAATCAAATAGGATTCCGCACTATTTGATCTGGTATACACGTGATCTCTAGGTATTTCAATCGAATACCAGGTCCTAACAAGTGGTATCAGAGCTATTGGCTCTTGATTACGTGTTGATTCAATCAAGATTGCATAAAAGTTTGTGTTTTTTTACACTAAAACGCAATCTTTGGCATCAAAAGTGATCTTGGAAGTTCCCTGCTCATCGACGTTTGGTTTCTACGGACTTAGGCGATTAGAACTTGTGGAATTTCGAATTTTTACGGCTGAAACCCGTCAAACCTAGAAATTTTCGCAAAACAGCAGCTTCAGTCGCACGAGTGACTCATTCGTACGACTGACTCCATTCGCATTGCTCATACGCACGATTGGACCTAGTCGCACCTTCATTCGGCCGACTGAACCGTTCGTTCGCATAGCTCATACGCACCAGATTCATTCGCACGACTGAACCAATCGCCCAGTTCATTCGCACGATTGAACCAATCGCAGAGCTTATACGCACGATTAGCTCATTCGCATCCTTCAGTTGCATCAGTGAAAGTTTGTTTGATTAGATTATAAGTTTATTCGTCATGGAAGATCAGATGTCAGCCTTTACTGCTGGGAAGGACTCAAGGATACAGAACCTGCTGTTGCTTGAGAGTGAGGTGGGGAATCACAATAAACCACCAAGCTTTTGACTTTAGATGAGTTTCCCCACTGGAAACAACGTTTTGAGATCTACCTTAATGGAGTAGATCCTAATCTGTGGGAAGCCATTGAGATAGGCTATAGTACACCGTGGGAGCTGATGGAGTTAAACTAACATTAAGCGGGATGACAGACGCACAGAAAGTAAAGTACAATGCAGAGAAAAGAGTTTATGCATTGATCACTCAGTCTATCCCCAAAGACATATTCCACCAGTATTCAGAGACAAGCAGTCCAAGAAACTATGGGATGCGCTAGAGAAGAGATATGATGGTAATGCATCATTGAAGGCAATCAAGGCAAAGGAGTTAAAGAAGGAATTCGATAACTTCTCATCAATTGGTAATGAAAGTTTGGACGAAGTCATAGACAGATTCTACCACTTGATGAGCGAATTGCATACACATGGAGTGGCTACTACCATGGAAGGAAAGTAAGCAACTTCGCAGACGGGTTGCCTGATAAGTGGGCTACATTCGTGTCTAACCTGAGACAGAATGGAATCCTTGTAAAGCTGGATATAAATGACTTCATTCTTAAGTTGCGAGAAGAAGCACTAAGGATGAAGTATAGAGCTCAGAAGTCCTCGTACACACAAAATCCAGCTTTATACAACGCCACGCCTCAAGCTAAGACATCTGGAGCACCCCTCCAGACTGCTTTTGTGTCTAGCTCGTCAGGTCCTTCACATGCTTCTCCTTCTGGATCAGACACGTCTGGGTCATCATGTACCCATCATATTGATCAGAAGCAAACGCTACCAAACTGAAGATCGAGAACCTCGGTAATGTGACCGTGGAAGTAGCACGAGAGCATATGGATCTTAGCAGCAGTGGTTCATTCATATGATGGACTTGTTGCCGGGAAGATTGGAAACTGGCATCTGGCAGATGAGGACTACGCAGGTGGATGAGATGGAGCTTGAAAGAATGGATATAATGTGGGCCTTAGCAAGTGCTGTCCGGAGGGCGAAGAAGTTTGTGAAAAAGACTGGACAGAACTTGGTTGCTACTAAGGACACCACCTTTGGCTTCAACAAGAGTAAAGTGACCTGCTTTAACTGTGGTGAGAAGGGGCACTTCAAACGAGAATGTGTCAAGCCAAAGAAGACGGGGAATGGGAACCCGTTCTCATCCTTTACTCGCCAGGACAAGCACCCTCTAGTTCTACTTCATCAAACAAGGATCCAAAAGCACTAACTGCTCATGATGATGAAGGACAAGATTGGAGTTTCAGGTTTGTCTCACCAGGAGAATCTAACATTGCCAGTGTTGAGGATATTGACGATGATTCTGCGAGTGAAGGTGATATAGCAGTTGAGATTGCAATGTCACATAGTGAAGAACAACTGCAGCCGAGGTCAGTTACAAGCCAAATGAGGAAGTTTCCACATCAGAGACAGAAAAGCCAGAGTCGACAGAACCAGAATCATCTGATGCGGCACTGATGGCTAACTCTTCTGAACCAACTCAGGTAAGTACCACTGACCAAATTTTTAATAACCATGCTTGTTCTGATTGTGACACTTTAGGAATAGCATAGATGAAAATTTTGCTAGGTTATTAGATCATAATGATAACTTAGTAAAAGATTTACGTCTGTGCACTGAGGCAAATAGAGTACTAAAACAAAATGAGCATTGTTATAAAGAAAAGATAGACCTATTGACTAAACAACTTAGGGAACCGAAGTAGTGGCTTTTAACCAAGCAAACGACATTAGGTACTATCTTAACTCCCTAGAAGACACTAAGAAACAAAAGGCAGTTCTAGAAGTCGAAGTTAATTCATTAAAACAGAAACTGCATAGTTGGACTAGTTCTTCACACATAGTTCAACACTTAGTGAGAAAAGAATAACGGGGAGGGATTAGGCTACAAAGTGGTTCCACCACCACCTGAGACCTTGATGAACACTAAGTCTAGACCAGTAAATAATACCCCATCAAGGATCATGTGGTGACTACTCCTCTTGTTACTGATCCAGACACCTCATGTTCATCTACTGAATCTGGTCAGAAACAAAAGGACTCCACTTCAAAGGCAAAGGGTAAATTGCCTTGTGTTAACCTGGAAAATGAATTTGAAAAAATTAATTTAAAGTCAGGGTCAAATAGATTCAAATCAGAACCTAAAAGGACTTCAAATGTTACTTTTTCACATGCTTCAAGTCAAAAACCAGTTAACCAAAAAGTAAAACAGTTAAATCAGTAAATTTTGTTACACCAGAGAAAACATCAAACATCCAAGAGTCAAAAACTAAAGTGATTGATGTTACTAGAGTGTCACGCACTTCTCCACAAAGAAAGTTTAATCATAAAGTTGATAGCAGAGCGTGCACAACTGTGGAGAATCTGGACACATTGCTTCCTACTGTCATTTCTATCAGACACCTAGGAAGAAGATTGATCTTCTGGACTCTAACCTAGGTCTTCTAAGCGGAGTTCTCTAACTCCACCTAGAAGAGCTAGTGAACCTAAAGTCCAACCTGTAAGCCAAACGACTGTTTATCATAAACAGGCATTGCACAAATCTGGCTTATGGAAAGAAAATTCCACCTACGTGTCTAATACTGATGACAAGAAGGAACCTGAGCTACCCTCACCTTCTAAGGGTCAATGGGTGGAGTTTATGATGTGTGATGCCTCTGGAAACCCAAGACAGTCAAAGCTTGGGTTCCTAACCTAAACTGATTCATTTACTTTGTATGTGCAGGGTGTTCGATATAGTGCTGAGACTAACACGTGGATTATAGACAGCGGAGCATCCAGGCACATGACAGGAAATAGAGCCCTTTTATCTAACGTCAAACAAATAAAAGGAGGGCATGTTTCCTTTGCAGGAAACAAAGGAGGCTATATCACAGCTCAGGGAGAAGTGGGAAATCAGAAAGTTAAGTTTGATAAAGTGAACTACGTTCAACAACTTCAGAACAACTTACTTTGTTTCCCAAATCTGTGATAAAGGGTTTAAAGTCATCTTCGATAACCAGAAGTGTTACGTGCTGAAGAAAGAATATATGATCCCAGAGGACCAAGTTCTGATGACTGCTTCAAGATATAAAGACCTTTATGTCTTGGATTGTCAACAGCTGCCACAACGGATCATGAGGTTCAGTGTTTCTTATCTAAAGCTACTGAGAAGGATTCCATCTCCTGGCATCGGAGAATGGGACACATTAGTCAAAGGAAGATGAATCATTTGATTCAGAAGGATTTAGTTAGAGGAGTGAATGTCAAGAACTTCCAACTTCCTGACTTTTGTGTAGCTTGCAAGAAAGGCAAACAGACAAAGAAGTCTCATAAGGAAAAGAAAGTTCATTCAATAGAACTTCCTCTTGAGCTTCTTCACATGGATCTGTTCGGTCCAGTTAGTACAAGGAGCATTGCAGGCGACGTGTACTGTTATGTGGTCACTGATGACTACTCAAGGTTCACTTGGGTAATGTTTCTTAAATCAAAATCAAAACTTTGGAGACATTCAAGGAATTAGTAACCACACTGGAATCACTCTACAAGCTAAAAGTTCGACAAATACGCTCAGACAACGGGACAGAATTCAAGAATCAAGGGATGGAGGCATACTGCAAGGAAAAGGAATTGTGCATCAATTCACTTCTGCCTACACACCTCAGATGAATGGCGTTGCTGAGAGAAAGAACAGGAGTTTGATAGAGACAGCCCGGACTATGCTGGCAGACTCGAAACTGCCTATCCAATTCTGGAACGAGGCAGTGGCAAATGCGTGCTATACACTGAATCGAGTCCTAATAGTCAAGCGCCACGGAAAGACATGTTATGAGCTACTTCAAAGACGCAAACCGAATTTGGAGTATCTTGAACCTTTTGGCGCACCGTGTACACTTCTGAAGAAGACACAAGAAGGAAAATTCAGCGAGAAGGCAGTTGAAGGAATTTTTCTAGGATACACATACCGAACAAGCGAGTTTACAATAACTCAACGGGTCTTGTAGAAGTGTGGTGTAATGTCGACGTTCAGAGATATACCACACCACCTACAGGCAAAGGACCTGCATACTTCTTCGATTATGATGGATTCTTCAAATCCTTCAACATCCCTCTCTCTCCCTCGGATGATGAGTTAGCTACTAGGATGATGTATGATATTCTAAATACTCCATCCAGCACACAGGGAGAGTCATCTACTCAGTCAGAAGGGGTAGTCGATGAAAGTGACTCCTCCTCTGAAGATGAAACTGAAGCAGATGACCAGAACAGTCAGGAGGAACAGGTTCCAGTTCCTGAAAGTCCACAAGCATCCACAAGTGATGCACCCTCGACTTCGGAACCTCAAACTCCAACCTCCTCAGATGCAGACCAAAATGTTCACAATCTTGGTTCGGAGGTGACTGTGCCGACTACTCCAGGATCACGACTAAACGTCTATCATCCCCTTGACAATGTTATTGGAGATGTCCGATCAGGAGTACAAACCCGAAATCAGCTATACTCAGCTGATTACGCCTCAGTTATGGAGAAGGGTTACATTCATGATGGTGCTTATCGATGTTTTGTCTCGCAGGTTGAGCCAAAATATGTCAGTGAAGCACTAAATGATGAGGCGTGGGTGAGTGCCATGCAAGAAGAACTTCTGTAGTTTAAGAAGTTAGGTGTATGGACTCTGGTTGATAGACCTAAAGGTGCTAAAGTCATTGGCACCAAATGGGTACTAAAATGTAAGAAGGATGACCAAGGAGTCATTATCAGGAACAAAGCTCGACTGGTGGTTCAAGGTTTTCGCCAAGTCGAGGGATTGACTATAATGAGGTGTTTGCACCCGTGGCAAGGATGGAAGCTATTCGTATCTTCCTTGCCTATGCCTCGTACATGAAGATTAAAGTCTACCAATTAGATGTGAAGTGCATTCCTTCATGGGGAAATCAGGGAAACAGTCTATGTAAGTCAACCCGAGGGATTTGAAGACCCTTATCATCGGGATAGAGTTTACAAGCTCGACAAGGCTTTATATGGGCTTCATCAAGCTCCTCGAGCTTGGTATGAGAAACTCTCGACTCATCTTGTGAAACACGGCTTTCGCAGGGGAGTCATTGACTGTACACTGTTTATTAAAGAAAAGGATGGTGACCTACTGCTTGTACAGATATATGTTGATGACATAATCTTCGGGTCAAAGAACGAAGAGTTATGCAAAGAGTTTGAAGCAGTGATGAAGAAAGAGTTTGAGATGAGTGCGATGGGGAGATGAAGTTCTTTCTCGGGTTACAGGTGGATCAAACACCTAATGGGATCTTTCTACATCAGACCAAGTATGTAGAGACATTCTCAGTCGCTTTGACATGGAGAATGCTTCTGCTGCTGGGACTCCACTTGCTACGAATCATGATATAGCACCTGATGAGAATGGAGATCTTGTAGATGCCACTATGTACCGAGGAATGATTGGATCTCTCATGTATCTCACTGCCTCAAGACCTGATATCATGTATGCTACATGTTTATTTCCAGATATCAGGCTAAACCTAAGGTCAATCATCTGATCGGGGTCAAAAGGATCTTTCGCTATCTAAAGGGTACACCCACACTGGGGTTGTGGTATCCTCATGATGACGATTTTGAGCTCACAGCGTATAGTGACTCGGACTATGGAGGCTGCAAAATGAACTACAAGTCTACATCAGCAGGGTGTCAATTCTTTGGGAGAAGATTAGTTACATGGCAGTGTAAGAAGCAGACATCGGTTGCATTGTCAACCTGTGAAGCCGAATATGTTGCTGCTGCAAGTTGCTGTTCCAAATCATTTGGATTCAACAGCAAATGCGGGATTACGGTTTGAAATTCTCGTCTACTCCTATTTTTGTTGATAACTCTGCTGCAATTGCAGTAACCAAAAATCCGGTTCAACATCCTAAGACCAAACACATCGGTATTAAATACCACTTCATAAGAGACTGTTTTGAAAAGACTTAATAGATGTGGTTAAAATTAATACTGATTTTCAACGTGCTGACCTCTATACAAAAGCCTTTGATAAACCACGTTTTCAATACTTGCTAGAGGTCAACGGCGTTAAAAAGAAAAGTGAGGTAATTCCTGATGAGAATAATGTGTAGTCCGATGTAGTTTCGTTAAAGTTTATTTTATTTTATGTTATCTGTTTTTTTCTTTTCTTTTGTCTGTTATATTAAACTCATGTTATTTTGCTGTTTATTAAATCCAAAAATAATTAAATCCGAAATGATTTTAGTATTTTAGGGGGAGAATATGTCAGCAAGTTAATATTAAAAAAAATGAGGGAGAAGGGGTAACTAGCTGAAATAAGGTAGATTGTGTCTGTGATACCGATTCAATACCTTTGGAATATGATAGTACACAGGAACAAATCAAGAGGGATTTTAAAATTTAAGGTTTGAAAAGATGCAAAAGTTCAAAGTATAAGTCTGTGTAGTCTAAGCAATATAAAAAGGGAAAATGATAGAAAACTGGCAACTCCTAAGGTGACACAGAGAAAGTAGACTTAGAGGCTGCTAGACCACAAATGATATGTTGGTATTCAACACAATAGACAATTAGACCTGATTGGTGATCTCAAGATCAAACTAAGTTGTTCAACTGACTGTGGGCTTCCATCTTATCACTGGTTAACACAATCAAATATATTCCAATAAGGGTAATGAGCATTTAAATGCCACAAAAGTGTGCGGATGACCATAATTAGAGCAAAGCAAGAAAAAATGAAAGACAAATGCAATAAAGCTAATGACTTATGTTGTTGGTGCATATTGTGTCAAATAAAATAAGCTGCTCTAACAAGGAGATAGGTGTGTGCCTCTCTGCTGTGCGATGGCACTGACCTGAGGATAAGCATAACCTAGATATTCTAGAATTCATTGTTGTTTGCCGCCTCTCTGCTGTGCGATGGCACTGACCTGAGGACAGGCTTCTCTTTGAAAGCTCTAAGAATAGTTTCTTCTTGTAATAATACCCGTAGACCGCTCAAAACCTCTGAGGAATGTTGATTACCATATAAGTGTGGGATCCACAAATGTTAGCTGAAATAATTAAACCTAAATCAGTCACCAGTCTGCGTCAAAAGTCAGTGTATGGATTTAAGTGGACAAACATACTGACAATCTTAGTGGCTACATTCTCAAGAGTTCAAATCAATGTGAAAATCTAAGAGTTTCAGTATGATTTCCTTAAGTTGCTAACGACTCTGGATGAACACCGAGAATTTAAGCATCAAAGAGTTTTAATAACAAGTCCCAAAATGATTTGGTATTCCTGTATGATTCCAAAATTGAGTTGGTCCAGATATGATCAATCTAAGTTAAGCTGTCTACTCCTAATCAAATCCCTTAGATTTCCATCTTAGGGTTTTATCTCTCACAAAAAGTCCAAAAAACTTTAGTTGTGTAGTTTAGTTTAAGTTTCTATGTTATCGTTTAATTTGTGTGTCTGTCGGACTACATCAGGGAAATCAGAAGGAAATTAACTTACCTAAAAGGGTCATGTCGAGATGGCCACATGTTTTTCAAAGTCTAAAAAGTCACGTCTAAAGTGACTGAATTGGTTAAGAGCTTATAATGTCTATTTCAAAAGGTTAAAATGTTCAAAATGGCAGAAAATCTACCGAATGGATCCATTCGCACCATTGGACCATGATATGGACCAACCATGCGAATGGATTCCATTCGCACGATTGGACCATGAATATGGACCAACCATGCGAATGGATCCCATTCGCACGACTGGACATGAAACTGAGCCATTCGACCGGATGACAGGGTGCGAATGAGTCAGTCAACCGACTGAGACTTAGTCGTTATTGAGATGCGAATAAGGAGACCGAATGAGTCAGTCGACCGACTAGACTCAGTCGGCCGACTGAAAGCGACCGACTGGACCAATCGCACGACTGAACCTCAGTCGCCCGAATGAACTGTGCGAATGAGGCCAGTCGGCCGATTGAAATTAGGGTCAGTATTTAAAGGGCCTCAGTCGATCGCATCTCACTCATCACTCCCAATCGCACCCCAAATCGCTCTCTTTACCGTTACTCTGCCAAAATCTCTAGAGACAGTTATTCACATTGCAATTCATCTTCTGACTTCGATTGACAAGAATCAAGGTACATTGCCGTTCAATCTTGTAGAAATCAGAAGATTTTAAGTCCAAATTGGGTTATTCGAATGAAACCTTGATCGGACTGAAAAATGCCTAATAACCTACATAAACTAAGCTAAACGTTAAAATCAAGTTTGCTAGGTCATTAGTGACGAGATGGCGACTCAAATGAACTTGATATAGAGGTTTAAAACAAAAGATTGGTGAAACTGAAAATGTGAATCGCACAGTGGGTCTTCATGCGAATGGACAGCAAGATGAACTTCAGTCGCACGACTGAAGGCCCAAACTGCCCATACGCATGGCTGAACCATGCGTATGAAGTTCAGTCGCATGACTGAGGTAACCGCATGAAGGTATATGCGTAGAAGCCCAATCGCACACACTGAGATACGTATGGGGTCAATCGCACGACTGAACCCCATTCGGACCATTCAATCGTACGACTGAACCCCTTTCGCACGGTTCAATCGCACTGTTGAACTCAGTCGCACAACTTAAATCGCATGACAGAAAGATGTTCTTCAAGCTTAATGAGTTCATGACTTTCTTATTAAATGGTACTAATGTTTACTATCTTTGTGTAACAGATGGCGAGTAGATGGACAATGAGCACTAAGCATAATATATGTGCTCATCTGGACTTAACATCCAGAAAAGCTGCAGAATTCTCTGGCATTATCACGTTTCTACTAAGATCACGGATTGCGCATGCCATCTCTACCCCTTGCACCCCATACCGATCCATTCAACAAGCCTTCTGGGAAGCGCTATAGTTGATAGATCATCGGATCCTCACTGCATAAGAGTTCCATATTTGGCGAGGATATTACAGTTTCTGAGGAAGACTTACGGTTGTACTTCAATTGGGGATGACGGTGACTGCCCAACCCGTCTACACCCCCACTGTCAGAGGATGTTTTCTCAGAGCCAAATACTCTAGGGACATCAATTCAGGGTACTCAACAAGAGTAACCTCTGTCCTCAGTTTAAGTACCTTGCACACGTTTGCTCAAGTGCATGGCTTCAAGAAAAGGTGGGTTTGATGAGCTATCGGATCAAATGCAAAACGCATACGTTGCGTTGGTGCTGAACCATCCGTTCAGCTTCTCTAAGATGATCTTCACCTATCTGGTGGAAAACATCGAGGGGAAAGGAAAGGAAGCCTTCTGTATGTACCCACGTTTTATGCAAATGATAATATATCAGAAGCTTCCTTCCCTGCCAAAGAACAGAGGATTCGGTGGTATTGGAGGTCATGGATGACACCACCCTGGGAAGGATGAAAGTATACCGGGGAAAGCCAGTGAAGCCTCCGGTCAGGAGGTTGTTCGGTCATCTTGCCAGAGAAGACTATGTAGTGCTGGAAAGGAGGAAGTGGCGTCACGAGGATAGTGACTCTGAGGTGGAACAGATAGTCCTACCCACTCTTGACTCAGATGAGGATGACAGTGGGGATGCTGCTATTCCACCCAGAGGCACTGTGTCTGACTCTGTTCCCCCTGTGTCTGTCTCATCTGCTGAAGTAACTGAGTCAGCAGGATTTCATCAAGATTTTGTTCTTCACGATGAAGATGAGGTTGAATCTGATGAGGAGCCGCTGACCCGAACTGTGGGAAGGAAAGTTGTTCCCACAGAACATGGGTTGAGGGTTGTTGGTGAACAACCGAGAGGCTCCGGAGATACAGAAACTGATCCAACTTATGCTCCGGGGTCCTCAGGCGGGATTGTAGGGGGAGCATCCACCTCGAAGGGAACGAGGAGAAAACGGATGGCTCAACCCCATGGCCAGAAAAAGAAGAAGCATAGGGTAACCTTTATCACTACCACATCCACCATACCTTCCACCACTACCACCTCTTCAGACACACCATCCACCACCATACCTTTCCCCACAGCGACAACAAACACCACCATACCGACCACCACAAGCCAGACCCCAGCCACCACTACATCATTCACCCCACACTCACCACCACTATCATCCAGACCTGACCCGATATTCACCACCTCCACCCCACACTAGCCACCAAACCGAGCCCTCAGCCTACCCCTCACACACCTATAGATCTCCTCTACCTCCAATCGGGGTAGAGGAACAGCTGTCAGCTTTAAATAGAATGGTGTTGCGATTGCTGGCGGCTGATGAGGAAAAGACCACTTAGATCCGCCAGCTTACCGACCTGACTGCTGCACAATCGCATAAAATTGCAGAGCAGGATCGAGTAATTGAGGAGCAGGCCCAGCAATTGGCTGCTCAGAACACTCAGATGGACCAACTCCGAGCTCAAAGTGTCGCAACAGGCAAGCAAATAGAGGAGTTGAAAAAGCTAAGAGGACCATTTTGCTAAAATTGAAAGGATCAAAGGAGGAACCTCTAAAGATAGGGATGGAGACAGAGATAAAAGATGATGATGATGATGATGATGACAGTGATACTGATGAAGAGAAAACCGAAGAGTGGTGTGCAGATGAAGACATGAAGAAGGAGAAGCAGCTGAATCTGTCTCAGCTCAAGGGCAAGAGAAGAGAACAAAGAACAGACAGGATCAGTCAGCTTTTGCTTCTGCACCTTCACAAGAAGAGTCTAGCATTCAGGATAAAAGTAATAGTGGATGTTTATGTATTTATTTACTTTTGTATTCTGTATTGAAAAACCATGTACTAATGTTTATATTAAGTTAATGCATTTTGTTTGATATATTACTAATGATTTGAGTGTGAAATGTGTAAATCAAACAGATCCAAAGTACCACAGAGATGAGTTTGATATTGCTCCCCTTCAACAGGTCAAGTCTCAACTCACATTGATTCTTGATCTGCAAGGGATTGTCAGAAGGTCAGTGAGTTATACCCCTGAAGAAGGTGAAATAATTCACGGCCTATCTAACGAGCAACTGGCAGAGATGTTCAGACTCAATCCTGATGACATTGTCAAGGATGCTCCAACAGTTGATTCAACCAGTGACGACGAACTACATGACGTTGATGAAGTTGAGGTTGAAGATATTGCTGCTAAGAGTACCCTCAGTACGCTGACAACGAAGGTAATGTGGTCCCCAATCTGGGTGAGTCCCTAGTCAGTGATATGTTTGAGGTACTAGACAAGATGGAGCAGGAAGCTGGAAAGACCGAAGGAACAGCCCAAGCCTCAAACGATGATGTATACATTCGAAAGGCTGAGTGGGCTGAATGTTTTAAAGAAGTCAGAGCCCAACGTGCTACACCGAAGAGGGATGCCTACACCAAGTTCTACAACGTCAAGAAACATCAGACGGTGTCAGGCAGGATTATAGCATGGGCTTATTTTGATGATCTTAACGTTTATGCCGTTAAGAGGGAAAAGGGCATAGAGTACTTTAGATTTCCATATGATCTAAAGACTCTACCAGGATTTGAGCTCAACCAGCTGGCCAAGTTGAAGCTGTTGTATGCTGACCCGAGAAAAATGTCAGGCTGGTTTGAGGCTGCCCTCAAGAAAGAGTACCACACCAGGTGGATTAACTTCAGACCTCAACAACCTACAAGGTATATTAGAAGGTCTGAGATGGATGCCATTACTGGAAAACCTAAGATTGTGTTGAAGTGGAGTCCTCCTCGCACTATGTCGAGAATCCCTCTCAGGGAAATGCCACAGGACTTCACTCAACACTTCAAATGGTGGTACTATGATTGGAGAACTGCTGAAGCTGTCATAGTTCTGAACAAAGGGGATCAAATGGATACTGTCAGGGTATTCGACCCAATGTGGCTAACTAACTTGTCTGCTAATGATGTCTATACATTATAAAAGTGGCCACTGTTCTATGACACACAAGACATTGTACAAGCCCTCCAGTTCCAAAATGTTATACGACTTTGCTTCGCGTTTGATATTCACGCGGGAGTCACACAAGAGGACAAGTACAAGAAATATGAGGAGGTAAAGAAGAAAACAAGACATTAGAGAGATCTAGGTCCAAGGGGGAGTTTGTTGATACATGTATGTCCCTAGATCGTGATATGTGATGTAATAGATCTTGTTTGGTATGATTAATGAACTGATATTGATAGTCTGTTGGTTATAATGTTTAATACTTCATTAATAAGTCGTGACTGAATTGATTGGGTTTATGATTACTTGAATGAGTACATATAATATTATATTAATTAACTAAAACATTCAAATTTAACTTAATGAAGTTCCCATGCGAATGTCTCATGCGAATGAACCATACACATGAAGAACTTCACACGATTGACTCAGTCGCACGACTGAACCAGGAGACTGGATCAGTCGTACGACTGTAACATAAGATTGGATCAGTCGCACGACTGAACACTCAGTCGCACGAATGAACCAACCGCATGGTTCAATCGCACGACTGAACCAAACTAATGGTTCAGTCGCACGATTGAATAGTGCCAACCTATAAATACAACTCAATTCGTGAAAAACAGGGACACTCGATCAAGTACGATTCTAGATGAACCCTAGCCGTCCACAAACCTTCCAAATCGTTCTCCAAGTTCATAGAACACATTAGATCGATTCCTTATCGATTTCTAACGTTAGTTTCAATCCTTGATTGATTCTTCGTGTGTTCTCACTGATTGGATCGCCAATCAAATAGGATTCCGCACTATTTGATCTGGTGTACTCGTGATCTCTAGGTATTTCAGTCGAATACCAGGTCCTAACAGCTTCTAGTTTCACCAGCAATTTTACTGGCATTTTCGCTGCCAGTTTCACTGCCAGTTTCGGCCAACTTTCATTGGTAACCATTTATGCGAAACTATTTCAGAAAAAATAGTTTCGCAGAAAGTCTTCATAGTTTCGCTAGATGACTACAAAATTTTGTTGGATGAACACCCAATTTTGAAGAATGGACTGAAATTACGAACCAAGCCATTTTCGACCGAAAATTTTAATTATTTACACCGAAAACCTTGGTTTATCACCCAATAAGTTATGTCTACGATTCTTACATGTTTTCTTAGACAAAAAACGTGTGTTTTGGGTGATTCCTTGCCACTTTCAAACACCCCAAGCCCTCGAATCCAAGTTTATGCTCAAAGAAAAGATTAAACGGTGCTTTTTACCTGGATACTTGGTCTTTTATTGTTGTTTGAATGCCCACGAGCACTGATCTTCAATCTCTTGATCAACCGAGCCTTGAATCACCACCTTCTCTCCACATTCTCTCTCTACACACACTCTCTCTCTAAAAGTTAGGTGTTGAGTTGAAAATGAGAATGGCTCAACCTGATCCGTTTATATATACTGGGCGTTCCCGGGACCTTAAACTCGTTGACTTCATAACCCGCGAGGTCTACTTAGTCCATACTCCATTTCTCACTTATTATTGTTAGTTGGCTCTTTTTGACTTTATTCCGGGCATTACAAGTCCACCCCACTTATTTAGGTTTCATCCTTGGAACCTATTAGTCGCTGAATAGTTCAGGGTAATGCTGCCTCAATTCTTCCTCAACTTCCCAAATGGACTCTCATCCCTTCCTGTGCTTCAACTATACTCGCACCAAGGGAAACACGTTATTCCTTAGCCTCTTCTCTTTACGATCGATGATTTCCACTGGTTGCTCCACATAATTGAGCCATTCATCCACTTCAATATGCTCTAGTGGTACAACCATATCTTCATCGGCTAAACACTTGCGCGTATGAGATACATGGAATGTTGGGTGAATTCCACTTAGCTCACTGGGCAACTCCAACCTATAGGCCACCTCTCCTACTCCAACAATGATTCGCAAAGGCCTTTTGTATCTTGGGCTCACCTTGTCCCACTTCCTAAACCGAATGATGCTCTTCCAAGGTGAGACTTTTAACATAGCCCTGTCACCCACTTGGAACTCAATTGGGCTATGTTGTTTATCAACATATGACTTTTGCCTATCCTTACATATCTTCAAAAAGGCTTTGATCCTTTACAACTTCTTAGTCATAGCCGTGAGCACCTCAACGCTCCCTAACTCTTTATGGTCAATATCCGCCCAACAAGCGGGTGGTCTACATCACCTACCGTATAACATCTCATAAGAGGGCATACCAATGTTGGCATGGTAACTATTATTGTATGAGAATTTAGCTAACGGTAAGTGGTCATCCCAACATCCTCTAGAATCAATGACGCATGCCCGCAACATAACTTCTACCATCTGAATAGTCCTTTCCTACTAACCATCCATCTGAAGATGATAAGTCATGCTAATGTGTAACCTCGTCCCCATAGCATCATGGAATTTCTTCCAAAATTTGGATGTAAAACGGTTGTTATTGGGTTTGTTGGACACCATATCAAAGTTGTTTAATCTCTTAACATGAAAACACAATAGAATCAAAGCTTAATAATAAGTTTTATAAACTAAAATTTAAACCATATTATTTATCATCAACAAACCCAAGAACAAAGGATCAAACATATGTGAAAGAACTTGCTATCAACCATGAAATAACAACCAAAACCAAACCCATGAAACTACCTTTCAACAGCCGACAAAAACATGAGAATCAGAAGAGGATGAAGTTCTTGAATGACCAAAACACCAAGGAAGGTGTCCTGAAGCTTGCATACCCACAAGCATCAAGCAAACACCTTTGTTGCTATGATTTGAACACCAAAATCGACCTAAAAGGGGCTGCAGAAACCTTTTCCAGCCGTGAACTTCAACAAGAAATGGAGTGAGTTTTGTGCCTTTTGGTCTTTACATGTAAGAGAGAGAGAGATGGAGTGTGGGACTAGTTACTAACGTCTACTTCCAAGACAAAATAAAATGAACCACCCCATCCAAGGGGTGGCCGAAACATGTGTTCAAAATGGGGTTTCCCCCAAATTTTTATCTCCCATTTAATTTGTAACTAGTTAATAATTAAGTTATGTAATTAAACTTTTAATTATATAACTCATACACACTATTATTATCTGATGTTATTTAATGTAAGGCCCAGTTCCCGGGACGATTATAGCTGGTAAGTCATACACATGGGAAACATTCAAAACTGACATCTCATTTCATCATATAAACTTTTGCAAAATAATACATCATTAATAAGTTACAAAATACATTGTTGCATTACATAAAAAACGCATTATATAAATGGATGCCATCCCAAAAGAGTTGAGTAGCCGCCCCGTGCCATCCTCAACAATCATTACCTGCCAACTGGAAACATATCAAAGTCAGAGTTGCCGAGTGAGTTCTAGTTTTATAATAAAACATACTTTTCTTTCGTTAAAACCGTTCTTTACTTTCATGCGATCATACATCATACGTACACATAGATAATATCATTATTATCTTCATTATTCATTCTTACATTCATTACATCTTTTCCTTTCATCAACACCATGAACTTTCCCCTTCATGCTCATGGTACTGGGCCTAAGCCTATCATAGACCTTCATTCACGGTGCCCAACACCTCTAGCCATAGTACCTATGATAAAGTTTGGGTATACCATTGTCATGTGCTATGCCCTTCATGCTCATGGACTGGACCTAAGCCTATCATAGACCTTCATTCATAGTGCCCTGCACCTCTGGTCCAGTACCTAAGGCAAGCAACAATAGTTCCATACAAATGGTCAATCACAAAGAAAGACCCTAATGTGCATCCTCCCGAGGTAGCGAACCCGCACAACGTTGGGCTAACACCTTTTAACCACATCAATAGTCATCTTATATGAACTTACGTGAACTTTCACGTCAAAACTTGCATCTACACTTTCCCCCGAAAGTCAGTACATAAACTACACTTCCCTTGGGTACACCAGCCCTCCTTGGGCATATGGGTACCTTTCAATCGCATGGCCTCTAGGGGACTGAACATCATGTGATTGAACCAATGCGGATAAAAACCTGTGTGAATGAACACCCAATCGTGCGAATGAAACTAATGCGAATAGACACCATGCGAATGGGCTCTCAATCGTGTGAATGAACCCTCACTCGTGCGAATGAGCCTCAATCATGCGAATCAACCTCAATCGTGCGAATGAACCCTCAATCATACCTCAATCGGCCATATGGCCTCCATTCGGTCCCATAGCCCTAGCTGGTGCAGAATGTAGTTCATCCTGAACCCAATCTGCCATTTTCGACCTCCAAGATCATCTAAACTCATTCTAAGCCCAAATCGACCATCCTAAACCTTAGGAATGCATAGCCCAACACCATTCAAGCACACACAAGCTCAAAAGCAAGACCCAAATGACTCATACACATACCCACCCGTACACAAACGGGTCAAACACAAACACACACCAAAATCCAATTTTCAGATGTGTTCCATCCCAAATGATTCAAAAACGTGTAAAAAAGGGTCCTAGAACTCACACAAACAACCAAAACGAGAAGAGCTTCGATTTGACCCACTCCTCAACGATTTTGCTCGCTTGAACCAACCCGAACCAACCTTTCTCCCTTTTATCCTTTTCTCTCTTCTTTGGCTGATTTTGTTGAGTGTGGGGAGAGGGTAAGGGCTACCCTCTCCCTTAAATACTCCCACTCACCAAACTTTATCTCGTTGGCGAGTTTGGTCCCTCGAATTTGTACTTTCTTTCTTTTTTTTCTTTTGTCGGCTTCAAAATATAAATAACCGGGTGTTACAAGTCCACGCCCCTTAAATAGGTTTCGTCCCCAAAACCTGTTATTCCTCAAACAAATATGGGTAGTGCTGTCTCATTTCTTCATGAGTCTCCCACATTGACTCAGATCCCTTCCTATGCTTCCACTGTACACGCACAAGAGGAACCATTTTATTTCTCAACCTCTTCTCTTTTCTATCGTTGATTGCCACTAGTTGCTCCACATAATTGAGTCGTTCGTCTACTTTGATATCCACGAGTGGAACAATCATGTCTTCATCTGCCAAGCACTTCCTTAGATGAGATATGTGGAATATCAGGTGAATTCCACTTAACTCATCTGGTAACTCCAATTTATAGGCCAGCTCTCCTACCCGAGCAATGATTCGGAAAGGGCCTTCATACCTCGGGGTCAACTTGCCCCACTTTCTGAATCGAAGAATGCCCTTCCAAGGTGAGACCTTCAACATAACCCAGTCACCCACCTGGAACTCAATCGATCTGTGTCGTTTATCGACATATGACTTCTGTCTATCTGTGGCTACCTTTATGAAGGCCTTGATCTTTTCGAGCTTCTCAGTCATAGCCTTGATTACCTAGACGCTACTTAACTCCTTCTGACCAATATCACCCCAACAGACGGGTGTTCTGCATCTCCTACCGTATAGCTCTCATAGGGTGGCATACCAATACTGGCATGATAATTGTTGTTGTGTGAGAATATATCTAATGGTAAGTGGTCATCCCAACTTCCCCCAAAATCAATCTCACATGCCCGAAGCATGTCCTCTAATGTCTGAATGGTCCTTTCGGACTGACCATCAGTCTGGGGATGATAAGCGATGCTAATATGCAACCTTGTCCCCATGGCAACGTGGAATTTCTTCTATAATTTAGATGTACACCGGGTGTCTCAATCAGACACAATAGATACCGGCACACCATGACGAGTTACAATTTCCTTGATAAGCAGATCAGCCAACCTCTCAGATGAATATGTCTCGCAGATCGGTAGGAAGTGAACACTCTTTGTCAAACAGTCAACAATCACACATATAGCATCATACCCTTTCGGATTATGCGACAGCTTGGTAATGAAATCCATGCTGATGTGTTCCCACTTCCATTCTGGTATATCCAAAGGTTGGATCTTCCCATACGGCTTCTGATGCTCGGCCTTCACCTGTAGACAAGTAAGGCATTTACTCACATACTCCACTACGTCACGTTTCATACCTGGCCCCCAATTATCCTTCTTCATGTCTTGATACATCTTTGTGGCCCCTGGATTAATGGAGTATCGAGTCTTGTGAGCTTCGTCCAAAATCTTCACCCGTAGATCCCCAAAACGAGGGATCCACAGCCGTCCAAATCAGGTTTAAACACCAAGTGTGTTTTCACCCAATTCCCCAACGAGACCTCTCATTCTCTCCGAGTTAAGATGATATTCTTTCAATGCCTCATCTTGAATCTCTTTGACTTGCTTCATCACATCAGAGGTCAGGATTATTTGATACGCTTTCACCCGAATCGGCTCGGGCCTCTCTTTTCGGCTAAGGGAATCAGCCACCATGTTGGCTTTTCCCGGATGGTAATGGATCTCACAATCATAGTCCTTTATAAGGTCCAACCATCGTCTCTACCTCATGTTCAGATCTTTCTACTCGAAGAAGTACTTCAAGCTCATGTGGTCAGTGAAAATGGTACACTTCTTCCCGTAAAGATAGTGCCTCCAAATCTTTAGTGCAAAGACCATGGCTGCAAGCTCCAAGTAATGAGTAGGATAATTGACCTCATGAACCTTCAACTGTCCAGATGCATAAGCTATAACCTTCCCTCTTACCTTAATACACACCCCAACCCCGAGTAGGAAGCATCAGAATAAACCACCAGATCTTCGCTTCCATCGGGAAATGACAGAACAGGAGTTTGAGTCAACCTCGCCTTCAATTCCTCGAACGCCTTCTCTTGAGCTTGAACCCATACAAACTTCACATCCTTACGGGTGAACTTGGTTAGTGGAGAAGCGATCTTAGAAAAGTCTTGGTTAAGTCTTCTATAGTAGCCTGCCAAACCCAAGAATCTACGAATCTCGGATGGTGTCTTTGGAGACTCCCATTGCATCATTGCCTCCACCTTTGTTGGCTCCACCATAATCCCGTCAGGATTCACCACATGACCCAAGAACTGAACTTCGGGCAGCAAAATGCACACTTGGGGAACTTGGCATACAACTTCTCCTTTCTCAACGTCTCCAGAACCTCCTGAATGTGACTAGCGTGCTCAATCTCGCTGTTCAAGTAAATCAGGATATCATCAATAAACACAATCACTGATTTATCCAACATTGGCTGACACACCCGATTGATCAGATCCATAAAAGCAGTTGGCGCATTGGTCAAACCAAAAGACATTACAAGAAACTCATAGTGACCATAACGTGTGCGGAAAGCTGTTTTAGGAACATCCTGCTCCTTCACCTTTAACTGATGGTAACCAGATCGAAGATGTATCCTTGAAAACCAACTGGCACCTTGAAGCTCATCGAACAAATCATTTATTCTTGGTAAGGGGTATCGGTTCTTCACCGTCAGCTTGTTCAACTCTCCGTAGTCAATGCACATCCTCATGCTACCGTTTGTTTTAACACGACCGGAGCACCCCAAGGAGAGATACTCAATCTAATGAACCCCTTATCATGAAGCTCTTGCAAATGCTCCATCAATCCTTCATCTCCGTCGGAGCCAACCGGTATGATGCCTTGGCAACAGGTTTAGCACCAGGTATCAGATCAATCTGGAACTCGATCTCTTTATCAGGTGGCACTCCTGGTAGGTCTTCTGGGAACATGTCTGGAAATTCAGACACAACCGGTACATCAGACAATTGTGGTGCTGGCGTATCCACATCCTTTACATAAGCCAAGTAGGCGATACATCCACGCCTCATACACTTTCCTGCCACCGCCATTGAGATTACTTTCTGGATCATCATGACCCGATCTCCATAAACAGTTACCAAACTCCCACCATGCGCTATTAAACGAATCATCTTCTTGCAACAGACAATGCTCGCCTTGGAGTCTGCCAACCAATCCATCCTAAGAACCAAATCGAAACCATGTAAGGTCATCACAAACAGTCTAAGGGGAAACTTATGACCTTCTAGCTCCACATCACAGTTCTCTATCATCTCAGAGATTCTGGTAGACTTACCTATGGAAGTTTCTACATCGAAGGGTGCATCAACACGTCTACTACTAACAGGCAGCTTAGCACAAAAAGCAGCAGAAATAAAACTTTTACAGGCACCCAAATCAAATAACATAGTAGCTAAAGTTTGGTTCACTAAAAACATATCGGACACAACATAAGGGTCCGTCCTAGCTTCCTCCTGTGACATGGTGAATGCCCTGGCGCTCGCCATTGGTCCTTCAGTTCCCGTCTTCTTCGCCCCAGAGCCCTCTACCCTCGGCTTCTTACAATCCTTACTTATGTGATCCTCTTCACCACAGTTAAAGCACTGGATCCTACGAAGTCCTTGCCATGTACCCCCCCGCCTTCCCATTTTAAAGCACAAGTTCGACCCAAACCTACATTCCCGACTATGCTCTCTCCCCCACCTACCATATTTCTTCGTACCCGTACCAAACGCGACAACACGGCGGTCGTCCACCCTTGCCTTCTTATTACCCGTCGAGGCACCACACTGACCAAACCTCTTCATTCTAGTTTCTATCACCTCCACCTTTCCGACTACCTTCAGCCACCACCACTACAGCCCTCTCGTCATATACCTCCGTGCCAAATCCACTGTCGACCTAAATGTGCTCGGTCGGGCAGCGATCATGTGCCTGCGAATATCCACTAGAAAGCCTTGAATATACCTCTTAATCTTCTATGATAGAGTTCACCTCATCCACCAAACGTTCCATCTCGTTGACTTTGTGTGTGTCATGGTTCCGACCGACCTCCAGTTGCAAGAACTCCCTTTTGACCTTGTCCGTTTCTCGTGGAGGACAAAACTCCTCACTCACCAACTTTTTCACAGCTTCGACTGTCATCCTCCCATTTCCATGTTACCCTCGGCTTGGCATATTGTCCACCAGCACAGAGCCGAGTCCACAAAAGATAGGCAACAAACTTTATTTTTTGGTCCTCCTGACACTCGCTGATATTCAATATAGCTTCCATTTCTCTCACCCACCGGTAGGTAACAACAGCAGTACCGTTTCCATCAAAAGTACGGGCTTGCATCGTTGAATGCCCCATAATTACAGCCTGGTGTCACCTCCTGCATAGGCTCTTCTTCCTCTTTTGGACCAAAAGAACCAATGAGCCAAGATCAGAAAACCTCTAAGTCCCACACGGTATCACAACAACTGCTGAAAGCCTCATCAGTAGTTTGACAAGTGCTGAAGACTTCAACAGCTGAAGATCAAGTGCTGAAGACCTTAACAGCTGAAGAACCAAAGTGCTGAAGTACAACAGCTAAAGAACACAAGTGCTGAAGCTGAAAGATCCAAGTACTGAAGTACAACAGCTGAAGAGTTCACAAGTGCTGAGATCAACAACTGATGTACAAAGTCTGAAGACAAAGACTGAAGACATCAGCTGATGATATCTACTGAAGTCATCAGCTGATGAAACGCCTGAAGGTCAAAGTCTGAAGACCAAGTACTGAGCCTCAGTAGTTTGTCACAACTGCTGAAGAGTACTTCTTCAGTAGTTGTGATATCAGTAGTTTTATGTTTTATGTTTCAGTAGTTTTGTAAAACGACTGAAGAGCTTGTTCTTCAGTCGTTGTAGTTTCAGTAGTTTTATATTTTGTACTTAACCTGCTGATATGTTCTCAGTAGTTGTGAACATTTCAGTAGTTTTTAAGATTTAGTTATTTCTGTATTGGATCTGCCAGTTGTCACTTTCCGTGATAACAGCAGTGACTGTTGCACTCTATATAAGGAGTGACAACCCATTGTATCATAGAGCGAAATGAGCAATTGAATGGAATGTTTGATTGATTTGATTAGAAATATTCTCCATCTATAAATTCCTAGAAATCAGAAATTCATATTCTCTCCCTATAACCGTATGCGATCTTAACGCTTACATATATTGTTTGCTTGCTACAATTTGTCTAATTCGTTGTGTATTCCGCTGCTTTACATTCTGATAACATCAAACTTGTGATCACTGATCCTGTCAAATGGTATCAGAGCCGGTTAATCATTGATCGATCTAATAATTGATCATTGAAACTGCTATTCAAGATCCAAGTTTGATTGAATTAGCTTTTGTTTTTGCAAGAAACGGTTATAGAGATTGAATTTTCTGTATTTCTGCTCATTCATCCTGAGATCTTATTCTTGGTTCTAATTGAGTTTGTTGTGGTTTGTCTAAAACTTTTTAAAACTTGAACTAAACTGTTTTTGAACTAAAATGACCACTCCCTCCAATGATCCTCACAATACTGGTTCCTCAACCAAGCCTCCTATGCTGGTTAGGAATGAGTATAACATATGGCAAAGACGTATGCTCCATCACCTGTCTGTTAACAGCGCAGGGTGTTGGACATCAGTGGTACATGGTCCACACAGCCTATGGTGAATAACCCGGAAACCAATCAAATGGTTCCGAAGAGGAGGGAGCAATACTCAGAATGAGGATAAAAAGTTGCTTGAGATTGATGCAAAAGCCCATGGAATTCTGGCCATGGCTTTGCCCAATGAAATCTATTCTGGGCTAATGCATCATGAAACTGCCCATGACCTCTGGATTGCTTTGAAAGAACAATTTGGAGGAACTGATGAGGTCTTGCAAATAATAGAGAAATTCTTGCCCAACAATATGAGACATTCTCTCATAGAAAGGGTGAGACACTGACTCAACATATGAGCGGTTTCCTTGTTTGATCTCTGAACTAAAAATGGTCAAACTTGAATACACCAATATTCAGATGAATAACAGATTTCTCAGATCACTGCCTGAGAGATGGGACACATATACTATTGTCCTACGCTCCAGTGCAAGTTTGGACAAACTATCTCTCACCCAACTCCATGGGAAATTGCTCACTTTTGAGAGAGAGATAGAACAGAAGAGCTGCCTTCATCTGGAAAGCTCACTGAAGACTTTATTCAATGCAAGACTGCCTTGGTGGGTCATGAGTCAGAATATGCTGCATCTGAATGCCAGTATGATGAGCATATAATTTCTCTTCGAGCACTTCTAATTCTGCATTTGTAAGTGTTGATGGTCAGTTTACTGGAGGTAATAATGACAATTTATGTTTCATATGGATGATCTCAAGGGATTGCAGATGATGACTTAGAAGAGATGGATATTTTGAGCCAAATGGCCTTGATAAATATCAGATCTCAGAAGTTCTACAAAAGAACTGGAAGAAATTCCCAGGACTCTCTGGCAAAACCAAAGTTGGTTTTGACAAGAGCAAGTTGAGGTGTCACAAATGCCAACGGCTGGGACACTTTGCAAGAGAGTGTAGATCAACTGGATCAAACTCTACTGCACCCTTTGTGACTTTTCCTGGCAATAGTCAACAAACAGAGGGCAACATCCTGTCACATCTAGTCATCATCCTCAACAACAATCTCCGGCATATTTGTTCCTCAGGGTCAAATGCCTTATCAGTACCCTTGTTTATTACATGCCACAGTCAAGTCAAGTTCAAGTTCCTATGACACCACAACCTCATGCATTACCAGAACCTCAGCCTTCCTATCTCATCAACAACCTTCATCTCAACAACACAGCTTCTTCACCCCAGGAGTTGTTGACTGGAGCAGTTTACCAGATGACTTGTCTGTCATGATCAACTGTTCTCAGGTGCTGGTCAACATGGTGGTGACAGTCCCTTTGGGAATCTAGCTCTTATGGCTTTGGAGTCTGCTGATACTTCATCTTCCAATGCCTCTACACCACAGGTATCACAGGTATCCTCTGAGGCAAAAGCCAAATTATGTTCTGAACAATGCATAGCAGCATTTGCTTCCATTAGAGAAGCAAATGTAGCTTTAATTAATAAAACATTGAGCTAGAACAAGAATTTCCAAAAACAAAGCTGAGTTTGAGTTTGTGCTCAAAGATAAAAATGATGAGATTTACAAACTGAATTGCAAAATAATTGATGATAAGGCTAGAGAAGATGTACTTCTAGAGAAGTACAAAGATCTCAAAGAAACCCTTGCAGTTACCCAGGTCGAGTGTGATAGATGGGTACAATCATGCAAAGGTTTTGAAATGCTTCTTAGTAAGCAATCTGCTTCAAATGTGAAGTTTGGAATTGGTTACAATCACACTGCTCCACCTACAGATTTTACCCCAAGAGCAGAGGTAGAATCTGATGGTGAGAGTGATAACCAATCCATCAAGTCATGTGATCTACCTTCTGATACATCACAATCAGAAGTAGCAGTCAGTATCAAGTCCTCTTTGAACCTATCAGCTGATGTTGATGGTCCAAATGCTGACATTCACATGATCAATAAGTTGATCAACTCAGGAGTCAATCCTGAAGGTCCTGAAAGGACTGGAGAGCAGATTCAACTCCTGAAGTTCAAACTTCAACTGCTGTCAGTACTGAAGAGAAGAAAACTGGCAGTAGAAAGAGTTTGAAGACTACTAAAGATGCTGTCAAGAAAGCAACCAATGCTTCCAAAGCATTGAAGAACAGTCTTCTGTTGCTTCACCATCTTTAGTTGATGATCAACCTAAGATGAAGAAGAACCATGTGAAGTATGTGGTTTGTTCAATCATCTTACAGATGATTGTTGGTACAAAAAAGGTTCCAAACTCAAACAAAAGGAAGAAATTAATGAGAAAATGGTAAAAATGAAAACTGAGTTTGAGACCACATTTGAATCAGCAACATCAAATCCTATAACCCTTAAGTCCTTAAAGCAATCCAAAAAGGAAGGAGTTAAACAGGTAACAGCTGAGGGTGCTCAAAAGAAGAAGGTGCAACATAGGACCTTATCTAACTCCACTAGCAATGTGTCTGATGAGCTGAAAGCTTTATCACAAAATCAGACACAGCTGGTGATGATGGTACAACATCTGTTGGGTAGAGTTAACCAACTAGATTCTCCTATGTTGAAACCACAGAAAAGGAGGTCTAAGCCAAAGGACTCCTCTTCTGCACCATCTTCTTCCTCTCACAGGCTGTTGTTACAAATAAACATGCTAGTTTACCATCTATTGATGAGACCAGGCCCAAAACCAAAAGGTTTGGGTCTCTAAAACTAACTGATTGTTTATTATTGCAGGTTCTTCAACATGCCAAAATAGCATCTGGTATGTAGACAGTGGGGGATCCATGCACATGACTGGGAACATCTCTCTTCTTCATGACTACTCTCAAGGAAAGAAGGGATTTGTCTCTTTTGGCAATGATGCTAGGGTTACATCATCGGTAAGGGCTTTGTCTCCAATGGAGAAATCAAATTTGATGATGTTAATCATGTGGAAAATCTCAAGTACAACCTCTTGAGTGTCAGTCAAATGTGTGATAAAGGCCATGTTGCCCTTTTCACAAGTCAAAACTGTAGGATTCTGTCATCCAAGTTTTGCCCTTGATTGACAAGGTATTGGATGATCACACTCTCCTGAAAGCCAACAGGACAGGAAGAGTGTATGCCTTAGATCTCTCTAAGAAGATAGATCTCAAAGGTAATCCTTGCCTATTTTCCAAAGCCTCTTTTCAAGAATCTAAACTATGGCACAGGAGGCTTGGTCATGTTAATCTCAAAAACATGAATCAGCTTAGCCACAATAGTTTAGTCAGAGGCTTACCAATAAAGGAGTTCCACTGTGATGAAACTTGCACTGCTTGTTTAAAAGGAAAACAGCACAAGGTCTCATTTCCTCCTATTGAAGTGTCCAAGTCCACTGCCTGCTTGCATTACTGCATATGGATCTATTTGGTCCTGTGAGAGTAATGAGCATGGCAAAGAAGAAATACTGTCTGGTAATTGTGGATGATTACTCCAGATTTGTATGGACTTTTTTTCTACATTCAAAGGATGAGGCTGCTCAGAAGATTATCCACTTTGTGCTGTACATTGAGAAGCAGTATTCCCTTCCGTCAAGTGTATCAGGAGTGATAATGGAACTGAGTTCAGAAATCATACACTTGATGACTTCTATCTCTCAAGGGAATCAAAAGGCAGTTCAGCATTCCAAGGACTCCGGAACAAAATGGAGTAGTGGAGAGAAAGAACAGGACCCTCATTGAAGCTGCAAGGTCCATGCTGGCTGACTCAGGTTTGCCATTGACCTTTTGGCCGAAGCTGTCAACACAGCTTGTTATGTGCAAAATAGAGTTTTAGTAAATCAGAGGTTGATGAAGACTCCATATGAAGTTCTCCATCATTTGGCTCCACTGATTTCATTTTTCAAAGCATTTGGGTGTCCCTGTTTTATTCTCAACACAAAGGATCAACTCCACAAATTTGATCCTAAGGTAAGTGATGCAGGATACTTTGTTGGTTATTCATCTACTTGCAAAGCATACAGAGTCTTCAACTGCAGAACAAAGATGGTTGAAGAAACTCTACATGTTAAGTTTAATGAATCTCCAAAGACAAGATTCCACAAAGTCCTGTGGAGTTATTTGATCTGGACATACTGCAATATGTTCCTTATCAAACTCCTGCTGTTGCTCCTGTCAATATTCACCTCACCACCTGGTGGTACTGCTGATGATGATGATGATTGCAGTACTCACCTCTTCAGGTTTAGTGATCAGCTGCCTGAGTCAACTAGACCTGATGTTCCTGTAGCGCCAGTAGCACCATCCACAACAATGCTGATGAGATTTCTTCGAATTCAACTTCCTTCCTTTGATTACCATCCACTGATTGGTTTCAAGGAAATGATTCACCATCACCATCTGTTCTGCTGAACCGGCTACAAACACTTGCACAGATCTCATTGTATATCAAGATCTGAAGAATCACCCCATGTCTCAAATCATTGGTGATATAACTGCTGGTGTATCAACAAGAAGTCAATTGTCAAATTTCTGCTTCTATGCTCTCTTCATCAGTCAGCAAGAGCCAAAGAATTATCACATTGCTTTAAAGGACAATGGATGGGTTGATGCCATGCAGCTTGAGCTTCTTCAGTTCAAGAAACAGCAAGTGTGGGAACTGGTTCCTCTACCTCCAGGTAAGTGTGCAATAGGCACTAAATGGGTGTTTAGGAACAAAACTGATGAAATGGGCTTATTGTTAAGAACAAGGCCAGACTGGTTGTTCAGGGGTTTGCACAAGAAGAAGGTATTGATTATGATGAAACCTTTGCCCCTGTAGCCAGACTGGAAGCAATTCGATTGTTTTTAGCTTATGCTGCTTATCAAAAACTTAAAGTTTTTCAATGGATGTCAAAAGTGCATTTTTGTATGGAAAAGTTAAAGAAGAGGTTTATGTATGTCAACCTCCAGGCTTTGAGGACACAAACATCCTAATTGGTGTATAAGCTTGATAAAGCTCTTTATGGGTTAAAACAAGCTCCCAGAGCCTGGTATGAGACATTATCAAACTTTCTTCTGGAAAACAATTTCACTAGAGGCTCCATAGACAAGACTTTATTTATTAAGAAAGCTGGGCAGCATAATCTACTTGTTCAAATTTATGTAGATGATATTATTTTGCATCCTCTGATCCAAAGTTGTGTGATGCCTTTACAAAGTTGATGCAACAGAAGTTTGAAATGAGTGCCATGGGAGAATTACAGTTCTTTCTCTGGGGTTGCAAATCAAACAAAAGGCTGATGGATTTTTATTCATCAATCCAAATATACAAAAGATCTTTTGCAAAAGTTTGATTTACAAAACTGTAAGCCCTGTTCTACTCCCATGAGCAGCACCACACAACTGGACTTAGATCAGAAAGGTAAAGTGTTTGATGAAACACTTTACAGATGTATGATTGGGTCCTTGATGTATTTAACAGCTTCTAGACCAGATATTATGTTTGCTACATGTGTTTGTGCTAGATTTCAGGCTGCACCTAAAGAGTCTCATCTGATTGCAGTCAAGAGGATCTTTAGATATCTGCAAGGCACTCCATCTCTAGGTTTATGGTATTCTACCAACCATTCTGGTAAATTAGTTGCTTTTTCTGACAGTGACTATGCAGGGTGTAAGTTGACCAGGAATCAACTTCTGGTGGATGTCAATTCCTAGGCAACTGCTTATTTCTTGGCAGAGCAAGAAACAGACCTCAGTTGCTACATCCACTGCGGAAGCAGAGTACATTGCTGCTGCAAGCTGTACATCTCAGGTACTCTGGCTTCAAAACCAACTTTTGGATTATGGCATTACAGAGACTAAGACTCCATTGTTAATGGATAGTGCTTCAGCTCTTTGCATTGTCAAAAATCCAGTCCAGCACTCTAGGACCAAACATATAGAGATCAGACACCATTTTATAAGAGACTGTTTTGAAAAAGGTCTGATTGATCCTAAGTTTGTGCCCAGTGCTGATGAGCTTGCAGACATTTTTACTAAGCCTTTGGATAGTTCAACTTTCCAAAACCTGGTGTTAAGGCTTGGTATGCTGCAGCTAGAATAGGTGACAACTACTGATGATCTCAGTAATTCATATTGATGATCATGAGTGCCTGTCACATATAAGTACTGATGATCTTTTAACCTCAGTACTTTTTATAACTACTGAAGGCTAAAAGTTCTCACAAGTACTGAAGTACTTCATCTGCTCTAAACTACTGAAGTAGTTACAACTACTGATGTAGTCATACTACTGAATCAGTAAAACAGATAAGTACTGATGTCCTATGAAACAACTGAAATCAGCCATAAAGACTGATGAATGTGTTGAGGATAGTTTGAAACAGCTGAAAAGCTAAGAATTGACGAAAACAGCTGAAGAAATTTTCCCTTCAGTCGTTTGTACCACTGCTGTTTCATTTTAAACAACTGAAGCAAAACCACGTCTTCAGTAGTTTTATAACTACTGATGACCAATACCAAGTCTTCAGTTGTTTACAACAGCTGATGACTAAAACCACTGTCTTCAGTAGTTTCATAACTACTGATGACAAACACCATGTCCTCAGTTGTTTCAATCACCTGAAGTCAAAACCACGGTCTTCAGTAGTTTTCTAAACTACTGATGCCTAACACCGCGACTTCAGCTTTTCAACGTCTGAAAGGATAATACCATGTCAACGGTCGTTTAAAACTACTGATGACTAACACCACATCCTTCAGTCGTATCCTCACCCGTACCCTATAATACCCTTAACCTGAGCTCTCCATACTTCATCTTCTTCAAACCTAACGTTCCTCTCCAACAATTTCCATGGCGTCTTTGCAAATTAAACCGCGACACAACTGTGTTGCCTACCTTACAAAATCGCCGATCTGGACTAAGTTCGATAATGCTATCGATCTTATGGTTCAGTCCCCATACACAAGGCATTCCTTCTGAACCCCGTTTTACATACCGAATCCTTGAACCACTTTTGGATGAACGTTAATGTTCCTAGGAGAGCAGCACACGATCCCTCCGGTCTGTAGTTAACAACAAAGAAGTAGTGATTACTCCTGCAACAATCCGAAAATTCTTCACCTGAGTGATGCTACCCTCTCTGCTGGATATCAAGGGCACCATAGATCTATCATTTGCTCAGCATGGATATCAAGGTGATCTCAGTGCCACAACCATTATGAAGAAACACTTCAATGACGCTGAGCGCCTGATCTTTCACATGGTCAATGTATGTTTGGGCCCTAAGACATCGTCTTGGGATCAAATGTCCACCAAATGGCAGCAGGTATTGTATTCTATCCTTGAGCAACAACCACTGAACTTTTCCGAATTAATATTTTCAGAGCTCAAAGATATGGCTCAAAAATTAACTGCCAACCGTTGGATACTCTATCCACGGTTCATCATGGCCATTATAATAGACCAGCTTAATGCTGAGGGACTTGTTGGCTTGGGAGTCCCTGCTACGGCTGTTTTGCCAGAAGTATACTCCCGCACAACTCTGACCGGACACTAAAATTGCTGCCAAGCTGCGAAACCCACGCAGCTGGAACCCACAGCCACCACCTCCAAATCCAATGTCCCCACCAAACCCACCAAAAAGAAACCACAAAGGCTACTCAGGGAATTGAGTCCCCTGAGGATGCTCCTGCACAACAAACGCAGGATATATCCACTAGTCCAACCCCCTAGTGGATACAATGACTCCTCCAGCCACAGCCGCTCAGGCTTCCTCTCAACAGGAACCTGCAGCAACCCAAGGGCACCTACTTATCTGGGATCTTCCTCACTTGAGAGATTGCCATTGAAGAGCACATCCACCCCAGGTGCACACTGCTTCTTCCCCTGTACCCCAACCAACCGCCCCTCACAGCCCAACTTTAATAGTTGCACAAGTGCTGACTCAATTGCACTCCTCACCCCCTCCCCAGAAACCACTTACCACTGGGAATACCTCTACAATTGAGGGGGAGGAATACAGTGCACCTGAGAACCCACAGCACAGGGGTTTAACTGTTCTATCTCCTGGTGTTGATATGGAGATAAGAACTTCTGGTGAGGCTGCCAACTCTTCTGAATCAGCAATGATCAGACTGAGGTTGGTAACATAACTAAGACCTCACCAGAGGCAACAGCCGATGAGGACAACGTCCTGAGGCTGGAAGTCCCCAGTTCCAGGACAAGGGGCACATGCTACATCTGGTCTACACCCAGAGCATGTATATCCTGCTACAAGCAGGAGGTCAGGTATTTCAGCATATGCTGATGATGACCTGGGCTTCTTCTATATGTTCTTCTTGCCCAGAACACGATCCTAGAGGAGGAAGTCAGTAGACTGCAAAACCTACTTGACCAACTCTCTCAAGGAGTAAGACCATCTGCCACCACATCAACCCAACAGATGGCACCTTCCTCTGAAGGTCTCCTAAACACACACCACTCACAAAATCTCAGCCACCTGCCTCTGTTTCTGGCACCATTCCTCAGGGACAGAACCCCCCTGAGCAACTGGCTGCTATCCTTCAAAATCCCCTATCTCTCATCACCCCACAGCTAACTGAATTGGTGATCAAAACTGTGATGAGAGACTTTCTTCTGTCTTACAACCCGGTGGAGAATGTTCTGAGCAAACAACTTTCTGCTACTCAATTCCCTGCAACCAATGCACCCAAAAGGGGGAGAGTTCAGCAGTGAAAGGTAAAAGAAAGAGGAAAGAAAGAAAGAAACAGAAGAGACAGTAGTGGAAACTGAGGAGTTGGTTGAGGAGACTGAGAAAGAGAAGGAAAAAGAGAGGAGGAGGCTACCATGGAGAAAGTGACTGAAAGTTCAAAAGACTTTCATGTCACATACAGAAAAAGAAGAAGGATGAAAAGAGAAAGCCTTGGAGCTGATGGTGAAAGAGGCTGATGCCGAACACAGCAGATCAATGGATAACATCATTGATCAGTTGTTTAGGCAAGGCCATGACACTGAAAACTTGATTCTGAGATCAGAAGACTAGAGATTGAAGAAATCCAATCAAGATGGTCAAGTTATGATGTGTCAGAAAGAGAAAGGCTGGAGATCATGATCAGATTTATAGCAAAACATCTTGGAAGATCATTGATCGAGATCAAAGCTTGGTCCAGGGACAGTATCTTGGCAATAACCACCAAGATCTGTTCGTCTGAAGAATATACAAAAGGTTTAATTGTTGAAGTTTTAAATGAAGCTGGTGCTGGGAGCAGGACTGAACTAGCCAAACAGTCAAAAGCCAAACTCACATCCAAAATGCTAGAACAGCCTGTCAACATTCCCACATCAAAACTACCAAAACCACAACCCACAAAACCAATTCCCTCACCCTCTAACCAACAGCCGATGATGCACCCAAGAAGAAGAAGAGAAGGGTGTTGAGGCTAGAAGAAGTAGAAGAAGAGGATGAAGATGATAGTCTGCCACTCTCTGCTGTTCTGAAGCTACCAAAGCCCCAGAGTCAATCCATGATCACACCCGACTCTCAAAGGGAAATGGTCAGAGTAAAGATAGAAGAAGAAGAACAGCAGAAACAGCACGATGAGCAACTGTTGAAGATGGTTGACAAGGAATTTCCTCAGTCATCATCTTCAAGCCATGAAAGGGCATGCTCAAAGGCTGTACACTCTCAGACACACCTTTCAGTATCAGAGGGAGAGAGTGAGAGTATGGCCAGACCCCAGGGTGAGTTCTAGAATCCATAAAAGAACTATCCCACACAGATACAACGGCCAAGTACGAAAAACAATAGAATCTACCATCATGCTGGCCGTTGTAGTCTCACCCTGGGAAATCATTGATGAATTCAAGAAAGCTCACCAAGCAAAGAAGACACCTCAAGCCTTACTAGAAAACAAGATGATTAAGAAGGGGTTGTTATACAAAAAGCTTGAAGACATCCAAAAGAATGAGCTCCAGTTACTCCTTGAAGGCAACCATCCGGATGAATTTGTATACAGGGAGGTAACTACGGTGGAGCTGAAGAATGGCAGGACCATGAAGTACTTATCAGAGTACTATGGTCCAGAGTTCTTCTTCGAAGGAGGAGCTGAAGAACTCTCTCAAGAGGAACAAATTGTTCTCCTTGAGGCCTATGTCCGTGAGTCATACAGACTCATTATGGGGAAGTGAATCTCATGAATGGGATAACAACTCTGTGTCCAGTTCCCCAAAACAGAGTTCCCATTCATACTCTGCCAAACAAATATTTGAGGTTCTTCCCAGGCCGGAGCGTACATGGGTCATCTTCTTCTCTGATCAAGAAGGAAAAAGACCAACATTTTTGCCATCAATAAGTGGGAGTTTAAATAAGTTAGAGGTTTTGGCTGCATTGGTTCAGGGGGAGTTTGTTGGACCAAAAGAACCAATGAGCCAAGATCAGAAAACCTCTAAGTCCCACACGTATCACAACAACTGCTGAAAGCCTCATCAGTAGTTTGACAAGTACTGAAGACTTCAACAGCTGAAGATCAAGTGCTGAAGACCTTAACAGCTGAAGAACCAAAGTGCTGAAGTACAACAGCTGAAGACACACAGTGCTGAAGCTGAAAGACCAAAGTACTGAAGTACAACAGCTGAGAGTTCACAAGTGCTGAAGATCAACAACTGATGTACAAAGTCTGAAGACAAGACTGAAGACATCAGCTGATGATATCTACTGAAGTCATCAGCTGATGAAACGCCTGAAGGTCAAAGTCTGAAGACCAAGTACTGAAGCCTCAGTAGTTTGTCACAACTGCTGAAGAGTACTTCTTCAGTAGTTGTGTATCAGTAGTTTTATGTTTTATGTTTCAGTAGTTTTGTAAAACGACTGAAGAGCTTGTTCTTCAGTCGTTGTAGTTTCAGTAGTTTTTTTATTTTGTACTTAACCTGCTGATATGTTCTCAGTAGTTGTGAACATTTCAGTAGTTTGTTAAGATTTAGTTATTTCTGTATTGGATCTGCCAGTTGTCACTTTCCGTGATAACACAGTGACTGTTGCACTCTATAAGGAGTGACAACCCATTGTAATCATAGAGCGAATGAGCAATTGAATGGAATGTTTGATTGATTTGATTAGAAATATTCTCCATCTATAAACATTCCTAGAAATCAGAAATTCATATTCTCTCCCTATAACCGTATGCGATCTTAACGCTTACATATATTGTTTGCTTGCTACAATTTGTCTAATTCGTTTGTGTATTCCGCTGCTTTACATTCTGATAAACATCAAACTTGTGATCACTGATCCTGTCATCCTCCTCCTCTTCTTCATCATCCTAGAGAACTATTTCAGGCTCGGTTGCTCCTCCTCCAAGGACCTATTTCTCTCTTTCTTTTCCCCTTCTCGTCTGTCTTGATAACTTCAGCCACTACAGACTTAGATCATCTGCATGACCCGATGACAAACTCGCCTCCTTTATTGAGGCTCTCAAATTGGTGCTCTCGTCACCACCCTCCGATGAGGTTTCTCTAGTTCTTCAAGAACCACCTTTCTATTCTGGGTCTTCCTCTCTTGCGTCACAGCTCACACAAGCCCATCATACCACCTCCACGGGACGCTTTCGAAGATCTACCACCAGCCATTCACACAAAACTTAAAATAAACACCATACGTCTTCAAGGGAACAGCTCAGCTTATGTCAAGTATAGTATCCCTAATTACAGTGCTAGTTGTGATTAGCCACTTACTTTACTCCACACCCCAAGCATTACCTATCTGATACATCAGTATTTAATCTACAAACAACACATAACCACATACCATCACATAAATACCGTTTAACTTTACGAAATACCTGATGACACGCAGCTACTCAGATTGGCATCCCTTCCCTTTCCGTCCATTCTTAGTTTAAGTTAAGCTTTATTTGAAAATTTATCATTTTACTTAACTTTGCCTCTATACCAACTTGTAAGGCCCCGTTCCCGACGCTTACAGCTGGTAAATCATTGCACATAAAACATACATTTTCATTTAACTTACATAAATTTGCAGCAGAACATTCAAAACTAACATCTCTTTCATCATAAAACCTTTGCAAACTAATACATGGTTAATCATTACAAAATACATTGTTGCATTACATTACCAAGCATTATATAAATGGATGCCATCCCAAAAAGCTGAGTAGACGCCCCGTGCCATCCTCAGTAATCATTACCTGCCAACTGGAAACACATCAAAGTCAGCGTTGCTGAGTGAGTTCTATTTTTATAATAAAACATACTTTTCTTTCATTAAAACCGTTCTTTACTTTCATGTTATCATACATCATATGTACACATAGATAATATCATTATTATCTTCATTATTCGTGCTTACATTCATTACATCTTTTCCTTTCATCAACACCATGAACTTTACCCTTCATGCTCATGGTACTAGGCCTAAGCCTATCATAGACCTTTATTCACGGTGCCCAGCACCTCTGGCCACAGTATCTATGATAATATGCAGGTATACCATTGTCATGTGCTATGCCCTTCATGCTCATAGTACTGGACCTAAGCCTATCATAGACCTTCATTCATGGTGCCCTGCACCTCTGGTCACATTACCTAAGGCAAGCAACAATGGTTCCATACAAATGGTCAACCACAAAGAAAGACCCCAATGTGCATCCTCCCGAGGTAGCGAACCCGCACACCGTTGGGCTAACACCTTTTAACGGCATGTCCCGACATACAAGGCTTGCAAGACTTTCTTAATTTCATCATTGATTAATGCATGCATTCTTACTTCATGTTCCTCTTTCATTATCTTTCTCTTTACGTTACATACTACTTTCATTCATTATCATTCAACGTAAAGTCACGGGAAAGATAAACATACATCATAATAGGGAACATAACGTAGAAAAACATCATCATCATACAGGGCAACATCATACATACATAACATGCATAATCATGCAACATCATCATCATCATGCCCAACATACACTCTAAGGCCTTAACAGTCATCTTACATGAACTTACGGTCACTTTCACCTCAAAACTTGCATCTACACTTTCCCCTAAAAGTCAGTACATAAACTACACTTCCCTCGGGTAGACTAGCCCTACTTGGGTGTATTGGCACCCTTCAGTCGCATGGCCTCCAGGGGACTGAACATCATGCGATTGAACCAATATGGATAAACACCTATGCGAATGAACACCCAATCGTGCGAATGAAACTAATGTGAATGGACTCCATGCGACTGGGCTCTCAGTCATGTGAATGAACCCTCAGTCGTGCAAATGAACCTCAATCATGCAAATGAACCTCAATCGTGCGAATGAACCCTCTATCGCACCTCAATCGGCCGTATGGCCTCCATTCGGTCGCATAGCCCTAGCTGGTGCAGAATGCAGTTCATCCCTAACCCATCTGCCATTTTCGACCTCCAAGCTCATCTAGACTCATAACCATCCTAAACCTTAGGAATGCATACCCCAACACCATTCAAGCACACACAAGCTCAAAACAAGACCAAAATGACTCATACACATACCCACACATACAGAAACGGGTCAAACACAAACACACACCAAAACCCGATTTTCAGATGTGTTCCAGCCCTAAATCATTCAAAAACGTGTAAAAGAGGGGTCCTAGAACTCACACAAATGACCACAACCAGAAGTGTTTCGATTTGACCCGCTCCTCAATGATTTTGCTCGCTTGAACCAACCCAACCAACTTTTCTCCCTTTTATCCTTTTCTCTCTTCTTTTACTGATTTGGTGGGTGTGGGGAGAGGGTAAGGGCTACCCTCTCCTTTAAATACTCCCACTCAACCAACCTTCTCTCATTGGCGAGTTTGGTCCCTCGACTTTAGACTTTATTTTTTTTTCTTTCCTCGGCATCAAAATAATAAATAACTGGGTGTTACATTTTACCAACTTAAATAACATTACAAATAATAGTCATGAACAAAATATCCTTATAAGTTGTTCCATCGAATATAAAATTTATTTAGAAAACCCACTTTCGTAAATTGGTGTAATTATTTAATTACATGATCATATCTTCAATTAAATATATATTGGTGTTTGCTAAACTTGTTATTAGGTATGACCTGACTTGGATCATAACGTACTAACCACATCAATAATCTATGTGTCTTGGGCATAAAGAATCCAACAATCTCACACTTCTACAATATTCATAGAAGACTGATGCAAGCAGTAAATACCCCCTAACAACGGTTTACTACCCTTATACGCATGACTAAAAGCCATTCAATAACATTATCCCCTTCATGTATGCAACTTGAAATGATTTAGATGAATCAATCATTCATCCTTTTGTTACAGATGTCTTGTTAAATCCAAAGACACATAATGATCATTCCTTGTTGATTTAACTTAATCAGTACTTAGACATCTTACTTTCAACAAATAAGAGGAAAAAATTCCATCTTGACTACATACGTTTCTCACAATCACCTTGTGTCACACCTGAACATAGCCTTATGTACTGTCCATTATTTTTAGAGTAGTGAAGAACTAGCTCAAGGTATAACACTTTAGTGAATATCAAAACCAATATGTATCTCAAGTCAAAGGAAACCAAATGATATTCATCTTTACTCAAATTTACTTATGATCAATCAAGAAGACTCCATGTAGTAAAATTTGAGACGTGGGTCAGTCCAATATTCGTATCCCACAAGTATCTATGAACCTTGGCACCAACCAATTGCTTTATATTCATGCCTTATGAATATCTACCAATCTATGTTCATAATAGTATTACGTTCATATTTTTTCCCACAAACATGACCGACTACGGACATTAAGAATAATAAACATATTCATGGATGTATGCATGCTAAAAGGAGCATAACTCCGAATATCACAAATATATGAAAGAGTTAAATATTACAATTGTTCCAAACTTTTAAATTCTAAACAGATCAATTCCAATCACTAGAAAATCAAAGTCCTAAGGAACAAGTATGACTTTCATGTTTTGCCCTTTCAAGGAGCTTCGTGAGTGGTTCCGCAATGTTTTAATCAGTGTGAACTTTCCGAATACATACCTTTCCTTTTTCAACTTCATCCCTTATGTAGTTGAATCTCCGCTCAATGTGCCTTGTCTTTTGATGTGCATGGGGTTCCTTGATTTGAGCAATCACACCCTCGTTATCACAAAAGATTTCTTGGGGGTCTTGAATGGTAGAGACCACCCCTAGATCGCCAATAAATTTCTTTATCCATGCAGCTTCCGGAGCTGCTAATGAGGCGGCTGTGTATTCGGATTCTGTAGAGGAAAATGCTACAATATCTTGTTTTAAACTCTTCCAGGACACTTCTCCTCCATTCATAATGAAGACATACCCCGATTCTGATTGAGAATCTTCTTGATCAGTTTGGAAACTCGCATCCGTGTAACCCTTTACAACGACTTCCTCTTCACTAGATCCGTATATTAGAAACATATCCTTAGTCCTCCTAAGGTATTTCAATATACTTTTAACAGCTATCCAATGGCAATATACTTTTAACAGCCATCTAATGCTTAACGCGCATGACACGTCTAGTCTAGTGCATATCATCGCATACATGATGGATACTATAGCAGACGCATATGGGATGTCCTTCATTCGATCTTGCTCATCCTTTGAGCATGGACATTGAGATGTACTCAATATCGTCCCTCTTTGATAGGCACCATATATTTCTTAGAGTTTTCCATCTTGAACCTTTTCAAGATTTTATCAATATATGCACTTTGGTTTAAACCTATCAACCGCCTCAATCTGTCTCTATAGATATTTATTACCAAAATATAGGCGGCTTCACCGATATCTTTTATGGAAAAGAAACTTCCAGGCCACGTTTTAACTCCTTCCAAGGTTAGAACATCATTTCCAAAAAGTAGTATGTCATCAACATACAATACTAAGAATGTAATTATACTCCCACTAGCCTTCTTATATACACAAGCCTCGTTAGCGTTCTTGAAGAAACCAAATTTCTTTATCTCTTCATCAAAATGTTGATTCCAACTTCTTGATTTTTGTTTCAACCTATAGAATGATCTCTTTAACTTGCATACTGTAACACCCGATTATTATAAAGTCAAGGAAGGAATGAATAAAATGAAAGAAAAGAATGAAAAGAAATAAAGCCCAAGTCTAGGGGTAAAAAGTGTCCAAAAGGACAAAATGTTTGAAAAGTGGGTGTAAAAGGTGGTATGGCCGCCCATACGTCACATACACCACTGATTTTCGGGTTTTAAAGAGAGAGAGTAGCTGGGAGCAGCAAATTCTTGTCTTTGAAGGAAGAACTTGAAGGAATTCGAATTCAAGTGGGTTTCTAGGAGGTTGAATTCAATTTGCAAACGAGTTTGGAAGAAGCCACACTCAAAAGCTCAAAGGTGAGTTCTAGAACCCCTCTTTTACTGGTTTTTAATTGATTTTGGGGTTGGAAATGCATGCATGAATGTTTTCACTAAATTGGGTTTCGGACCCGTACGCTTGTATGCATGTATGATGATGTTATGATGTCATGATGTCATGATGTGATTATGTTCATGCTTGATGATGTATGATTGTGTTTCTAAGGCTTAGAGGGTAAGATTTAAGCTTAGAACATGATGAATGGTGAATTGAGATTTGAGATCTGATGTTTAAGGCTCATATGTTAAGTTTTAGAATCTGTATAAGTGTTGAAAAGTTAATGCAGAGGAGTAATGGGAAGAAATGCGAATGAACAGTTAATGCGGATGAGTATTAACTGCTAAGTAAGTTAATGCGGATAAAGTCAATGCGGATGAGCATTTGATTAAGTCTGAGGAATGCGAATGAATATGGACTAAGTACATGGCAATGTGGTGAGTATTAGCTGCAAAGTAAGTAAATGCGGATGAACAGTTAATGCGGATGGGGTCAATGTGGATGAGCATTTGACTAAGTATATGAAATTCGGATGAGCAAGTCAAATGCGGATGACAAATACGGATGAAGTATGTCAATGCGGATGAGCATTTGACTAAGTATATCAAATGCGGATGAGTAAGTCAAATGTGAATGACAAATACGGATGAAGTATGTCAATGCAGATGAGCATTTGATTAAGTATATGAAATGCAAATGAGTAAGTCATATGCGAATGACAAATGTGGATGAAGTAAGACCAATGCGGATGAACTATAGCAAATGCAGATGAACACTTAGAAAAATTCTGACTTTTTGGAAAAAAAGAGGTAATGTAGGCTTTGACCTAGGAGATTCCCGGGGGTTATGTAAGTTGACTTTTGGGGTCATAGATGGTATGTTGGGCATGTAATGATGTGTGATTGATGCTTATGCATGATGATGATGATGATGTTACATGATTATGCATGTTATGTATGTATGATGTTGCCCTGTATGATGTTGATGTCTGTGTATGTTTTATGTTCCTTATTATGTATGTATGTCTTCCCTTGGCTTTGCGTTGAACGTTAATGAATGTAATGAAAGTAATATGTAACGTAAAATGGAAGATAATGAAAAGAGGAACATAATGAATGAATGCATGCATTAATGAATTAATGAATGAAAACGTGAGAGGCTTGCAAGTGAAGTGTAGAGAAGTGCACATCTCTAAATGCCTTAAGCTCAACCACATGAGGTTCAGCTAATCCTGAAGGGTGCACGCAAGGGTTCCAGTCTTTGTGGCTGACCTTCGGTGATGTACCCATGCCGGTGGGGGTGTAGTCACCTATTTCGATGGGGATGATGTACCCATTTCGATGGGGGTGTAGTTACCCATAATGTTGGGGGTGAAATATATGATGGTTACCCGAGTTACGCATAACTCCGGGGGTGTAGCATAAAGCTAAGCATATGTATGAGGTGAGCAATCCTGTTGTTGAAACAGACTCGGATCGCGTGCTATCATGAAGTTGCCATTAGGTGAGCAACCCTATCGTTGCAACAGACTCGGATAGCGTGCTATCGTTGAAATTGGCAATTGGGGTGAGCAACCATATGGTTATAATAGACTCGGATAGCGGGCAATCGTTGATATTGCCTATGAGGTGAGCGACTCTATGTCGCAACAGACTCGATAGAGGTCTTTATCGCGTACTCCGGCTCAGTTATCGAGCATGAGTAGGGGATATTGCATGAGACAAGATTTGAGTAATGAAGAGTAGTGAGCGAAAGGTATTGATGGAAAGAACGAACGCATGAAATGAATGTTAATGGATTATCATAATAGTGTACGATATAGACCCTTGTCATTCGACCTCAGTAATCGTGGCTGAGTCCCACGAAGAGGGTAAAGTCTGACCGGATCTAGAGAGAGAAGTGAACGATAATGACATATGTTGAATGAACGAAAGTTAATGAACGTAATGATGAAGATAATAATGACATTATCTATGTGTACGTATGATGTATGATCACCGAATGAATGTAAAGTATAGTATGATTTTGAAAGAAAAGTATGTTTTATTATAAAACTAAAACTCACTCAGCAACGCTGACTTTTATGCATTTTCCAGTTGGCAAGTGAGCATTGCTGAGGATGGCACGGAGCAGCTACTTGGCATTTCGAATGGCATTCTTTTGTTAATGTTTTTGCATTGTAATACGAACGAATGATGTTTTGGAAATGAACGCTTGTATTAACTTGTAAAAGCATTTGTAATGATATGAAAAGTTAGTTTTATATTTCCGCTGGAATGTTTTATGAATGATTAAATGAAAAGTATATGTTTTATGTGCAATAATTTACCAGCTGTAAGTGTCCCGGGAACGGGGCCTTACAAGTTGGTATCAGAGCCAAAGTTTAAGTGAATTGGGTAAATATATTCAAAAACCTAATCTTAAACTAAGAATGGGACGGAAAGGGAAGGGATGCCAATCTGAGTAGCTGCGTGCCATCAGGTATTTTTGTAAAGTTAACTGGTATTTCGTCTGCATGTTATGTGATTTATGTGTTGCTGGTAGATTTAGATACTGATGTAGTCACGACAGGTAATGCTTGGGGTATGAAGAGTAAAGTAAGTGGCTAATCACAACTGGCCACTATAATTAGGGACTTAGTATACTGACATAAACTGAGCTGTTCCCTTGAATGACCACGTCGGTGTTTGAATCTTTCAATGTGTTAGAGGATGGCTGGTGGTAGGTCTTCTAAGGCTTCGCGAGGTGGAGGAAGTGGTGGACGTGGTGCTAAACCACGGGTCATGAGAGGAAGGCCAAGGGCCGAAAAGGTGGATCCTAAAGAACCAGAAACCCCTCATCCGGAGGGTGGAGATGAGAGTGCTAACCTGAGAGCCTCAGTGAAGGAGGCAGTTGTGGAGGAAATGCGTCAAGTCATGCAGACGATCCTACCGTCTGTGGTGACCGAAGTGATAAAGGCAGTTAGAGAAGGGGAGAGAAGGAAAGGAGTAGACCTACGGGCGAAAGCAGACAGCCCGAGACTGAGACAGTTCTGTCTGATGACGAAGAAGAAGAGGAAGAAGCAGAGCCTGTGCAGGAGACGGTACGAGGCTGTAACTACAGGGTGTTTATGAGATGCAAGCCCCCTACTTTTGATGGTAACAACACTGCTGCTGCTACTCACCGGTGGTGAGAGAAATGGACACTGTACTTGATATCAGCGAGTGCCGAGAAAACCAGAAGGTGAAGTTCGCTACCCACTCTTTTGTGGACTTAGCTCTATGTTGGTGGGACAATATAGTCCAAGCCGAGGGTAGTCAGGCAATCAAGAGAATGAGATGGTCGGAGTTGAAGAAGTTAGTGATTGAGGAGTTTTGTCCTCACTGGGAAATGGACAATGTTGAGAGGGAGTTTCTGCAACTGGAGGCGGGAACAATGACCCATGAGCAGTACACCACTAGATTTAACGAAATGGCACGTCTGGTTCTGGACCAGGTGACACCTCTGTCTCGAAAGGCCAAGAGGTACATTCAGGTATTGCCAGCGGATATTCGCAGGCACATGATCACTGCCCGACCGAGAACGTTTAGGTCGGCGGTGGATTCGGCGGGAAGATTGTTCGATGAAAGAACTATGGTGGCAATAGAAGGTAGCAAGAAAGGAGAGGATGATGGGATTGGAAGGGGAAGAGATTAGGACGTGGCGGAGCCGCTCCAAATAACAAGGTGCATGGGTGGATGACCACGTATGGTCATAACTGTTGCGGGGTCAGTAAGGTGTGGGAAGTGTGGACACAAGCACCCCGGGGAACGTAGATTGAGGACCAATGTGTGTTTCTGTTGTGGGAGGACCGGACATATGGCGAGAAATTGTGGTATGGGAAGGTGTTATTCTTGTGGTGAGGAAGGTCACACGAGCAGGGATTGCAAGAAGCCGAGGGCGGAAGGTTCGGGAGTGAAGAAGATCGGAAGAAGCTAGGATGGACATCTATGTCGTGTCAGGTACGTTTCTTGTAAATCAACTCTTAGCCTTTATGTTATTCGATTTTGGCACTGGTAAAAGTTCCATTCTTGTTGCTTTCTGTGCTAAGTTTCCTGTTAGCAGCAAGAATATAGGTACACCCTTCGATGTAGTCCTAGGAGTGGATTGTTTGGCAGACTACGAAGCGAACATGGTGTGTCGCAAAATGATGATACAGTTGACAGCACCTGACGGGATCATGATGACAGTTTAAGGCGATCGAATCACGATGATTCTGAAGGTGATTTCGACGGAAGTGGCGGGAAAGCGCGTGAGACGTGGACGTATTGTGTACTTGGCTGATGTAAGGTATGAAGCGTGATATGATGAAGTAAGTGAGTAATGCCTTACTTGTCTACAAGTGAAGGCCAAGCACCAAATGACGGATGGGAAATATTGAAGTGACTGAGGCTACGACTGAGAAGCTCGAAAATATCAAAGCCTTCATGAAGGCAGCCAAGGATAGGCAAAAGTCGTATGCCGATAAACGACACAGACCGATTGAGTTCCAGGTGGGTGACCGGGTTATGTTGAAGGTCTCACCTTGGAGGGGCATTATTCGTTTCCAAAAGCGGGGCAAGTTAAGCCCGAGATACATAGGCCCTTTCCGAATCATTGCTCGAGTAGGAGAGGTAGCCTATAGATTAGAGTTACCCGATAAGTTAAGTGGAATTCACCCAACATTCCATGTATCTCATCTGAGAAAGTGCTTAGCTGATGAAGACATGATTATTCCACTGGAAGATATCGAAGTAGGCGAATGACTCAATTACGTGGAGCAACCGGTGATAATCATAGATCAAATGAAAACGAGGTTGAGAAATAAAGTGGTTCCCCTCGTGCGTGTACAGTGGAAGCACAGAAGGGATCCGAGTCAACGTGGGAGGCTGAAGAAGAAATGAAGCAGCATTACCCGCGTTTGTTCGAGGAATAACATGTTTCAAGGACGAAACCTATTTAAGGGGGGTGGACTTGTAACAATTGGTTATTTTAAAGTCAAGGAAGGAATGAATAAAATGAAAGAAAAGAAGGAAAAGAAATAAAACCCAAGTCTAGGGGTAAAAAGTGTCCAAAAGGACAAAATGTTTGAAAAGTGGGTGTAAAAGGTGGTATGGCCGCCCATATGTCACATACACCACTGATTTTCAGGTTTTAGAGAGAGAGTAGCTAGGAACAGCAAATTCTCGGCTTTGAAGGAAGAAATTGAAGGAATTCGAATTCAAGTGGGTTTCTAGGAGGTTGAATTCAATTGCAAATGAGTTTGGAAGAAGCAATAATCAAAAGTTGCAAAGGTGAGTTCTAGAACCCCTCTTTTACTGGTTTTTAACTGATTTTGGCGCTGGAAATGCATGAATGTATGTTTTCACTAAATTGGATTTCTAACCCGTATGCTTGTATACATGTATGATGTTGTTATGATGTCATGATGTGAGTATGTTCATGCTTGATGATGTATGATTGTGTTTCTAAGACTTAGAGGGTAAGATTTAAGCTTAGAACATGATGAATGGTGAATTGAGATTTGGGATCTGATGTTTAAGGCTCATATGTTAAGTTTTAGAATCTGCATAAGTGTTGAAAAGTTAATGCGGATGAGTAATGGGAAGCAATGCGGATGAGTATTAACTGCTCATTAAGTTAATGTTGATAAAGTCAATGCGGATGAGCATTTGATTAAGTCTAAGGAATGCGAATGAATATGGGCTTGTTGGACCAAAAGAACAAATGAGACTGATCTGAAAAACCTCCAAGTCCCATAGACATTACAACTGCTGAAGAAGATCACAAGAGCTGAAGACATCAGCTGATTACAAGGTCTGAAGACAAAGTCTGAAGACAAGATCTGAAGATTTCTACTAAACACAAAGTCTAAAAGTAAAGTACTAAAGACAAAGTCTGAAAGTAAAGTACTGAAGACAAAGTCTGAAAGCAAAGTACTGAAGACAAAGTCTGAAAGTGAAGTACTGAAGACAAAGTCTAAAGCTATCAGCTGAAGACAACGTCTGAAATAAAAGTCTGAAGAACAAAGACTGAAGACAAAGACTGAAGACCAGAGTGATCAGTAGTTGTCACAACAAATGAAGTTATTAACTTTAGTAGTTGTGATGGTTTTCCTTTTAGTACTTGTAATTTACCTTTCAGTATTTTATAGTTTCAGTAGTTTTAGTTCAGTAGTTTTATGTTCTTGTACTTAGCATTCTCTGAGATGTGATCAGTTGTTGAGAACATTCTTAGTAGTTTGCATAGTTTCAGTTGTTTGTATATTCTATTAGATGTCACTATCAAGTGACATCAGCAGATGTCACATTCCTTATATAAGGAATGTTGACCTAATTGTAAAGTGTGACTTTTAGCCACCACAAAAGCATTTGAATGAAATATTCCTTTTGCAGAATTCTCTCTCTCTCTATAACCGTGTACTATTCCATTGAATATCAATTGAGTTCTTGCTAAATGTCTAATTCATTGTTCGAATTCCGCTGCAATCTACTCTAATTAATCAAACTTAAATCACTGATCCTAACAATGGTATCAGAGCAGGTTAATCATTGGTCGATCTAACAATTGATCATTGAAACTGCTATTTCGATATCGAAGTTTGATCGGATTAGCATATTTGCAAGAATTGGTTATAGAGATTGAATTTCTGTTGCTTTTGGTTATTTGCTTTGATATTCCTTTTGGTTCGTATTGAGTTTGTTGTGTTTTGCGCTAAATCGGTTAAAACTTAATTGAATTTGATTGAATCTAAGAATGACTACTCCTTCTAATGACCCTCACAATACTGGCTCCTCAACCAAGCCTCCGATGCTAGTTAGGACTTAGTATAACATATGGCAACGAAGAATGCTCCATCACCTGTCTATTGACAGTTCAGGTTGTTGGACATCTGTGGTACATGGTCCATACAAGCCTATGGTGAACAATCCAGAAACCAACCAAATGGTTCCGAAGAAGAAGGAACAATACTCAGATGAGGATCAAAAACTGTTTGAGATTGATGCTAAAGCCCATGGAATTATGGCCATGGCACTACCGAATGAAATCTATTCTGGGCTTATGCATCATGAAACTGCTCATCACCTCTAGAATGCATTGAAAGAACAATTTGGTGGAACAGATGAGGTCTTAGCAAACAACAGAGAAATCCTTGCCCAACAATATGAGACATTCTCTCATAGGAAGGGTGAGACACTGACTCAACAGTTTGAGCATTTTTCCTGTTTGATCTCTGAGCTGAAAATAGTCAAACATGAATACACTAATAGCCAGATGAACAACAGATTCCTCAGATCACTGCCTGAGAGATGGACACATATACCATTGTCCTAGGCTCCAGTGCAAATCTGGATAGCCTATCTCTCACCAACTCCATGGGAAACTGCTTACATTTGAAAGAGAGATAGAGCAGAAAAGGAAACTGGCATCATCAGGAAAGCTCACTGATGACTTTGTACCAGGGAACACTGCCTTGGTTGGTCATGAGTCAGAATATGCTGCATCAGAAAGCCATTATGATGAGAATATAGATTTCTCTTCAAACAATTCTGATCATGCATTTGTTAGTGTTGATAGTCAGTCAGGCTATAATAGTGACAATTTGTGCTTCATTATGGATGATTTGAAAGGTATTGCTGATGATGACTTAGAAGAGATGGATATTCTAAGCAAAACCAAATTTGGTAGGAAATTTGTGCTTGATTAATATCAGATCTCAAAAGTTCTATAAGAGAACTGGTAGGAATTTCCAGGACTCTCTGGCAAAACCAAAGTTGGTTTTGACAAGAGTAAGTTGAGCTGTCACAAATGCCACAGGCTTGGGCACTTTGCAAGAGAGTGTAGATCAACTGGATCTAACTCCTCTGCACCCTTTGTGACTTTTCCAACCAATAGTTCACAAAACAGAGGGCAACATCCTGCTAGTTCTGGTCATCACTCACAACCTCTATCTCCTGCATATTTTGTCCCTAAGGGTCCAATGCCATATACATATCCCTGCTATTACATGCCACATCCAAATCAAGTCCAAGTTCCTATTGCACAACAACCTCAAGCCTTACCTGAGCCTCAACCATCTCAACCATCTCAATCACAACCTCATCACAGCTTTTTCACCCCTGGTGCTGTTGACTGGAGCAGTTTACCAGATGATCTTTCTGGTAATGAGCAATTATTTGCTAGTGATGGTCAACATGGTGGTGAACATATTTTTGGGAATCTTGCTCTCATGGCCCTAGAGTCTACTGAGGGTTCGTGCTACAATGCATCTTCATCACAAGTAACCTAGGTATCCTTTGAGGCTAAGGCCAAGCTATGTTTTGAATCTTGCATAGCTGCATTTATCTCTATTAGAGAGGCAAATGTAGCTTTAATAAATCAAAATCTTGAGCTTGAGCAAACCCTTTCCAAAAGAAAAGCTGAGTATGAGTCTGTCCTTAAAGATAAAGATGATGAGATTTATAAGCTTAAATGCCATTAAATGATGAAAAGGCTAAGGTTGAGGTCATTCTTGAGAACCACAGAGATCTCAAAGAAACACTTGTAGCTACCCAAGTTGAGTGTGACCGCTGGGTATCATCCTGCAAGGGATTTGACATGCTTCTCAGCAAGCAAATAGCTTCAAATATGAAGTTTGGAATAGGTTACAATCACATTGCACCACCTACAGATTTTACTCCAAAATCAATAGTAAAACCTGAAGTTGAAAGTAATTTCCAAACCACATCATCATGTGTATCATCCTCAAGAGATCACCTAAAATCTAAAGATGAAATCAGTGTTGATACCTCAGCAAATCAATTTCCTGATGGGTTAACTACTGATAAGCACATGAAGCTGAGTACTTCAGATGTTGTCCCTCAAAGTACCTCAAGTATTGAAGGGCAAGTCACAACATCTGAAAAGCATTTCAAATCAACTGAAATAAAATGATTAACAACTGCTGAGGAATCTATCATACGGTCTTTCAGGACGAATAGAGAACAGCTGAAGAACAAGTATTCAGTTGTTACAGATCCTTCTGTACTTAACACGAGTACGGAAAGGAGGAAAGTACTAAAGATCACACTTCAGTAGTTTCTACTTCAGCAGTTGATCAATCCAAGATGAAGAATAAGCCATGTGATATATGTGGTAAGTTCAATAATCTTTCTGATGAATGTTGGTACAAAAAGGGTTCAAAACTCAACAGAGATAAGCTCATTAAAATGCAGATGGATCAAATGAAAAATGAGTTTGAGACCAAGTTTGTACCATAATCATCCCAAATTGAAAAACCCAAGGCTTCACCCAAATCCAAAAAGAAGGATAGGGTTTATCATAAAACAGCTGATAGTGTTCCTCATGAAAAAAATCAGACTAAGTCTGTGAATTTCAAGGAGGAAATGGTGGGCCACAAGAACTCATCAAAAACAAGTACTGATGTGTCACAAGAGCTGAAAGCTTTAGCTACAAATCAATCAAAACTTGTTATGATGGTTTAGCATTTGTTGGGGAGAGTTAACCAACTAGATGCACCTGCGATCAAACCACTGAAAGGTATTCCAAGCCAATCCAAGGATCCATTTTAGCACCATCTCCACCTTCATCAGCTGTTAATCATGAGAAACAAGTATGCTTAAATCTGTTAATGAAAACAGACCCAAAACCAAAAAGGTTGGGCTCTCAAAACCTAACTAATCCTGATGATGAATGTAGGGTTCTTCAGCATGCCAAAGAAGCATCTGGTATGTAGACAGTGAGGATCTATGCATATGACAGGAGCATTTCTCTTCTTAATGACTACTCAAGAAAGAGGGATTTGTTTCATTTGGAAATGATGCTAAGGGTTACATCATTAGTAAGGATATGTTGTCTAATGGAGAAATCAGATTTGATGATGTTAACCATGTGGAGAATCTCAAATATAATCAACTGAGTGTGAGTCACATGTGTGATAAAGGCATGTTGCACTTCACAAGCCGAACTACAGGATTATGTCTTCCACGTTCTGAAGCTTTTGATTGACAAGGTAATGGATGAACATACTCTCCTGAAGGCGAACAGGATTGGAAGAGTATATACCCTGGATGTGTCAAAGAAGATTGATTTAAAGGTCATCCTTGCGTGTTCTCCAAAGACTCTCATCAGGAATCTGAACTGTGGAACAGAAGGCTGGGTCATGTAAATCTCAAAAACATGAATCAGCTGAGCCATAATCGTTGATTGTTGGTACCAAAAGAACCAATGAGCCAAGATCAGAAAACCTCTAAGTCCCAACGGTATCAAACAAACTGCTGAAAGCCTCATCAGTAGTTGACAAGTGCTGAAGCTGAAAGACCAAAGTACTGAAGTACAACAGCTGAAGAGTTCACAAGTGCTGAAGATCAACAACTGATGTACAAAGTCTGAAGACAAAGACTGAAGACATCAGCTGATGATATCTACTGAAGTCATCAGCTGATGATGAAACACCTGAAGGTCAAAGTCTGAAGATCAAGTACTGAAGCCTCAGTAGTTTGTCACAACTGCTGAAGAGTACTTCTTCAGTAGTTGTGATATCAGTAGTTTTATTTTCTATGTTTCAGTAGTTTTGTAAAACGACTGAAGAGCTTGTTCTTCAGTCGTTGTAGTTTCAGTAGTTTTATATTTTGTACTTAACTTGCTGATATGTTCTCAGTAGTTGTGAACATTTCAGTAGTTTGTTAAGAATTAGTTATTTCTGTATTGGATCTGCCAGTTGTCACTTTCCGTGATAACAGCAGTGACTGTTGCACTCTATATAAGGAGTGACAACCTATTGTAATCAGTGTGTGAATGAGTAATTGAATGGAATGGATGATTGATTCGATTAGAAATATTCTACATCTATAAACATTCCTAGAAATCAGAAATACATATTCTCTCCCTATAACCGTATGCGGTCTTAATGCTTACAATATCGATTGCTTGCTACAATTTGTCTAATTCGTGTTTGTATTCCGCTGCTTTATATTCTGATACATCAAACTTGTGATCACTGATCCTGTCAAATGGTATCAGAGCAGGTTAATCATTGATCGATCTAATAATTGATCATTGAAACTGCTATTCAAGATCCAAGTTTGATTGAATTAGCTTTTGTTTTTGCAAGAAACGGTTATAGAGATTGAATTTTCTGTATTTCTGCTCATTCATCCTGAGATCTTTTTCTTGGTTCTCATTGAGTTTGTTGTGGTTTGTCTAAAACTTTTTAAAAACTTGAACTAAACTGTTTTTGAACTGAAAATGACCACTCCCTCCAATGATCCTCACAATACTGGTTCCTCAACCAAGCCTCCTATGCTGGTTAGGAATGAGTATAACATATGGCAAAGACGTATGCTCCATCACCTGTCTGTTAACAGCGCAGGGTGTTGGACATCAGTGGTACATGGTCCACACAAGCCTATGGTGAATAACCCGGAAACCAATCAAATGGTTCCGAAGAGGAGGGAGCAATACTCAGATGAGGATAAGAAGTTGCTTGAGATTGATGCAAAAGCCCATGGAATTCTGGCCATGGCTTTGCCCAATGAAATCTATTCTGGGCTAATGCATCATGAAACTGCCCATGACCTCTGGATTGCTTTGAAAGAACAATTTGGAGGAACAGATGAGGTCTTGGCAAATAATAGAGAAATTCTTGCCCAACAATATGAGACATTCTCTCATAGAAAGGGTGAGACACTGACTCAACAATATGAGCGGTTTTCTTGTTTGATCTCTGAACTAAAAATGGTCAAACTTGAATACACCAATATTCAGATGAATAACAGATTTCTCAGATCACTGCCTGAGAGATGGGACACATATACTATTGTCCTACGCTCCAGTGCAAGTTTGGACAAACTATCTCTCACCCAACTCCATGGAAATTGCTCACTTTTGAGAGAGAGATAGAACAGAAGAGAAAGCTGTCTTCATCTGGAAAGCTCACTGAAGACTTTATACAAGGCAACACTGCCTTGGTGGGTCATGAGTCAGAATATGCTTCATCTGAATGCCAGTATGATGAGCATATTAATTTCTCTTCGAGCACTTCTAATTCTGCATTTGTAAGTGTTGATGGTCAGTTCACTGGGTGTAATAATGACAATCTATGTTTCATTATGGATGATCTCAAGGGGATTGCTGATGATGACTTAGAAGAGATGGATATTTTGAGCCAAATGGCCTTGATAAATATCAGATCTCAGAAGTTCTACAAAAGAACTGGAAAAAAATTCCCAGGACTCTCTGGCAAAACCAAAGTTGGTTTTGACAAGAGCAAGTTGAGGTGTCACAAATGCCAACGGCTTGGACACTTTGCAAGAGAGTGTAGATCAACTGGATCTAACTCTACTGCACCCTTTGTGACTTTTCCTGGCAATAGTCAACAACACAGAGGGCAACATCCTGTCACATCTAGTCATCATCTCAACAACAATCTCCGGCATATTTTGTTCCTCAGGGTCAAATGCCATATCAGTACCCTTGTTATTACATGCCACAGTCAAATCAAGTTCAAGTTCCTATGACACCACAACCTCATGCATTACCAGAACCTCAGCCTTCCCTATCTCATCAACAACCTTCATCTCAACAACACAGCTTCTTCACCCCAGGAGTTGTTGACTGGAGCAGTTTACCAGATGACTTGTCTGGTCATGATCAACTGTTCTCAGGTGCTGGTCAACATGGTGGTGACAGTCCCTTTGGGAATCTAGCTCTTATGGCTTTGGAGTCTGCTGATACTTCATCTTCCAATGCCTCTACACCTCAGGTATCACAGGTATCCTCTGAGGCAAAAGCCAAATTATGTTCTGAACAATGCATAGCAGCATTTGCTTCCATTAGAGAAGCAAATGTAGCTTTAATTAATAAGAACATTGAGCTAGAACAAATAATTTCCAAAAACAAAGCTGAGTTTGAGTTTGTGCTCAAGATAAAAATGATGAGGTTTATAAACTGAATTGCAAAATAATTGATGATAAGGCTAGAGAAGATGTACTTCTAGAGAAGTACAAAGATCTCAAAGAAACCCTTGCAGTTACCCAGGTCGAGTGTGATAGATGGGTACAATCATGCAAAGGTTTTGAAATGCTTCTTAGTAAGCAATCTGCTTCAAATGTGAAGTTTGGCATTGGCTACAATCACACTGCTCCACCTACAGATTTTACCCCAAGAGCAGAGGTAGAATCTGATGGTGAGAGTGATAACCAATCCATCAAATCATGTGATCTACCTTCTGATACAGCACAATCAGAAGTAGCAGTCAGCATCAAGTCCTCTTGAACCTATCAGCTGATGTTGATGGTCCAAATGCTGACATTCACATGATCAATAAGTTGATCAACTCAGGAGTTAATCCTGAAGGTCCTGAAAGGACTGGAGAGCAGGATTTAACACCTGAAGTTCAAACTTCAACTGCTGTCAGCACTGAAGAGAAGAAAACTGGCAGTAGAAAGAGTTTGAAGACTACTAAAGAGGTTGTCAAGAAAGCAACCAATGCTTCCAAAGCATTGAAGAACAAGTCTTCTGTTGCTTCACCATCTTTAGTTGATGATCAACCTAAGATGAAGAAGAAACCATGTGAAATATGTGGTTTGTTCAATCATCTTACAGATGATTGTTGGTACAAAAGAGGTTCCAAACTCAAACAAAAAGAAGAAATTAATGAGAAAATGGTAAAAATGAAAACTGAGTTTGAGACCACATTTGTATCAGCAACATCAAATCCTGTAACCCTTAAGTCCTTAAAGCAATCCAAAAAGGAAGGAGTTAAACAGGTGACAGCTGAGGGTGCTCAAAAGAAGAAGGTGCAACATAGGACCTTATCTAACTCCACTAGCAATGTGTCTGATGAGCTGAAAGCTTTATCACAAAATCAGACACAGCTGGTGATGATGGTACAACATCTGTTGGGTAGAGTTAACCAACTAGATTCTCCTATGTTGAAACCACAGAAAAGGAGGTCTAAGCCAAAGGACTCCTCTTCTACCATCTTCTTCTTCTCAGGCTGTTGTTACAAATAAACATGTTAGTTTACCATCTATTGATGAGACCAGGCCCAAAACCAAAAAGGTTTGGGTCTCTAAAACTAACTGATTGTTTATTATTGCAGGGTTCTTCAACATGCCAAAGTAGCATCTGGTATGTAGACAGTGGGGGATCTATGCACATGACTGGGAACATCTCTCTTCTTCATGACTACTCTCAAGGAAAGAAGGGATTTGTCTCTTTTGGCAATGATGCTAGGGGTTACATCATCGGTAAGGGCTTTGTCTCCAATGGAGAAATCAAATTTGATGATGTTAATCATGTGGAAAATCTCAAGTACAACCTCTTGAGTGTCAGTCAAATGTGTGATAAAGGCCATGTTGCCCTTTTCACAAGTCAAAACTGTAGGATTCTGTCATCCAAAGTTTTGCACTTGATTGACAAGGTGTTGGATGATCACACTCTCCTGAAAGCCAACAGGACAGGAAGAGTGTATGCCTTAGATCTCTCTAAGAAGATAGATCTCAAAGGCAATCCTTGCCTATTTTCCAAAGCCTCTTTTCAAGAATCTAAACTGTGGCACAGGAGGCTTGGTCATGTCAATCTCAAAAACATGAATCAGCTTAGCCACAATAGTTTAGTCAGAGGCTTACCAATAAAGGAGTTCCACTGTGATGAAACATGCACTGCTTGTTTAAAAGGAAAACAGCACAAGGTCTCATTTCCTCCTATTGAAGTGTCCAAGTCCACTGCCTGCTTGCAATTACTGCATATGGATCTATTTGGTCCTGTGAGAGTAATGAGCATGGCAAAGAAGAAATACTGTCTGGTAATTGTGGATGATTACTCCAGATGTATGGACTTTCTTTCTACATTCAAAGGATGAGGCTGCTCAGAAGATTATCCACTTTGTGCTGTACATTGAGAAGCAGTATTCCCTTCCAGTCAAGTGTATTAGGAGTGATAATGGAACTGAGTTCAGAAATCATACACTTGATGACTTCTATCTTTCAAGGGAATCAAAAGGCAGTTCAGCATTCCAAGGACTCCAGAACAAAATGGAGTAGTGGAGAGAAAGAACAGGACCCTCATTGAAGCTGCAAGGTCCATGCTGGCTGACTCAGGTTTGCCATTGACCTTTTGGGCCGAAGCTGTCAACACAGCTTGTTATGTGCAAAATAGAGTTTTAGTAAATCAGAGGTTGATGAAGACTCCATATGAAGTTCTCCATCATTTGGCTCCTCTGATTTCATTTTTCAAAGCATTTGGGTGTCCCTGTTTCATTCTCAACACAAAGGATCAACTCCACAAATTTGATCCTAAGGTGGATGCAGGATACTTTGTTGGTTATTCATCTACTTGCAAGGCATACAGAGTCTTCAACTGCAGAACAAAGATGGTTGAAGAAACTCTACATGTTAAGTTTAATGAATCTCCAAAGGACAAGATTCCACAAAGTCCTGTGGAGTTATTTGATTTGGACATACTGCAATATGTTCCTTATCAAACTCCTGCTGTTGCTCCTGTCAACAGTTCACCACCTGGTGGTACTGCTGATGATGATGATGATTGCAGTACTCACCTCTTCAGGTTTAGTGATCAGCTGCCTGACTCAACTAGACCTGATGTTCCTGTAGCGCCAGTAGCACCATCCACAACAAATGCTGATGAGATTTCTTCGAATTCAACTTCCTTTGAATTACCATCCACTGATTGGTTTCAAGGAAATGATTCACCATCACCATCTGTTGCTGCTGAACCGGCTACAAACACTTGCACAGATCTCATTGTGTATCAAGATCTGAAGAATCACCCTATGTCTCAAATCATTGGTGATATCACTGCTGGAGTATCAACAAGAAGTCAATTGTCAAATTTCTGCTTCTATGCTCTCTTCATCAGTCAGCAAGAGCCAAAGAATTATCACATTGCTTTAAAGGACAATGGATGGGTTGATGCCATGCAGCTTGAGCTTCTTCAGTTCAAGAAACAGCAAGTGTGGGAACTGGTTCCTCTACCTCCAGGTAAGTGTGCAATAGGCACTAAATGGGTGTTTAGGAACAAAACTGATGAAAATGGGCTTATTGTTAAGAACAAGGCCAGACTGGTTGTTCAGGGGTTTGCACAAGAAGAAGGTATTGATTATGATGAAACCTTTGCCCCTGTAGCCAGACTGGAAGCAATTCGATTGTTTTTAGCTTATGCTGCTTATCAAAAACTTAAAGTCTTTCAAATGGATGTCAAAAGTGCATTTTTGTATGGAAAAGTTAAAGAAGAGGTTTATGTATGTCAACCTCCAGGCTTTGAGGACAATAAACATCCTAATTGGGTGTATAAGCTTGATAAAGCTCTTTATGGGTTAAAACAAGCTCCCAGAGCCTGGTATGAGACATTATCAAACTTTCTTCTGGAAAACAATTTCACTAGAGGCTCCATAGACAAGACTTTATTCATTAAGAAAGCTGGGCAGCATAATCTACTTGTTCAAATTTATGTAGATGATATCATTTTTGCATCCTCTGATCCAAAGTTGTGTGATGCCTTTACAAAGTTGATGCAACAGAAGTTTGAAATGAGTGCCATGGGAGAATTACAGTTCTTTCTGGGGTTGCAAATCAAACAAAAGGCTGATGGAATTTTTATTCATCAATCCAAATATACAAAAGATCTTTTGCAAAAGTTTGATTTACAAAACTGTAAGCCCTGTTCTACTCCCATGAGCAGCACCACACAACTGGACTCAGATCAGAAAGGTAAAGTGGTTGATGAAACACTTTACAGATGTATGATTGGGTCCTTGATGTATTTAACAGCTTCTAGACCAGATATTATGTTTGCTACATGTGTTTGTGCTAGATTTCAGGCTGCACCTAAAGAGTCTCATCTGATTGCAGTCAAGAGGATCTTTAGATATCTGCAAGGCACTCCATCTCTAGGTTTATGGTATTCTACCGGACATTCTGGTAAATTAGTTGCTTTTTCTGACAGTGACTATGCAGGGTGTAAGTTGACCAGGAAATCAACTTCTGGTGGATGTCAATTCCTAGGCAACTGCTTGATTTCTTGGCAGAGCAAGAAACAGACCTCAGTTGCTACATCCACTGCGGAAGCAGAGTACATTGCTGCTGCAAGCTGTACATCTCAGGTACTCTGGCTTCAAAACCAACTTTTGGATTATGGCATTACAGAGACTAAGACTCCATTGTTAATGGATAGTGCTTCAGCTCTTTGCATTGTCAAAAATCCAGTCCAGCACTCTAGGACCAAACATATAGAGATCAGACATCATTTTATAAGGGATTGTTTTGAAAAAGGTCTGATTGATCCTAAGTTTGTGCCTAGTGCTGATGAGCTTGCAGACATTTTTACTAAGCCTTTGGATAGTTCAACTTTCCAAAACCTGGTGTTAAGGCTTGGTATGCTGCAGCTAGAATAGGTGACAACTACTGATGATCTCAGTAATTCATACTGATGATCATGAGTACCTGTCACATATAAGTACTGATGAGCTCTTTTAACCTCAGTAGTTTTTATAACTACTGAAGGCTAAATGTCTCACAAGTACTGAAGTACTTCATCTGTTCTAAACTACTGATGTAGTTACAACTACTGATGCAGTCATAACTACTGCAATCAGTAAAAACAGATAAGTACTGATGTCCTATGAAACAACTGAAATCAGCCATAAAGACTGATGAATGTGTTGAGGACAGTTTGAAACAGCTGAAAAGCTAAGAATTGACGAAAACAGCTGAAGAGAACTTTCTCTTCAGTCGTTTGTACAACTGCTGTTTCATTTTAAACAACTGAAGCAAAACCACGTCTTCAGTAGTTTTATAACTACTGATGACTAATACCAAGTCTTCAGTTGTTTACAACAGCTGATGACAAAACCACTGTCTTCAGTAGTTTCATAACTACTGATGACAAACACCATGTCCTCAGTTGTTTCAATCATCTGAAGTCAAAACCACGGTCTTCAGTAGTTTTCTAAACTACTGATGCCTAACACCACGACTTCAGCTGTTTCAACGTCTGAAAGGATAATACCATGTCAACGGTCGTTTAAAACTACTGATGACTAACACCACATCCTTCAGTCGTTTCCTCACCCGTACCCTATAAATACCCCTAACCTGAGCTCTCATGCTTCATCTTCTTCAAACCTAACGTTCCTCTCCAACACTTCCTTCTCCATGGCGTCTATGCAAATTAAACCGCGACACAACTGTGTTGCCTACCTCACAAAATCGCCGATCTGGACTAAGTTCGATACTGCTATCGATCTTATGGTTCAGTCCCAATACAACAAGGCATTCCTTCTGAACCCCGTCTTACATGCCGAATCCTTGAACCAATTTTGGATGAACGTTACTGTTACAACTGAGGAGAGCAACACACGATCCCTCCGGTCAGTCGTCAACAACAAAGAAGTAGTCATTACTCCTGCAACAATCCGTAAATTCTTCAACTGAGTGATGCTACTTCTCCTGCTGGATATCCGAAGGGCACCATAGATCTATCATTTGCTCAGCATGGATATCAAGGTGATCTCAGTGCCACCACCATCATGAAGAAACACTTTAATGACGCTGAGCGCCTGATTTTTCACATGGTCAATGTATGTTTGGCCCCTAAGACGTCGTCTTGGGATCAAATGTCCACCAAATGGCAGCAGGTAATGTATTCTATCCTTGAGCAACAACCACTGAACTTTTCAGAATTAATATTTTCAGAGCTCAAAGATATGGCTCAAAAACTAACTGCCAACCGTTGGATACTAATCCACGGTTCATAATGGCCATTATTATAGACCAGCTTAATGCTGAGGGACTTGTTGGCTTGGGAGTCCCTGCTACGGCTGTTCTGCCAGAAGTATACTCCCGGCACAACTCTGACCGGACACTCAAACTGGCTGCCAAGCTGCGAAAACCCACGCAGCTGGAACCCACAGCCACCACCTCCAAATCCAATGTCCCCACCAAACCCACCAAAAAGAACCCAAAATGGCTACTCAGGGAATTGAGTCCCCTGAGGATGCTCCTGCACCACAAACGCAGGATATATCCACTAGTCCAAACCCCCTAGTGGATACAATGACTCTTCCAGCCACAGCCGCTCAGGCTTCCTCTCAACAGGAGCCTGCAGCAACCCAAGGGGCACCTACTTATCTGGGATCTTCCTCACTTGAGGAGATTGCCATTGAAGAGCACCATCCACCCCAGGTGCACACTGCTTCTAACCCCTTACCCCAAACAACCGCCCCTCACAGCCCAACTTTAATAGTTGCACAAGTGCTGACTCAATTGCACTCCTCACCCCCTCCCCAGAAACCACTTACTACTGGGAATTCCTCTACAATTGAGGGGGAGGAACACAGTGCACCTGAGAACCCACAGCACAGGGGTTTCCCAATTCTATCTCCTGGTGTAGACAAGGAGCTTAGAATATCTAGTGAGGCTGCCACCTCCTCTGACTCAGCACATGACCAGAGTGAGGCTGGTAACATTGCTAAGACCTCCCTAGAGGCAACAGCTGATGATGGACATTGTCCTGAGGCTGGAAGTCCCCAGTACCAAGCACAAGGGGCACATGCACCAACTGGTCTACACCCAGTGCATGTAAATCCTGCTCTAAGCAGGAGGTCAGGTGATTCAGTATCAACTGATGATGACCTGAGCTTCTTCTATGATGTAGTTGCTCAAAACACCATTCTAGAGGATGAGGTTAGCAGACTCAAAGAGCTGCTGGCCAAGATGTCTCAGGATGCAAGTCCATCTGCCACCATCATACACCCACAGATGGCACCTTCCCTTGAAGGTTTCCCAAACACAGAGCCACCCCAAAATCAACCACCTGCCTCTGCTTCAGGCCCTACTTCTCAGGACAGAACCCTCCTGAGCAAATAGGTGCTGCACTCCAAAATTCCCTTCCTCTCATCACCCCCATAATCACTGATATAGTGATCAAAGCCCTTGATGAGAGGCTTTCCTCACATTACAGCCCTTGGTTGATGCTGCTGTCAAAAGACTCTTTCTGCGGTACCAACCCCTTCCTCCAATGCAACCAAAAGGGAGAGTGAGTACTGCAGTGAAAGAAAGAAGAGGAAAAGATCTGAGAAAAGGAAGAGAAGCAAGTCCAAGAGGAGGAAAAAGAAAAGCAACCTCTGCTCACGTACAAGCGAAAGAGAAGTGCTGATGATCACACTGCTGAAGACAAATCCTTGGAGGAGCTGGTCAAAGAAGCTGACACCACACACAGCCGCTCCATGGATAAAATAATTGAACAACTCTTCAGGCAGGGGTTTGACACAGCCACACTGGATAGTGAGATCAGAAGGTTAGAAGTACAAGAGATACAAACCCGATGGGCAGGGTATGATGCTCTTGAGAAAGAGAGGTTGGAAATAATGATCCGCTTTATTGCAAAATACTTGGGAGATCATTAATGGAGATCCGCGCATGGTCCAGGGACAGCATTCTGGCTATAGCCACCAGAATCTGTCTGTCTGAGCAATTCAACAAAGGGATTATTGTGGAAGCCCTTGATGAGGCTGGGGCTGGCAAAAGGTTAGAGATGGCTAAACTCACAAAGGCGAAATTAACTACAAGGATGCTAGATCAACCTTCCCTTCCACCCACTCAAACAGATCCTATCCCTCAAATCTCCCAACCAACCTCTAAGCCAAAATCCAAACATCCTCTTTCTTCAAAACCAATCCCTTCACCAACCCAACCATCATCCAGTGATGTACCCCAAGGAGGAGAAGGGTGCTGAGGATGGAAGAAGAAGAAGAAGAAGAGGATGAAGATGATAGTCTGCCACTCTCTGCTGTTCTGAAGCTACCAAAACCCCGAAGTCAATCCATGATCACACCTGACTCTCAAAGGGAAATGGTCAGAGTCAAGATAGAAGAAGAAGAACAGCAGAAACAGCACGATGAGCAACTGTTGAAGATGGTTGACAAGGAATTTCCTCAGTCATCATCTATTCAAGCCATGAAAGGGCATGCTCAAAGGCTGTACACTCTCAGGCACACCTTTCAGTATCAGAAGGAGAGAGTGAGAGTATGGCCAGACCCCAGGGTGAGTTCTAGAATCCATAAAAGAACTATCCCACACAGATACAACGGCCAAGTACGAAAAACAATAGAATCTACCATCATGTTGGCCGTTGTAGTCTCACCTTGGGAAATCATTGATGAATTCAAGAAAGCTCACCAAGCAAAGAAGACACCTCAAGCCTTACTAGAAACAAGATGATTAAGAAGGGGTTGTTATATAAAAGCTTGAAGACATCCAAAAGAATGAGCTCCAGTTACTCCTTGAAGGCAACCATCCTGATGAATTTGTATATAGGGAGGTAACTACGGTGGAGCTGAAAAATGGCAGGACCATGAAGTACTTATCAGAGTACTATGGTCCAGAGTTCTTCTTCGAAGGAGGAGCAGAAGAACTCTCTCAAGAGGAACAAGTTGTTCTCCTTGAGGCCTATGTTCGTGAGTCATACAGACTCATTATGGGGAAGTAAATCTCATGAATGGGATAACAACTCTGTGTCCAGTTCCCCAAAACAGAGTTCCCATTCATACTCTGCCAAACAAATATTTGAGATTTCTTCCCAGGCCGGAGCTTACATGGGTCATCTTCTCTACTGATCAAGAAGGAAAAAGACCAACATTTTGCCATCAATAAGTGGGAGTATAAATAAGTTAGAGGTTTTGGCTGCATTGGTTCAGGGGGAGTTTGTTGGACCAAAAGAACCAATGAGCCAAGATCAGAAAACCTCTAAGTCCCACACGGTTATCACAAACAACTGCTGAAAGCCTCATCAGTAGTTTGAACAAGTGCTGAAGCTGAAAGACCAAAGTGCTGAACCTAAAAAAAGACCAGCTGAAGAGTTCACAAGTGCTGAAGATCAACAACTGATGTACAAAGTCTGAAGACAAAGACTGAAGACATCAGCTGATGATATCTACTGAAGTCATCAGCTGATGAAACACCTGAAGGTCAAAGTCTGAAGATCAAGTACTGAAGCCTCAGTAGTTTGTCACAACTGCTGAAGAGTACTTCTTCAGTAGTTGTGATATCAGTAGTTTTATTTTCTATGTTTCAGTAGTTTTGTAAAACGACTGAAGAGCTTGTTCTTCAGTCGTTGTAGTTTCAGTAGTTTTATATTTTGTACTTAACTTACTGATATGTTCTCAGTAGTTGTGAACATTTCAGTAGTTTGTTAAGATTAGTTATTTCTGTATTGGATCTGCCAGTTGTCACTTTCCGTGATAACAGCAGTGACTGTTGCACTCTATATAAGGAGTGACAACCTATTGTAATCAGTGTGTGAATGAGTAATTGAATGGAATGGATGATTGATTCGATTAGAAATATTCTACATCTATAAACATTCCTAGAAATCAGAAACATATTCTCTCCCTATAACCGTATGCGGTCTTAATGCTTACAAATATCGATTGCTTGCTACAATTTGTCTAATTCGTGTTCGTATTCCGCTGCTTTATATTCTGATACATCAAACTTGTGATCACTGATCCTGTCATTTTAGTAAGAGGTCTACCAATAAAGGAGTCCACTTGATGAACCTGCATTGCTTCTTTGAAAGGAAATAGCACGAAGTCTCATTCCCTCCTATTGAAGAACCTAAGTCCACTGCCTGCTTGTTGTTACTGCCATAGATCTATTTGGTCCTGTGAGAGTGATGAGCATGGCAAAGAAAATACTGTCTGGTATTGTGGATGATTACTCCAGATTTGTATGGACTTTCTTCTTGCATTCAAAGGATGAGGTTGCTCAGACGATTATAAACTTTGTGTTGTATGTGAGAAGCAGTATTCCCTATCAGTCAAGTGTATAAGGAGTGATAATGGAACAGAATTCAGAAACCATACACTGGATTTTTATCTCTCAAAGGGATCAAGAGGCAGTTTAGCATCCCAAGGACTCCAGAACAAAATGGAGTATGGAGAGAAAGAACAGGACCCTAATTGAAGCTGCAAGGTCCATGTTGGCAGACACTAGTTTGCCATTGACCTTTTGGGCTGAAACTGTCAACACAGCTTGCTATGTGCAGAATAGAGTTTTAGTCAATCAGAGGTTGATGAAGACTCCATATGAAGTTCTACATCATTGGCTCCTCTAATTTCATTCTTCAAAGCCTTTGGGTGTCCTTGTTTCATTCTCAACACAAAGGATCAACTCTACAAATTTGATCCTAAGGTGGATGCAGGGTATTTTGTAGGATATTCATCCACATGCAAGGCTTACAGAGTCTTCAACTGCAAAACAAAGATAGTTGAAGAACCTTGCATATGAAGTTCAATGAATCTCCTAAGGATAAAATTCCACAAAACCCTGTGGAGTTGTTTGATCTGGATATACTGCAATATGTTCCTTATCAACCTCCAGCTGTTGCAGATCATGTGGATAAATCATCTTCTGCAGCAAGTCTTCCACCTGGTGGTACTGAAGATGATGACGATATCAGTACTCACCTTTTCAAGTTTCGTGATCAACTGCCTGAGTCTACTAAGTTTGATGTTCCTGTAGCTTCAGCAGCTCCATCCACAACAAATGCTGATGAGATTTCTGACTCCTCTACATCATTTGAATTGCCATATCATACTTGGTTTCAAGAGTCTGGATCAACATCTGTTGCTGCTGAACTTGCTACAAACACTTGCACTGATCTTATAGTGTACCAAGAGCTGAAGAATCACCCCATGTCTCAAATCATTAGTGATATCAATGTTGGTGTCTCAACCAGAAGTCAATTGTCCAACTTCTGCTTCTATGCTCTCTTCAACAGTCAGCTAGAGCCAAAGAACTATCATGTTGCTTTAAGAGACAATGGATGGGTTGAAGCCATGCAGCTTGAGCTACTTCAGTTCAAAACAACAAGTGTGGGAACTGGTTCCTCTACCCCCAGGTAAGTGTGCAATAGGCACTAAGTGGGTGTTTAGAAAAAAAAACTGCTGTAAATGGGCTTATTGTCAAGAACAAGGCTAGACTGGTTGTACAGGGGTTTTCACAAGAAGAAGGTATTGATTATGATGAAACCTTTGCCCCTGTAGCCAGACTGGAGGCAATTAGATTGTTCTTAGCCTATGTTGCATTCCACAATCTTTAAGTTTTTCAAATGGATGTCAAAAGTGCTTTTTTATATGGAAAAATAAAAGAAGAGGTTTATGTGTGTCAACCACTAGGTTTTGAGGACAATAACATCCTGATTGGGTGTATAAACTTGATAAGGCTCTTTACTGGTTGAAGCAAACTCCTAGAGCCTGGTATGAACACTTTCAAATTTTCTTCTTCAAAATAATTTCACTAGAGACTCCATAGATAAAACTTTGTTTATTAAGAAAGTGGATCAGCATAAGCTAGGTGTTCAAATTTATGTTGATGATATAATTTTTGCATCCTCTGATCCCCAGTTTTGTGATGATTTTACAAGTTTAATGAAACAAAAGTTTGAAATGAGTGCAATGGGAGAGTTACAGTTCTTTCTAGGCTTGCAAATCAAACAAAAGGCTGATGGAACCTTCATTCATCAGTCAACATATACAAAAAATCTTTTGAATAAGTTTGATTTACATAACTGTAAGCCCTGTTCTACTCTGTTGTGCAACACCACGCAACTGATGTAGATCAGAAAGGTAAAGCTGTTGATGAAACACTTTACACATATATGATTGGGTCCTTGATGTACTTAACAGCTTCTAGACCAGATATTATGTTTGCAACTTGTGTTTGTGCTAGATTTCAGGCTGCTCCTAAAGAATCTCATTTGATTGTAGTCAAGAGGATCTTTAGATATCTGCAAGGTAAACAATCTCTAGGTCTTTGGTATTCCACTGGACACTCTTGCAAATTAGTTGCTTTTTCTGATAGTGACTATGCAGGGTGTAAGTTAACCAGAAAGTCAACTTCTGGTGGATGTCAATTCCTAGGCAACTGTTTGATTTCTTGGCAGAGTAAGAAACAAACATCTGTTGCTACATCCACCACTAAAGCAGAGTACATTGCTTCTGCAAGTTGTACATCTCAGGTACTCTGGCTTCAGAACCAATTATTGGATTACGGGATTACAGAGACTAAGACTCCATTGTTAATGGATAGTGCTTCAGCTCTGTGTATTGTCAAGAATCCAGTCCAGCATTCTAGGACCAAACATATAGAGATCAGACACCATTTTATTAGGGATTGTTTTGAAAATGTCTAATTGATCCAAAGTTTGTGCCAAGTGCTGATGAGCTTGCAGATATATTACTAAGCCTTTGGACAGTTCAACTTTCCAAAACCTTGTGTTAAGGCTTGCTATGCTACAGCTAGAAAAAGTGACAACTAGTGACGATCTCAGTAAACAAGTACTGATGACCATTAGTAAACATGTCACAAATAAGTAATGATAAGTTTTATTCTCAGTTGATTTCATAACTACTAAAGACTAAATTACTTAAATAGTACTGTACTTTCTATTAAAAGAAACTGATGCAGTTACAACTACTGATGTAGTTATAACTACTGATGTCAGTAAAAACAGATAAGGACTGATGTCCCATGAAACAACTGAAAACAGCTAAAAAGTCTGATGAGTAAGTGTTGAGGATAGTATGAAACAGCTGAAAAGCTAAGAATTGACAAAAACTACTGATAGGATCAAATGAATATATCTGTGATGATTTGTAACACAATTCAATGAAATTCACACAAAGTAATCAAATCAAAACAAGATATCAATAAAATTCAAGTTTCCATTCATATCAAGCTAAGACAATTACAAGTATGAAAAGCAGATTCGAATATCTTGTGTATTTGTTACTATCTACCGGCAAATCTAAGCTATTTATACTGAAAACACAAAGTAAAGGAACTAAAAAATTACAGAATAGTCCCTATACTATTACAAAATATCAAAAGACAAATAAAGACCACATGTTAATCTTTCTTAGAGCACTTAACAATACTCCCCCTAAGATTGACATGGTCTTCAGTCTTCAAAATCTTCAAGCTTGACTACTAACTCTATCTTCAATTCTATCTTCAGCCTTGACTTCATCATTCAAAGAAATCACCTGGTTCTTCTTTGACTTTGAACATTGGCTTCTGTTTGTACATATCTAACTCTTTCAAAGCTTTTGATAGAGCAGACTTGAATTTACTTGCAAGAATGCCTTGTTCGGTTTAGCTTCATTTGTTTTAATCTCCATCTTGTCCATTCTTTCCAATGTATCTTTTGAAAGACATGAAATATCAATGTTAGCATATAACTCAATAGGTTTGTTACTTTCCTTTGAGTACACTTCTAAGACCCCTTTCCTTGATATTCTCATGAATTCAATATCTTTAATATCTTTCTTAACAATGTTGGCAAACGCAAGCGCTTTTATCAAAGAAATCCTTTCCATAGCAGCATTCATCACATTGATAATAGAAATGAAATATTTCTTGTCTTGCTCAGCCATTTCAGGAGAAACTTTCTCAAATTTTTGTACTGAAAAAAATGAGATATAACTTGGATGTAACAGTGTTAGCTCAAAAACTCCAAATAAAGTAATCATGTCCTCATCCCATCTTTCTAGATTTCGGACTAACTTCAGCTCAAATGTCTTAGTGTTATAAAACCATATGAGAATTGGCTTTGAGTTTTGATTACCGTCAATCACTTTTAGTCCAGGAGTTGTAACTTTTTCAAAATATTTATCACAGAATTCTATCAACGAATGTTCTTCTTCTGATTGAACTCCCTAAGTTCCTTGTTTTACTTCAAAGTAACAAAATACTCCTTGTCCTCTTGATCACATCTTGTGTTATGAAAAATACTTGATCTATCCAATCCACGTCTTAATAATTCCACAAACATCTTCCCACGCTTTGAATCAGAATGATTCATCAGAGGTAATCTATTAAGCTCTTTTAAGTATTGCACAAGAAGTTTTATGATACTGGAGTAAAAATGATAAACATCACATACAGCATTTACTCTCTTTATCAAGAAGGCATCAAACACTTCATCATACTTCCATGCAACGATCTTTACTTGGTTTGTAAAATCTGGAGCAATCATTGCATTCAACAGTTCAGCAACTGATTGTCCTTTTTGCAATATATTTCTTACCAAATCTCCGGTTGTTCTTGAACTATCAAGAATATGCCTTTGGTCAGTTGATGCTTTATAAGTTTGTCTTTCTGGATCAGCAAACATTTCCATAATTCTTTTCTATGAGCATGAGCATCATCAAATCTTGACATTTGTTTTATTTCCTGAGGTTTTAACATTCTTGTTCTTTTTGTTATCTCAAGATACTGAGGGTTATCTGTATCAAGCACTATCATTTTCTTCATTTGTTTCTCAGTTTCTTGAAAGCTTCTTACAAGATTTCTCAGAGATATAGATTGTAATCTCTTCAGCTTCCTCCAAGGGTAATTTCTAGCTTGCAACCATGATCTAAGAGCGGGAATACTCATATCATCAGGATGAGGATGGTGTAGCTCAGAACTAGACAGTTCTTCTACATTTATAACCTCCTTTGTTCTTATCCATTCACCATGCTCAACCACTATCTCATTTGGATCTATTGAAGCAAGTGACTTAGCATAGATGCATTTCTCGTATTCATCATTAATTTGAGAAACAGTCAGTCCATCCAAATACACTCGATTGTATTTCATGTTCACAAGATAGTTATATTTTTCTTCAAAATCCTATGGTACTTCATCTTGTTCTTGTATATGTTCTTGTGAAGAGAAATGTGACACGAATTCAGCTTCATCAATATCTTCATTCTCAAGAACTTCATCATACCAATCATCATTATATATTTCTTCAATATCATCTAAAGCATCAATCTGTTCTTGAACATTTTGCTCTTCAACCAATTCTTCAGTTCTTTGAAGCTTAGAAGAGGATTCAGTTTGATCAATATCTTCTAACTCATTCACTTTCCTTTTGCCTTTTCTTTGCTCAAGATTTTCTTCAACCTGCATCTCAGTACTAATCACATGTACTGGTGATATAGATTTCTAAGCTTCTCTTTCCTTTATCAATTCAGCTTTGAGATTTTCATTTTCTTCGGATAACTTCTTGAATTTCTCCTCACGACTATCATAATCTTTAATCATAACTAAAAAAGTTCTTTATCACATCTTCTTTATCTTGGGCAAAACTAACAATCTTTTCATCTTTTAACACATTTTCTTCAGACAACTTTAACTTTTCATCTTTGAGCTTTTGAATTTCTTTTTCACAAGAACTGATTATCTCTTTCATTCTTTCATTTTCAACTTTCAACTCTCCAATCTCTTTTTCTTTGTTTACATTTTCTTCTTTCAGTCTTTTAATCTCATCAACTTCAACTATTTCCTCTGTTTGTATAGACACATTGAGTGACATACTAACAAGGATTTCTTCTGCTCCTTCATTTGTATCAATTTCAAATATTCGATTGAATGAAATATCACTGATAAAATCAGAATCAGATGTTTGATTTTGAGAATTCCTTTATGTTACAGCTTTCTCAACATTTTCTTCAATCATAGCCTGTGGCTCATTTTCAGTATCTTCAACATTCCCTTCTTCATTTCCTTCTTGATTTACTTTAGTGATATCATTATTGTCATCATCATCATCATCACTTTCTTTACTTGATGAAACTTCAGACATATCATCATCACTTTCTTCATCAACTTCTACATCTTCAATCAGATCATTTGGATCTATTGGTTCTTCTTCAATTAGATGGAAGTGTGGCTGAGTAATATCAACTTCATCCATTGATACATTCCTGATATAATCAAAAAACTGGAATGTTTTGAGCACCAGTGATCATTGCCAGTCTTTTGTACACACACTCTGACATGTGCTCTAGCTGAATCTTATCACCAATAACTTCTTCAGCATACAAATCTGGATTTGCATCATTAATGAGAAGTGCAAGAAATCTTGGGTACATCCGATACTTATGCCTTACTCCTCTTTCCAGATTAAAAATGAATCCATTCATTATCCACTTAGCCATATTAAATCTTCTGTTTGTGGATATGGCTACAATTGGATATGCAATGTCAACACGATATGAATCCCAACCCGCACTTCTTTCTGACATGCAATGTTGAAAGATATAGCAAAAAAGCTTCCAATGCTTAAATACACGAGCTCTGCAAAATTGTTTCTTAGGGAAATGATTAGGATGACCCATCTGTAGAAAAACATCTCTACACTCATTAAATGTATATTTAGATAAATCTGCAGGATCATTATCTCCCAGTCTTAAAGCTTGTCTAATTGCTTCTTCAGAAACTTCAAGCATTCTTTCTGAAATGATAAAGGCTCTTAAGACTTTATTTCCTTGATCATCTCTTTCAACTTGAGCAGTTCTCCAGAATTTTTTAATCATTCTTCTATTTATCATGGGTCTTGCACAGATGGCATACACATATTTTGTTCTTAGTAAGAATCTGATAATATCTTCATATCCTGTGGCTTCTCTGTTTTCATCATCTAAGAAAGCAGCTACATTGTGTTTTGGCTGAAATTTTAATTCTGCCATCTGCAAAACACAACAAAAGAATTATGAAAACATTGAATATTGATTTAATGAAATTTATTTCTATATATGACTTTTAATTTTTTTAACCTCTGAATTTGACCTTTTTATTTTTACTTTTAATTTTACTATTGAATTAAGATTTCAATTTGTATTACTTTTGAATTTGTACCATTTGACTTTTGAAATTTATCTTAATTCATTTTGAATTAATTATTTAACATTTCAATTTTGATTAATTTTAATTTTTTTTATTTTATTTTTTTGTTCAAAAATTGATTGTCTGTTCATCTTCTTCTTCTTCGACTATGTAGAGTCGATAGATTTCATCATCCACAAAAATTTTCACTTTAAGATCAAAACAATACATCACTAGACTCGAAAATGTGTTCTTATCAATAATCCAGTATCAATTTTTGATATGATACTCATTTGATCAGATTAAACCTGGATTATATTGGTTCGAACGCCCAAATAGCATTCAACCGTCTATTGACAAAACACTGATTTAACCCAAAATTTTTATATTTGAATCACAAACTTACGTTTATATATTGAAGTACAATGTATACTCAAAGGATTTGATTCAATTTCTAATGAAATAAGGATATGTTGGTGCTCGACAGTCGCAATTCGAGGGTTTTGGTTCTGAAATTTTGAAGTGTGAATGAAAAATACGCATAAGTGTTCAATATATATAAGTGAAATTTTAGGCGTATGATCCTTGTTCGGACGTATGGTCCCTGTTTGAGCGTATGAAAACCTAGAATTCAGTTATTTTGTTAGACGTATGAGCACTATTGTGCGTTTTAAGTCAGACGCATGAGAACTGTTCAGACGCATAAGCACTGTTTAGGCGCTTTTGCACTGATCAGTCGCATGGACTTTGTAAAACATCTAACACTTGAAATTTTGAAACTATTTAGACGTATGAGACATGACAAACGTCTAACAAACTATTTAGACACATGGGATCAACACAAACGCCCAATACTTGAAACTTTCAGATGTATTACAACTGTTTAGACGCATGGGAATGAATCAAATGTCCAACACTTGTAATTTTCATAGATGTATTACAACTATTTAGACGCATGGAAAACGTCCAACACTTGTATAATCCTGAAAATTTCATCATGCTCCTATTGAGACGCATGTGCACTGTTTATGTACATACACTTGTGATTCCCAATTTTTTCACTTGCACACTTTTTACCATTTAGATCCCCAATTTTGAACTTTTTGCATTTTGCACTTTCAATTTATAAAAAATTTTATTTTATTTCTTCTTAAATTTCTTTTGTCCCTTCATTTTAGTCTCAACAAAAAATCAAATATCATTTGATTTTCAACTTAAAAATCATTTATTTGAAAGATTATGTATATTCATATTGTAATTTTCAAACACATTCTATTTTCAGTTTACACAAATACTTTGAACATATAGCATCATCCTTTCAATTCAACATTTCAAATTTTGATTATGATTATTGATTATTTTCTAAGAACAACTCTTTCAGATATTACTCCCCCTAAACTTTTAAGTTTGAAAAAACTTATAAGTTTCTTATGAAAGAGAATAAGATCACACAGCACATTGAGACATTGCCTTCACACACAAAGACATGCATAAACGAAAAATGAAAATAAAATCAAAATCTAATATTAAGCATAGAATAAATGTCAGCAGAGAGATCATATTAATGAAAATCAGCATATTAAAATAATATAAATGTGAAGAGTCATAGACAATGAATATATCCTATTCAAGTGTGTTCCAGGTCAGTGATATCACAGCAAAGGAGACACAAGATCTAAGGACAGACAATGAGTGTTTTTACACAATTATCAACTCACTTACTTTTTAATTCTTGGATTGATTAGTGTTGATTTAGATATGACATGATGTGAAGCATACAGAGACTAAGAGAGCTCAACTATTATCATGAAATGTAAGAAAGAACACATGCTCAACTTATTACCTGAAACATAGATATCACCAGAGTTCATGTTACTTAGTTAATAGAGTATGATCATGGATAACCATTTGATCATCTCTGACTATTCATTTGAATAGGTTATGCATATTGGCATATATTTGCATCAAAAAGAGAATCCAGGTCTGTAATGACTTACAACAAAGGATATCTCAATACTTCAGGTCTATGATGACTCATAACAGAGAAGTGAAATGATGCTTTGTAACAGATCTCATGATTTCACATAGTTTCAATAGGTGTGAGAGATTTATTTAACAAACATTCATTCTGATAAGCTAAAGCAACTCAAAAGTACTCAGATGAATACACACAAGCATGTATGTTTAGTTTGATCACAAGAATTTACTTTTCAGCATAATAGTCAGATATTAGGTAGACACCATATCTGATCATGTCTAGACTTTATGAATGAGTGAAGTATGCAACTGATCTCACTAATGTACTATCATTTCTCACATATTGCAAAACATAACCCTTTCCAAAAAAAATATTTTTGTATTTTTGATATATTTGTGTATTTGATTTTTCTATGAAAAACATAAAATCACACACACACAAAAATATAAACAGGCAATTCACAATCAGAGTATCACTTATTATGATATTTTGATTTAGGGAGATCACATATGATTTATAAGACCAATTGATTCTACTAAGTACTCAAACCGTCCTGGTAGGAATGCTTTAGTAAATAGATCTGCCAATTGTTTTTTTGTTGCAATTTGAATGAATATGATTAATCCTTTTTCAGAGTTATCTCTAAGAAAATGATATCGAATTTCGATATGTTTTGTTTTTGAGTGTTGAACAGGATTAGCTGTTATGAACATAGCAGATGTGTTATCAATATAGATTGGTGTTTTAAGAAAGTTGAATCCATAATCTAGTAATTGATTTTGCAACCAAAGAATTTGCGAACATCCTGCTGAGGCAGCAATGTACTCAGCTTCTGCAGTTGAAACAGAGACATTTGTTTGTTTCTTGCATTTCCATGAGACTAATTTGGGACCAAGAAATTGACACCCACATGAAGTAGATTTTCTATCTTGACAACATCCACCATAATCACTATCAATATATCCATATAATTCAAAATTTCCCTCGTAAGGATACCGAAGCCCTAAGGCTGGTTTACCTTTGAGATACCTGAATATTCTTTTGACATTAATTAAGTGGGATTCTTTCGGGTCTGATTGATACCTGGCACATACACAAACAGCATACATAATGTCTGGTCTAGATGCAGTAAGATACATCAAAGATCCAATCATTGATCTGTATAACGTTTGGTCAATAGATTTTCCTTTTGGATCAGGTTCAATCTTGATGTTAACATCTGCTGGAGTTCGTATGGACTGATAGTCTTGCAACTTAAATTTCTTTAAGAGCTTGTCAACAAACTTTTCTTGATTGATGAAGATTCCATCTGTAGTTTGCTTGACTTGAAGTCCAAGAAAGAAATTAATCTCTCCCATAGAACTCATTTGAAATCAAGATTTCATTATTTCTTCAAATTCATTGCACAATTTTGGACATGTAGAACCAATATGATATCATCAATTTTCTGGTTGGCATGTGAGCATTGCTGAGGATGGCATGGAGCAGCTACTTGGCATTTCGAATGACATTCTTTTGTTGATGTTTTTGCATTGTAATGCGAACGAATGATGTTTTGAAAATGAACGCTTGTATTAACTTGTAAAAGCATTTGTAATGATATGAAAAGTTAGTTTTATGTTTCCGCTGCAATGTTTTATGAATGATTAAATGAAAAGTATATGTTTTATGTGCAATGATTTAACAGCTGTTAGCGTCCCGGGAATGGGGCCTTACACATACTTTATTAGGATGTCGTGGATCGACAAAACTATTAGGTTGAACCATATGGATAGTCTCTTCGAGATGTCCATTAAGAAAAGCATTTTTGACATCCATTTGCCAAATCTGATAGTCATAATATGCAGCTATGGAAAATAATATCCTATTGACTTTAGCATTTCCACAAGCGAGAAGGTTTCATCATAATCAACCACTTGAGTTTGAGTGAAACCTTTTGCTACAAGTCTTGCTTTATAAGTATCCAAGTTTCCATGCATATCCATTTTCTTCATGAAAACCGACTTGCATCCAACCGGTTTGGAGTTAAGTGGAGGCTCAACTAGTTCCCAAACTTGGTTGTCATACATGGATTGCATCTCTGCGTTCATGGTTTCCAGCCATTTGTCACAATCTGAATTGGACATTGCATCATGGTATGTAGTTGGCTCATTAGAGTCAACCACGTAGCATCCATTCATGAAAAATACATATCTTTCAGGTGGAATGCTAACTCTACCAGATCTGTGAACGTTTTGTGTGTATTGATCAACCTCTTGATCATCATCAACAACCTCTTACTGATTGCTAGTGTCAACCAAATGTGTATTGGCTTGTGGATCTTGATCATCATCAAATTTCAATGTTCTATATGTCATTCCTTTGATAAGGAACTTAGCTTCCAAGAACTCTGCCTTTAGAGCAATAATTACCTTTTGCTCTATTGGATCAAAGAAGTAGTATCCTATATAGTCTTTGGGATATCCAACAAATATACACTTAGTGGATCAACTTTCCAACTTTTTTTGGGTGTTAGGTTAACATAAGCCTCACAACCCCATACTTTTACATATGATAGCGATATAACTCTTCCATGCCATATTCAAAAGGTGTTGAATCCATTTTCTTGGTCGGGGTCATATTCAAATACGAGCCGCGGAGAGCAATGCGAAACCCCAATTGGATAGAGGTAGTGAGCTTATAGCCATCATAGATCGAACCATATCCAATAAGGTTCGGTTTCTACTTTCAGACACACCATTATGTTATGGTGTTCCGGGTAAGACAATCTCACAACTTCTTAGATGATCCTGAAAAGCCTCACTGAGGTATTCACCTTCTCTATCTGAACGAAGAACTTTGATATATTTGTTGAGTTGATTTTCTACTTGATTCTTGAAGATTTTGAACATTTCAAAAGCTTTATATATATGTGTCATCAAGAACACATAAACATAGCGACCGAAACCGTTGGTAAAGGTAATGAAGTATCTTTCACCATTTCTTGTCATTGTCTTAAAAGGACCATATACATCCGAATGTATGATTCTCATTAAGTCTTTCACCCTCTCGTTAGTACCAATAAAGAGCGACTTGGTTATCTTACCTTGTAAAGAAGATTCACACTTATCAAATGAACCATTTTCATTTGTTTTCAAAAGACCATTCTTTTGAAGTGTTTGAATCCGATTCTTGTTTATGTGACCAAGACGACAGTGCCGGAGATATGAATCACTTAAACCCATTTTAAGTTTCTTGGTGCTTGTTTGGTATAATGAGTTATTAAAGGATGAATCATCATGAACTAATTCATAGATACCATTAAAACGCATAGCCTTAAAATCAAATACATCATCCATACAAACATAAATACCATTTTTACAAACTTTAATTCATAACGACATTGTTTTGAAAGGGAAAAAGAAATTATGTTCCTAGTCAAACTAGGAGCATACAAAATGTTCTTAAGAACAACTTCCAAACCATTTGAAAGTTTCAAAATATAGTCTCCTTGGGTTTCGACATCAACTTTTGCTCCGTTTCCCATGTAGAGACTTGTGTCTCCCTTCTTGAAGTGCTTATTTCTTTTTAACCCCTACAACAAATTGCAAATGTGAGTTCCACATCCGGTATCCAATACCCATGTGTTTGAAGAAATAACATATAAACCAATATGAATGATGAAAGTTGTACCTAAGGTTTGCCCAACATCCCTCTTGTTTCTTAACTCTTTGAGATAGGTTAGACAATTCCTTTTCCAATGTCCTATCTCACCACACTCAAAGCATGGATCGTTCTCCGTTACCTGAGGCTTCTTAAGCTTAGTCTTTGGAGGTTCCGCTTTAGCCTTTCCTTTCCCTTTATCTTTGATGCACCCCTTTCCTTTGGCAGCATTTGCCTTGGGATCGTGGAATGGCATTTTCTTATTACCTCCCTCATTGATCGAGAGAACAGGTAGAACCTTTCTACCAATCCCTGCCTTGGATGTTTTGAGCATTGCGTAAAGCTCACCAATGCTCTTGTCCCACATGTTCATATTGCAATTCGTTATGAACGTCTCAAACATTTTAGTTAGGCCATTAAGGATCAAATCCGTGGCCATCTCCTTTGAGATGGGACAATTATGACTCTCTAGGCGATCAACGTGGCTTTTCATCTTAAGAACATAAGATGATACCACTTGGCTTTCTTCCATGCGACATGCATGAAGCGCTCGAACCGTTTTGAAGCGCTCTACCCTAGCTTGTTCAAGGAACATTTCCTTCAACTGGGTAATCATGTCATATGCCCCATGATGCTCAAAGTCCTTTTGGAGTTCAAGAATCATAGTTGTTAACATGAGGCAGGAAACCTACAAGGAATCCTTAGTGTACTGAAGCCAATCGTTATAGGCCTTAACATCCTTGGGGTCGGGTTGGTCAGGAATAGGATCGTCAAGGACATAGGCCTTTTTCTCTTGCTTGAGAACAATTCTCGAGTTTCAAATGGTTAAGACGATCCCTTTATAAGATGTTTCTCAGCGATAGGGTATGGACAGTCAGAGTGGTAGCATTATTGTTTGCGGCCATTTGTACAGAATTTACAAAGTTCATATTAGTATTTCTGAAAAATTATATTTTAATTATTAGTACCCTTTTCATGTCTCATAGACAATTGATAATTAAAGTCTAGAATCCAACGTTGCATTTAAATGATGGTTAGGTGACCTTTATTCCTTTATTTAAATTAACAAGGTAGTCAACACTTGATAATTGCAACCTTTTGCAACTTCTAGCCTTATGGGATCGGTTAAACATCTTATGTTTAGTTGGCATGTAAAATCCCATCAACACCATTGTACGCCATGCTTCAGTGACCCTATGCACATGGTTCCAATTCAAATCGTCTTACTTACACACATGTGTGAGTTTACACATACAAGTGGTTAGGTGACCTTTAACCAACAAATATGTTAAGCCCACCTCAAACACAAAAGTTTCCTAAAAGTGGTTAGGTGACCATTTTCCTATAAATAGTTCTCAATTGATTCAAGTGTCGTGTAAAAGGATGGTGTTAAACTTGTTTCCAAAGGGATATTAGTTTTCATTAATTCTAGTTTTGAAAACTCTATGTACCTTGTATTCGTATGCTTTCAAATACATGGTACCCTATGGTTCTCTTTTTAGTAAAAACCCCTTTTATTAAAATATTAATCATTTTAATAACCTTTTATTAATCACTTAATGATCAGGAACCATAAATTTTCAGCTTCTTTTGTTTGTTAATTAGTTTGTCTTGCATATCCATATATCAAAAAACAATCATAAAACAAACAACCAAACAAGCATAATCATACAATCACAAGTACGTAACCATGGCCACTAAGTAACTACACTTGTTTGCCATCACAAGTGTTGTCATTTGGTCTTTCCTAAGGGTTAATAACAACACATAAGATAGGATCTCCAAAGACCCCCACTTGAAGTGGCATACAAATGCTTCAAGTCCTTTTGTTTGTGCCTTCCTTTTATGCTTCCAACTTGTGCATCTTCTTTTACAAAATTTATATCCTAATACATATTTTCTAATAAAAGAAATTACACCTAATCTATTTATTACATCACCATTGAATGAATAAATAAATTAGAACCATATACAAGCACAAAAGAATAATAATACAACCCATAATGAATGAATCAACCAAAAACAAACATTCATCCCAAAACCAAAGCAACAAAAGGTCAACGCTAGGTTATGCACCAATATTAAACAACATATTCAATATTCAAGAACCGAAATAAATCCCCATTTAACCCAAAATTTTTGACCAACATAAACCAAGATTTTAGGGTTTTTGTCCAAAGAAAAATAATCACCATTTGACATCTATCTTTCAAGGTTTAATCATAAGCATGTAAGATATAACCTTGAAAGATTAGGGATTCATATATCATCACAAAAAAGCCCCTATTAGGTTGTTTAAGTCCCATAAAACCAATTTTACAAGGACTTTAGAAGCTAGTTTTCCATATATCTTGCTCTAGATGCCATTGTTGGGCTTGTTGGACACCATATCAAAGGTGTTTAACCTCTTAAACATGAAAACACAGCGGAATCAAAGCTTAATAAAAAGTTATATAAACAGAAATTTAAACCATATTATTTATCATCAACAAACCCAAGAACAAAGGATCAAATATATGTGAAAGAACTAGCTATCAACCATGAAGTAACAACCAAAACCAAACCCATGAAACTACCATTCAACAGTTGACAAAAACATGAGAATGAGGAAGAGGATGAAGTTCTTGAACGACCAAAAACACCAAGGAAGATGTCCTCAAGCTTGCATACCCACAAGCATCAAGCAAACACCTTTGTTGCTTGGATTTGAACACCAAAATCGACCAAAATGGGGCTGCAGAAACCTTTTCCAGCCATGAACTTCTTCAAGAAATGGAGAGAGTTTTGTGCCTTTTGGTCTTTGCATGTAAGCGAGAGGGAGAGATGGAGTGTGGGACTAGTTACTAATGTCTAATTCGAAGACAAAATAAAATGAACCAACCCCATCCAAGGGGCGGCCGAAACATGTGTTCAAAATGGGGTTTCCCCCATATTTTTATCTCATATTTAATTTATAACTACTTACTAATTAAGTTATGTAATTAACCTTTTAATTATATAACTCATACACACTATTATTATTTGATGTTATTTAACCAACTTAAATAACATTAAAAAAATACCCATGAACAAAATATCGTTATAAGTTGTTCCATCTCATATACAATTTATTTAGAAAACCCACTTTTCTAAATTGGTGTAATTATTTAACTGCATGATCATATCATCAATTAAATATATATTGGTGTTTGCTAAGCTTGTTATTAGGTATGACCCAACTTGGATCATAACGTACAAACCACATCAATTTTCTATGAGTTTTGGGCATAAGGAATCCAATAGTTGTCACGATCGAAAACAATAGACACTAACACACCATGACGAGTTACAATCTCTTTGATGAATAGATCCGCTAATCTTTCTACGGCATACGTCTCATGGATCGGTAGGAAGTGAGCACTCTTCGTCAAACGATCAACTATCACCCGTATGGAATCATACCCTTTCATGGTACGCGGTAACTTCGTAATAAAGTCCGTGGTGATATGCTCCCACTTCCACTCAGGCATATCCAATGGTTGGATTTTCCCGTATGTCTTCTGATGTTCGGCCTTCACTTCCAAGCAAGTAAGGCACTTACCCACATACTCTCCTACATCACGCTTCATACATGGTCATCAATAATATTTCTTCATATCTTGATACATCTTTGTAGCACTGGGATGAATGGTGTATCGAGTCTTATGAGCTTCGTCCATAATCCTCCCACGTAAATCCCCATGACAAGGAATTCACATCCATCCGAATCAGGTTCTAACACTGACTGGGTTTTCACCCAATTCCGTAACCATACCTCTCATCCTTTTAGAGTTAAAATGATCTTCCTTCAATGCCTTATCTTGAAACTCCTTGACCTACTTCATCACATCGAACATCATAATCAATTGGTAAGCCTTTACCAGAATTGGTTAAGGCCTCTCCTTTTAGCTAAGGCCATCCACCATTACATTGGCTTTGCCCGGATGGTAATGGATCTTGCAATCATAATCCTTTATGAGCTCTAACCATCGCCTCTGCTTCATATTCAAATCCTTCTGCTCAAAAAAGTATTTCAAGCTCTTGTGGTTTGTGAAGATGGTGCACTTCATCCCATACAGGTAGTGCCTCCAAATCTTTAACGTGAAGACCACAACTGCTAGCTCCAAGTCATGAGTAGGATAATTAACCTCATGAACCTTCAATTGTCAAGATACGTAGGCTATAACCTTTCCACGCTGCATCAACATGCAACCCAATCCAAAGTAAGAAGCATCGGAATAGACCCCCAAATCCTTGCTTCATTCGGCTAATGACAAGACATGAGCTTGAGTAAACCTCGCCTTTTGCTCCTCAAAGGGCCTTCTCTTGATATTGACCCCAAACAAACTTCAGGTCCATGCACGTCAACTTAGTCAATAGAGAAGCGATCTTGGAGAAGTCTTGGATGAATTCTCTATAATACCCCGCCAACCCCAAGAAACTACAGATCTCGGATGGCATCTTCGTAAAATTCCATTACATCACCGCCTCCACCTTTGCCAGGTCTACCATAATCCCCTCGTGATTCACCACGTGACCCAAGAACTGACCTTTGCACAACCAGAACTCGCACTTGGAGAACTTGGCACACAACTTCTCCTTTCTCAACGTCTCTAACACTTCTCGAATGTGAATGGCATGCTCCGGCTCCCTCTTCTAATAAATCAGAATTTCATCAATAAACACAATCACTTATTTGTCCAACATCAGCCAACACACTCGATTCATCATATCCATAAAAGCAGTTGGCACGTTTTTAAACCAAAAGACATAAGGAGAAACTCGTAGTGTCCATAATGCGTGCGAAAAGTTGTTTTAGGAATATCTTTCTCCTTCATCTTTAGTTGATGGTAGCCAGATTGAAGATATATCCTCTAGAACCAACTAGCACCTTGTAGGTTGTCAAACAAGTCAACAATCCTCGGTAATGGATGTTGATTCTTCACCGTTAACTTGTTCAACTCCCGATAGTCAATACACATCCACATAACCGTTAACTTGTTCAACTCCCGATAGTCAATACACATCCACATACTATCGTCCTTCTTCTTCACAAATAAGACTGGAGCACCCCAATGAGAGATACTCGGTCTAATGAACCCTTTATCAAGAAACTCTTGTAGTTGCTCCATCGGTTCCTTCATCTTGGTGGGAACCAACCAATACGGTGCCTTAGCTACAGGCTAGGCACCGGGTATCAAGTCGATCTGAAACTCGATCTCATGGTCTGGTAGCACACCTACTAGGTCTTTTGGAAACACGTCTAGAAAGTCACACACAACTGGTACATATGGACAGTTTTGGTGTTGACGTATCCAAATCCTTTACATAGGCCAAGTAGGCACTACATCCACGCCTCATGCACTTTCCTGCCACTGCCATCGAAATCACCTTGAGAATCATAGTGACTCGGTTACCATATATAGGCACCAAATTCCTATCAGGCGATGTTAGTCTAATCATCTTCTTACGACACAAAATGTTTGCCTCGTACTCCACTAACCAATCCATTTCTTGGACTACATCGAAACCGCCTTAGGTCATCACGAACGGTCTAACAGGAAACTTACGGCCTCCTAATTCTATGTCACAGCCTTCTATCATCTCAAAAATCCTAGTAGGCTTATCTATGGTAGTTTCTACATTGAAGGGCTCACCAATACGTCTACTCCTAACGGAATCTTAGCATAAAAGGTAGCAGAAATGAAACTCCTACTAGCACCAGAATGTAATAACACAAATGCAAGATTTTGGTTTACTAGAAACATACCTGACACCACATCGGGGTCCATCCTAGCCTCCTCTCGAGTCATCGTCAAATCTTGGATCTGCCCTTCTGTCCCAAATACCTTATTCGCACAGGGACTCTCTACCCTCGGCTTCTTGCAATTCCTACTCAGATGGCCGTTTTGTCCACAGTTATAACACCTTATAACCCCACACTCTCTCTTCGTATGGCCAGGCTTCCCACATTTGAAGTAGATGTTTGATCCCCAATTGCATTCTCCTGAATGCTCTTTCCTGTATGTACCACATCTCTTTGACACCGCACCGAGTGCGACCACACGTTAGTCGCCCATCTTTGCAACCTTATTGTTTTGAGCGGCTCTGCAACGTCCAAACCGTTTCCCATTCCAGTTTTGGTCACCACCATCTTTCCTGCTCACCTCAGCCACTACAACTTCCCGCTCGTCATACGGTCTCCCGGCCAGGTCAACCACCAACCTAAACGTGCTCGGTCGATCGGCGATCATCTGCCTACGAATATCCGCCGGTAATCCTTTGATGTATCTCTTGATCTTCCTTGACAAGGGTGTCACCAGATCTGGCATTGGTCATGCCATTTCGTTGAACTTGGTGGTGTACTGCTGATGCGTCATGGTTCCCGCCACTAGCTGTAGGAATTCTCTCTCAACCTTGTCAAGCTCCCTGTGAGGATAGAACTCCTCGATCACCAGTTTCTTTAACTTACTCTACCTCATCCTGCCAATCGCCATACTACCCTCGGCTTGGACAATATTATCCCACCAACACAAGGCCGAGTCCACAAATGTAAAGCCCGGTTATTTTTTTCTTTGAAGCCGAAGAAAGAAGAAAAAGAAATAATGTCCAAACTCGGGGGACCAAACTCGCCAACGAGAGAAAGTTGGGTAAGTGGATGTATATAAAGGAGAGGGCAGCCCACACCCTCTCCCCACACCCACAAAATTAGCAAAAATAGAGGAGAAGAGTAAAAAAGGGAGAAAAGGGAGAAATAGTTTGGTTCGAGTGGATTCAAGCATGCAAAATCAAAGTGTAGCGGGTCTAATCTAAGCTTTTCTCATTGTGGTCATTTGTGTGCATTCTAGGACACGTTTGTGAATGATTTTGGGGCTGGAACACATTTGAAAATTGTTTTGAAGTGTGTGTGTGTGTGTATGTGTGTGTGTGTGTTTGACCTGTGTGTATATATTTGTGTATGATGCGAGTGATGTATGATTTTGGGCTTGTGTGTGTCTGTATGGTGTTTTGGTATGTTTTCCTAAGGTTTAGGATGGTTGATTTGGGCTTAGAAGAGGCTTGGTAGAGCTTGGAGGTCAAAAATGGCAGATTGTGTTCGGGATGAACTTCATTCTACATCAGCTAGGGCTAGGCGACCGAATGGAGGCCATATGGCCAAATGAGGTGTGATTGAGGTTCATTCGCACGATTAAGGTTCATTCACATGATTGGGGTACAATCGCACAGGGAGTCATGCGACTGAGAGCCTATTCACATAAGTGCTCATCCACATTAGTTTCATGCGCACAAGGTGTACATTCGCATTAGTTCCATTCGCATGGGACTCATCCGCATTGAGTTCATCCTAATGAGGTCAATTCGCATGGGTGTTCATTCGCATAAGTGTTCATCCGTATTGGTCCATTCACATGATATTCAGTCGCCTGAAGGCCATGCGACTGAAGGGTGCCCATACGCCCAAGTACGGCCGGTGTACCCGAGGAAAACGTAGTTATGTACTGACTTTCGGGGGAAAGTGCAGATGTAAGTTTTGACATGGAAGATTCCCGTAAGTTCATGTAAGATGATTTTTGTGGCCTTAGGGGTTCTGTTGGGCATGATTTTGATGTTGATGATGTATGATGTTTTATGTTTGTGCATGATGTATGTATGTGTGATGATGTCATGTATGATGATGCTGACTGTGTATGTTATGTTCTTGTCATGATGTATGTTTATCTTTCACGTGACTTTACGATGGATGTTAATGAATTAAATGAAAGTATTATGCAACGTAAAGTGAAAGATAATGAAATAGGAACATAATGAATGCATTCATTAAAGAATTATGAAAATAATGAAAGTCATGCAAGCCTTGTATGTCGTGACACGCCCCTTTGTAAGGTGTTAGCCCAACGGTGTGCGGGTTCGCTACCCCGTGAGGATGCACGTCGGGGTCTTTCTTGTGATTGGCCATTTGTATGGAACCATTGTTGCTTGCCTTAGGTACTATAGCCAGTTGGTGCTGAGCACTATAATGGAAGGTCTATGATAGGCTTAGGTCCAGTATCATGAGGACTGAAGGGCATAACACATGACAATGGTACACCTGAACTTTACCTTAGGTACTATGGCCAGGAGGTGCTATGCACCATAATAGAAGGTCTATGATAGGCTTAGGTCCAGTATAGGGTAAAGTTCATGGTTGATGGAAAGAAAAGATGTAATGATAAATGAATGAATAAAAGTAAGAATGTATGAGTGAATGAAAGATAACGAACGAATGATGAAGATAATAATAATATTATATATGTGTACGTATGATGTATGATCGCATGAAAGTAAAGGACGATTTTAATGAAAAAAAGTATGTTTTATTTTAAAACTAGAACTCACTCAGCAACACTGACTTTTATGTGTTTCCAGTTGGCACGTAATGATTGATGAGGATGGCACGAGGTGGCTACTCAGCTCTATTTTTTATGATTCTACTGTGAGGTTTTATGAAAGTTAAATGTAAATATATGTTTTATGTGCAATGATTGACCAGCTGTGAGCGTACCGGGAACGGGGCCTTACAAGTTGGTATCATAGCCAAAGTACAAGTGAAATGGGTAAATTTTCAAAATAAACCTTCGCTTAAACTGAGAATGGGACGGAAAAGGAAGGGATGCCAATCTAAGTAGCCGCGTGTCATCAGGTATTTTTGTAATGTTAACCGGTATTATGTGCACATGTTATGTGGTTTATGTGTTGCTGGTAGATTTAGATATTGATGTAATCAGGATAGGTAATGCTTGGGGAATAAAGAGTAAAGTAAGTGGCTAATCACAATTGGCCACTATAATTAGGGACTTACTATACTAGACATAAATTGAGCTGTTTCCTTGAATGACCGTGTTGGTGTTTGAATCTTTCAGTATGCGTGTGATTGGCCAGTGCTAGATCTTCGAAAGCCTCTCGTGGTGGTGGTCGTGATGAGCTTGGTGCTGAGTAGCGACCAAAGAGAGGAAGACCCAGAATTGAAAAGGTGGTTCACGAAGAACCAGAGACCCCTCATCTAGAGGGTGGCGATGAGAGCGCCAATCTGAGAGCCTCGGTAAAGGAGGTTGTTGTAGAAGAAGTTCATCCGGTCATGCAGACGATCTTACCATGTGTAGTGATTGAAGTTATCAAGGCGGTACGGGAAGAGGAGAGACAAGAGAGGAATAGCTCCTCGGGAGGACGGGATCAATCGAAGACTGAAACGGTTCTTTCTAATGATGATGAGGAAGAAGAAGAGTTCGTGTAGCAGGTGACATGAGGCTGTAATTATGGGGCGTTTCAACGATGCAATCCCCCTACTTTTGAAGGTAACGACACTGATGCTGCTCACCGGTGGGTGAGAGAAATGGAATCCGTCTTAAATATCAGCGAGTGCCGGGAGGACCAGAAAGTAAAGTTTGCTACCCATTCTTTTGTGGACTCGGCTCTGTGCTGGTGGGATAATATAGTCCAAGCTAAGGGTAGCAAGGCCATTGGGAGAATGTGACTGGGGTTGAGTAAGAGTGATGTTGGAGCATATATAGTCATATATAGTGTATCTGTCGCTTGTCGAATAGTCTAGGCTTAATGTTATACATCTGATATGTTGTAAACACATGAAACTGGGTCATTCGCAGGAGCATATGCGAATGAGACTCAGTCGTAGACTAAGCCATGCTAATGGACCAGTCGTGCGACTAAGAGATGCGATTGGGACATTCGTAATACTGAACCATAAGTATGGTCCAGTCGTACGATTGAACCATATGCATGTTCCAGTCGTACGATTGAACCATACGCATGGTCTAATCGCATGAATGGGCCCAGTCGCATCTAATATGGGCCGAAGCCTATATATACGAGTTTCAATGTCTAGAGAGAGTTGGGGGATGGAGAGGAAGTCTGCCTGGAGCCTAGGGCTGCCAGATGAGAGGAAAGATCATGCTCGATCTTCCCCTTGCCAAGAGTCTTGATTCTTATGTTGTAACGAGCTTGTAATCGTTAGGTTTTTTATCAATGAACCAATATTTGATAGTTCGTGTTATTGATTTGACTTTTGGTTTTGGTTGTTCATCCTTCCGTCAAGAACATGCTCGGATGTTTATCGATCCGGAGAAAACCGACTTAACAAGTGAGATTGTTACTATGAATCGAATATGGTAATCAAGTTAGTGATTGAATGGCGGAAACAAACAATCAAAGAACATTCAATGCAAGAAAATTACTCATAAATGCTTTTGTATTGTATATATGAAAGTTGATAAATGACAAAGAATAACTACAACCAAGATTCTCTATCTATCATCCGTCACCTCATGTACGAGGTATCTATTCTATTTATAGGCAGACAAGATGCCTTTTACAAAATGACTAAACTACTCCTCACCTATTACATCAGAACTAGTCTAAGTCTTTATCAGTATCTTTGCTTGTTCATCCGTATTGACAAATGCGGATGAGTTAACTTGATCAACATTTCTTCACTTGATCATCCGCATTACTTTTTTGGTCATATGCATTGGTTAATGCGGATGAACAAATACTTATTCGCATTTGTTCGGCCATCCGCATTTGTCAAATGCGGATGAGAAAAGTCTTGTTCGCATTAACTTTTAGTCTTCCGTATTAGTCAATGCGGAAGAGTAAATACTTGTCTGCATTAGCATTATGTCTTCCGTATTGACAAATGCGGAAGACAACACTTGTTCTTTTCCTTAGCAGAATTTCATCCGCATTTCTTCTTGGACTTAAGGGATTCTAGCAAAACAGACATCAAATCACCCATTGAGTTGGCATGTATGATCCTTTCAATGGTCCAATAACACTCCCCCTAAGGATTATACAACCTAATTTTCTTCATTGTTTGGGAGGTGATTGATGTTGTGAAGATTCTGTTGGGTCTTCTCGGGGTAAAATGAATGCAGCTTTAGTAGGTCGAGGATAGCTTTTATCATATTCACAAAATCTGTTGTTTCTGACATCCTGTCTCTACTTAGCATGTGAATCTTTATCTTGCTCATGTTTTAGATGGCTTCCATTGGCAGCTTCTTCACTGAAATAGGCTCCCAAATAGAAATTGTAGAAAGTCCATCTCTATGAATCAGTAAGCTCCCTCCACATCTACCTCATGTTTTACAATATTCCCAAGCTGCAATGGTGTCTTCTTCTTCTTTCTTTTGTCTCTTTTAGCTCTTATTTGATCATAGGCCAGCTTTAGCAGCTTGATGCGCTTTAGAAAGAGGTGCATATCTAATTCTCCCAATTTATTATTTAATTCCCTGAAGTGTCTGGTGTATATGTAGTGGATATATGATTCTTCAAGCAATCTAACCTCATATCCACTGAATAATCTGCTTTCAGCTCCGTCCTTTCCTCCCTACTTCCTTTCAATCACCATCTCATAAGTTTTCTCATCATAGTACACATTTGAGATGGGTGTGGAAGAATGAGTACCAGACACCGTTTTCCTCTTTAGTGATTCTGTTGGCTTCACCTTCAGCTCATGGAATACAATCTCTTCTGCTTGCATCTTTTTCTTCTTCTCAAGGGGATTGACAAATGTTTTATCTTTTCTCATGCGTATTGTCTTTAATGAATTGTAGTTGTCTATTCTTCTGAACATCTTAATTATGTTCTCAAATTCATATCCCCTGAACATAGTTGTATGATTGATAAGTTCAAGTTGAGCTACTTCTTTTAAATCATGAATCTCTAGGGCATTTACAAGAGCTTAGTACTCTGTAAAGAATTGTACTAGCCATGAGATCCTTTTCACCATGAACATATTCCATGTACTTTCATACATCCAAGGAATTATCTTTTGATCAACTTTGCCATTGGGAGTAGACACCCCTCTGATTAGTTCTACCGTGGTCAATCCTTCTTGCAGTTTCAACTGAGATGGTTCTACAAACCATTCAGGGTACTTGTGTAGTACAGGAGCCAGTAGTTCTTGGTCTTTTTATTCAGCATCATGTCTTCAGCTGATATTCTATTTCTTGGCTTAGTGCTTGATAATTCTTCTTCTAGCTTCTTAAGTTTTTCTTTCTTCTCATTAATCAGTTGAAGAGTTTCAGCCCTTAATGAGTTGGTTTTCATGGTCCCAATCTTCCTTCTTGTGAACCCTTGACTTGAAAGATAGTCCTTCATTTCCTTATCTGACATACTATAAGGATGAGGAAATAGTGGTTCAGGTGTTGGGGAAGATTTCTTCATAGATGACAGTTTAGGCATAGGAGCTTTACTTGAAAAATATCTTTCATACTCGGTAGATTTCTTCATAGGAGACATTTTTGGTGCAGAATCCTTTCTAAGTGTTGATTTCTCATACTCAGTCTCAACACTTGGATCCAGCAGCTTGTTCACCTTTTCTTCTTCTTCCTTCCTTCCTTCATATGTCATCCCAAACACTTCATCTGGATCATATCCATGATTGATCAAGAACATGGCTTTTATCATTAAATCATCAGTTTGAGCCTTGGACACCATTTTTTCAACTGGTTTTTTAGGCTTTAATGGACTATCGATATCAACATCTTGTGTAACATCATATCCTCCAGCAATCTCTCCTTCTTCTAAATCAAGTACACCAGCTAATTTCTTCAATTGAGCTTCAGCCTGTTCATGCTCTTCAAGAAATTCAGCAATTGCTGCCAGGCTTTTGGGGTCATCTTTTTGTTTCTTAAATGTTTCTTCTTCAACCACTGGTCTTTTACCCTTAGCCTTTTCACCTAAATATTTTCTTTTTCTTGAGTAAGTTTGAAGTTGTGGGCTTGAAGTTTCAGCTTTTTCTACCACTTCAGGTACTTTTTCAGGTGTGATTGGCTCTTGATCATTAATTTCAATTTTCTCCTCCTCTTTTTTATCTGTTTCTTTTTCCTTTTATTTTTCTTTTTCATACATCTCTCTTATTGTTTCTTTCTGTTCTTCAGATAAAGACATAGCAGGGACAATCTGCATGGTCAACTCTTTCTCCAAAGGAACTGGTGACTTAGGGATGAATACAATAGGCTCTAAATCAGTCCTTTGATTGTTTACAATTCCCAAAAGTCATCATCTATACTAAAATTTTCAGATAAAAAACTTTCTAATGCACTAAAAAGTTCCTCAAATTCAGCTTTCTCAGTGTGAGAATCACCTGTGTTTCCAGAGTAGATCACCATATCTAGACTTTGTTCCTCATTCCTTGTTTGACTTGTATCTTCTTCTTGTTCTTCATTCTCAATACAACCTGATTTTCATCATTTTCATCCTTTCCTTGTTCATTTTTCATTTCATCAGAAGTAGCATTTCTTTGAATCTCTATTACCCGCTCAAGTTCAAAGATCCTTTTGTTTTGTCTTGTCTTTGGAGCTCTTTTTCAAGACTAGAAATGAGTTCTGCTTGTTCCTCAATGATACTCTCTTGTTCCTCCATTGCTATGGTTTGAATAGCAAGAGTGTCAACATGACCACTGACTTCTTCTCTGGAATGGTTTAGTGAAGCTTTTAAGTACTCAATCTCTTTGTCTTTTTCTTTTCTTTCAGCTTCATATTTTTCTTTCAGCTCTTTCAGTTCATTCTCTTTCTCATCAAGCTCTAAAATTGTGTCATTAATGATTCCAGCTCTCCTATTAAAGTCCATTCCATCCTTTCCACTTTTTGTAAGAGGTCAGATATCAGTTCATCCTTTTCATCAGGCTTGTTGATATTAGATTCTACATAGCTCTCTGAAGGATCACCCTCAAATGTTGCTTTCTTTGCAGGGATTTGATCATGGTGATCCTCCTCATCGGAAGATTATTTGGATGATTTAAAAGCACTAGTTGATCCTTCGACTTCAGTAGGGTGATCATGGGATGGAAAAGGTTGGTATGGTGACATAGGTGATTGATGTGGTGGTGATATTGGAGAGTGATGATGAGGTGATACAGGTGATGGTTGAGGGGTTTTTTGTGGTGTTGATTGTGGTGATGGTTGTGGTGCTGGTTGTGGGGCTGGTTGTGGTGATGGTTGTGGTGATTGTTATGGTTGTGGTTGTGGTGATAGTTGTGGTGATTGTGGAGGTGATGGTTGTGGTGATGGTTGAGGAGTTGGTTGTGGTGATGGTTGTCGTGATGGATGTGGTTGTGCTTGACCTTCTTGACTTAATTACTGAATCATCCAAGGAAGAAGAGGTGAGTGAGCACCACTGTAAAAGTTTCTTGGGTCCCTCTTCTTAATGTATTTGTAGGATCTTGCATCATAGTGAGGAATATCAAGCACTCGTCCTTCATTAACAATGTCAGGGAATGATTCATTGATTAGGCATTGAATGAATCTTCGATACATCAGGAAGTTGTACCTTCTCCCTTCTTGGATGTTTGAAATCAGGCCATTGAAAACATATGCAGACATATTAAATGGCCTGTTGGTGCAAAGAGCACAAATTGCAGAGGATGTGAGGACAGGAATGTTATTCCATCCTGTTTTTCTCTTGGACAGACAGTGTTGGAACATATGAATTAGGAATCTCCAAGGTAGATACACTAATCCTTTAACAATCTGTTTTGCTTCATATCCTCCTTCATAACCAATTTCAGCAAAAAATGTGGTTATTTCTTCATCATCTAGTTCCAGAGGATCATTAGGATCATTAGCATCATCACCAAATTGTAAGCATCTTCTAACAGAATCTACAGTGATACTCAAAGTGAGCTCATTGTTGGTTCTCCTAGTTAATGTTCTAACACCATCAGCTTCAACTACCTCAGCTGAGTCCTAGAAGGACCTGATGAGATTCTCATAGATTGTGGGTCTCATAGTGATGGCATAGGCTACCCTTATGGAAGATAAGAATCTAATCTATCTCTAAGTCCTTCAGCATCAGGCACATCAAGGTTTAAATAACTGCTAACATTATGGAGCTTGCTCCATGTAAGATTTGCCATGTAATCTACACAAGAGACATGTGTGTTAGTTATCAGTTTGACTTTAAATGGACAAGGATGACTGTTTGTCATTTCTGCTGCATTGTTGTCAAAGCAAATGGTGAGTTTGTCAATTAACAATCACAGTTTCTATGTTTGAACCATTAATGAGATATTATTTCATTGATTTGTTTCAAATGTTTTAGTTTTTCAACATGCTCTGTTCTTACAACAAACATGAATATCAAGGTTTTCATGATGATAAGAATTTATGTTGATGTGCATGCTCATTGAAGTCGAAAAGGTGTATTATGTTACATCAATAAAACATGTTTTTGTGTTCTTTATTATCAGTTGGTTCATTAACTGATTTAGGTTTAACATTCTGAAACATAGGTCTTGATTAAAATTTTTATGGAAGTTTCACCTTGTTTCCGATACGAATGTGGTTTCGGAATCGATAATAAGAGTCGATTGAGTAGAATCACACGAAAATATTTGATTGTTTATGAGGAATATGATCGAAGATGGTGTACTGTATGTTTGCGCTCATCTCACTATAAAGTCTCTCAAATTTGAAAAGTATTAAATGACCCGTTTTAATTCCTTTAAATAGTCAAATAACACATTTTGAAAGATTTTACAAGTTTAAGAGCAAATACGGTCACCACTGTAGCAAATGCGAAAGGGTTAATTTTTTGACTTTTGGTCATCCGCATTTGTTAATTGTAGAACATACGGAAGACAAACTTTTGACTTTGACTATCCGCATTTGGCTATTCTTGTAAATGCGGAAGTTAGAACTTGAAACCTTTGACTATCCACATTTGTGTTGTAGTAAATGCGGAAGAATAACTTGTGATTATGTTCATCAGCATTCACTGTAACAAATGCAGTAGAGTTGTAACTTGTTTCATCCTATCCGTATTTGTACACAGTGGCAAATATGATAGAACAAAGTCAATGAGCATTTGTGTGACTACACCAAATGCAGTTGACAACACTTGGTCAGCATTGCACTATAGCAAATGCGGGAGAGAGATGTTTATCCGCATTTGACTCCTATAGCAAATGCGGTATAGTAAAATCCACACACTAATGCGGTAGAGTAAAATCATTGTCCACATTAGTTGCACTTGAAAATATACTGTTACCCGCATTAGTTACATGCATGGGTTACCTTCACCCGAATTAACCAATGCACTTACCTGCATTAGCTTTTGAACTTAATCAAAAGTTAATGTGATTGAATTGATTATTCATCTTATACAGATTTGTCCTTGATTGATTTTTCTTATGAAGTTGACTGTTGAAGTTGTCAATTCTTGCTTGGATTGACTTGTATGTCACAATTGATACAAGTTTCCCAATTTTGACAGATCTTGAACTTATCATGCTTCTAACAATCTGCATAAGCTGAGATATAATGGTATGACTTATTGCAACAACACCAACCAAAATTCTTTTTGTATTGTTTTTCAAAGTAAGTTAATAAACAAAATTTGGACTTACTCAAAAGTTTTAAATTACTCCCCCTAAAGTTTAATTCCACATTTGGATAGAAACTTTAAATATTTAAAACCTTTTGAATATTATTTTGATTATTATTAATGAAGAGAATTATCTCTTTGTTGGGATCATATCAATTTTACATTACACGTGTGCATCCTTTATGATTAAATGGACATGATCATGAACTTGAAGATTGAAGGTATGTTTGTCCTCTTAAACTCATACCTACGTGATATTTTGATGCAAATGACTGTTGTCATGTTTTGGTTGATTTAATTATTCAATGTGTACCTCACACACGTAAGCATGGAATGATCAACCCTCCTTATACAATGCATGGTAGAACTTTTTCACAGCTTTTCTTACCAGGTTAGTTAAGTTATGAAATCTCATTTTCATTGATCCTTATTGGGATTCTTTTAATCTGATCCTTTTTCATGTTGATCCAAATTGGGATTCTTTTCACTTCACTTTGGAAGGTGATCCATGATAGGATTCTTTTGTTTATTCACTTAGAATGTATTACTTTGTTGATTCATCCAATTTTGGATGTGTTCCACATTAGGAATCTTTTGGATCATAACCTTTGCACTACGTGCAAGTTTTATCAGGTCTTTGCTCAGCAAAACAAAGATGAAACATGATGTGGTGAAAGAGATTCATAAAGTATCATTACCTGGTGTGTTTAGGCTACTACACACATATGCATTCAGATAAGCCAATACATACCTATACTTTATGATGAGTGTTTCACAATTGAATAAGTCTTTAATTCATCACTGCATGTATCTTTTCTTCCAAGTTGAGCCTACCAACATATCTGGTAAGTAATTTTAGTCTTTCACATTTTGAATTAAGCACAATGAATGATATAACGACTGTAATTATATCATTTCCCATGGAATTCCTTTCTTCATCAAACTTATTTCTTTTGGGGTTTTCTGATGGTTTTAATTGTTTTTGATGTTTTTCATGGTTTTTACTCAAGGTTAATCATGCCAATTGACTGAACCAGAAATTCAAACCTACTAGGTTCAAATGCCTTGGTAAACAATTAGCTAATTGATTTTCAGTTGGTACTTGAATCAATTTGATTAAAACTTTTTCAGCACAGTCTCTCAAAAAGTGATAGCTAATCTCAATATGTTTTGTTTTTGAGTGCTGAATTGGATTATTAGTTATAAAGACAGCAGCTGTGTTGTCAATAGAAATTGGTGTGTGCAAGAAGTTAAAACCATAATCAAGCATCTAGTTTTGAATCCAGAGAACTTGAGGGCAAAGCAATATACTCAGCTTCTGTTATGGACATAGATACATTTGTCTGCTTCTTGCATTGCCAGGATACTAGTCTCGGACCAAGAAATTGACAACCGTCAGAGGTGGATTTTCTGTTGAAGTTGCATCCTCCATAATCATTGTCTGTGTAGTCATAGAGATTAAAATCTCCTTCCTTTGGATACCATAACCCAAGAGCTGGTTTGCCCTTCAGATATCTGAATATCCTCTTGACTGCGTTCACATGTGATTCTTTTGGATCAGCTTGATATCTGGCACACACACAAACACCAAACATAATGTCAGGCCTACTGGCTGTTAGATACATAAGTGAACCTATCATTGATCGATAGTGAGTCTGATCCACTGATTTGCCTTTAGGGTCAGGTCCAATCTTCACTTTAGTATCCACAGGAGTTCTGATAGACTGATAGTCAGCAAAGTAATTTCTTCAACATGGTTTCTACATATTTTGATTGGTTGATGAAGATTCCATCTGCTGTTTGTTGGACTTGCACCCCTAGAATGAAGGTGAGTTCCCCCATAGCACTTATTTGGAACTTTGAATGCATAAGGTCTTCAAATTCTTTGTAGAGTTGCTTGTTTGTCGAGCCAAATATAATGTAATCCACATAGATCTGGACTAACAGTATGTCTTTTCCTCTTTTTCTTCTGAAGAGAGTCTGATCAATCTTTCCTCTTTCATGCCCATGTTCAAGAACAAAGGATGATAGAGTCTCATACCATTTTCTTGGTGCTTCATGAAGACCATACAGAGCTTTCTCAAGCTTGTAAACTCTATGAGGGAAATTTGGATCTTCAAAACCAGGTGGTTGACTCACATAGACTTCTTCAGCAATCTTTCCATACAGGAAGGCACACTTTACATCCACTTGATAAATAGTAAATTTCATGGACGCAGAATATGCAAGAAAGATTCTGATTGCTTCTAGTTTGGAAATAGGTGCAAACACTTCATCGTAGTCGATTCCTTCTTCTTGAGTGTATCCATGTGCCACTAGTCTTGCTTTGTTTCTGATGACGATCCCTCTATCATGAGTCTTGTTCTTGTAAAACCATCTTGTACCGATAGGGTATTGTCCAACCAGTTGCCATACTTCTTGCTTCTTGAATTGGAGTAATTCTTCCAACATTGCTTCAATCCAACTATTGTCTTGAAGTGCCTCTTTGATGTTTTTGGGTACTGTTTGACATAGAAAGCATGAGAACAAACAAATGTTTGCAATACTGGACTTGCTTCTTGTCACCCTCTCATTAAGATCACCAATAATGGTTTCAACTAGATGATTCTTGTGTATTCTTGTGGTTGGAATGGTGTCACCAGCAATAGTTACATCAAGATTGGAGACATTCACTTCATTATGGTCAGAGGCACATTCATCTTGTATTGTTGTTGAATTATGAAGATTGTCAACTTCTGTTTCAGTTCTGCTACATCTTCAGCAGCACTATGATTACTTGCATCATTTGATGTACCTTGTGTTTCAACTGGATGAGAAGCCTGCTTTTGATTTCTGATCTCATTTGACAAGTCATCTGAGTGAGATGGTACCAGGCTGGGACCTTCTTCAGAAGAAACACTAAGGTTTTGTGACAGTTGTTTGATGGGATCAACTTGAAGAGGAACATCTTCATTCATGTGTTCATCAAATGCAAGTGGAATCAATGGATAAGTATCACTTGAATGTGTATTTCCTGCATCAAACAAGTGAAATTGGTCAAATGATTTTGTAAATGTGTCAATATCAAACAATCAGTCAGGACCATTTGTCGATTTGGGAAACGAATGTTCCTTGAATTAAACATTTGTAGATTCATCAATAATGTTTAATCTAGGATTGAACACTCTATAAGCCTTTAAAGCAGAAGAATAACCTACAAAGAATCCTTCATCATACTTGGATGAAAATTTTCCCAAATGGTCTCGGCTGTTTAATATTGAGACTGGACAACCAAATGATTTGAGGAATCCAATAAATGGTCAAATGTGTCATGTTACTTTCTTTAACAATGAGAGTTTGATTTTGCACAAAGCACGATGTGTTAACTGCTTCTGCCCAGAAGGTGATTGGTAGTTTAGCATCGGCTAGCATCGTTCTTGCCGTTTCAATCAGTGTTCTATTTCGCCTTTCAGGTACCCCATTTTGTTGAGTTCTAGCTGCACTGAATTGATGAGCAATGCCTTTGGTTGCATAAAAGGAACTCATATTTTCATTTTTGAATTCAGTACCATTATCACTTTTTATTATTTTGACCTTACGATCAAGTTGATTTTCATTTATTGATAAATTATTGAATGATTTGGGATGCTTTGTTTTTATGAGTAGGAAGAACACCCATATGAATCATCAAAAGTCATCAATGATCACTAAACAATACTATTTCTTTCCCATACTCATTACATGAGTTGTTCCAAATAGATCCATGTGAAGTAGCTTCAATGGAGTATGTTAGTGTTCACCAGCTTGGTTTTGTGAGATGATTTGTGTTTTTTTTTCCTTTGTGGCATGCTGAACATTGATCAATAAAATTGAATTCTTTTTGAGGAAGACCATGACATGGTTTCCTTTAACTAACTTGTTCATTTTTTAATGTTAGTGTGCCCTAAACGTCTATGCTAAAGCTGTGACTCATCAATGACGCTTTAGACAAAAGACATGTTTCTTCCTTAGGTGATGCAGAACACAGGTTTAAGAAATATGTATGTTGGACCAAAAGAACCAATGAGCCAAAATCAGAAAACCTCTAAGCCCCACATGGTATCACAACAACTGCTGAAAGCTTCATCAGCAGTTTGACAAGTGCTGAAGACTTCAACAACAGCTGACGATCAAGTGCTGAAGACTTCAACAGCTGAAGAACTAAAATGCTGAAGTACAACAGCTGAAGAAAGTGCTGAAGATGAAGTTCAAAGTACTGAAGTACAACAGCTGAAGAGTTTACAAGTGCTGAAGATCAACAACTGATGTACAAAGTCTGAAGACAAAGACTGAAGACATCAGCTGATGATATCTACTGAAGTCATCAGCTGATGAAAGATCTGAAGTTCAAGTCTGAAGATCAAGTACTGAAGTTTCAGTAGTTTGTCACAACTGCTGAAGAGTACTTCATCAGTAGTTATGATATCAGTGGTTTTATATTTTTACTTTCAGTAGTTTTGTAAAACGACTGAGGAGCTTGTTCTTCAGTCGTTGTAGTTTTAGTAGTTTATGTTTCAGTAGTTATAACAACTGATAACACTTAGCATTTTGTAAGGAGATGTCAGCTGTTTTGACATCTTCAGTAGTTGTGTTTCAGTTGTAATAAATCTGTTAGATGTCACTATCAAGTGACATCAGCAGACGTCACATCTCTTATATAAGAGGTGTCGACCTAATTGTAATTGTGACATTCTGTTACCACGAAAGTGAATATTAAATGAAATATATTTGCAGAAATTCTCTCTCTACAACCGTCTTTGTTCTTCATTGAATATCGTTTTGTTCTTGTGAATTGACTAATTCATTGTTCGATTTCCGCTGCTATACTCTCTAATCAATCAAACATAGATCACTGATCCTAACAAGTGGTATCAGAGCAGGTTAATCATTGATCGATCTAACAATTGATCATTGAAACTACTAATTGATATCTGTGTTTGATTGACTTAGCGTATTCGCAAGAACTGGTTATAGATTATTGAATTTCTGTCGTTTTCGTTCATTTATTTTGAGATCTTCTGGTTCAATTGGTTGGTGCGTTTTTGTTCTAAATCTGTTTTAGCTTAACCAAATTTGATTGAATCTGAGATGACGACTCCTTCTAATGATCCTCACAATACCGGTTCCTCAACCAAGCCTCCGATGCTGGTTAGGACCGAGTACAACATATGGCAACGAAGAATGCTTCATCACCTGTCTGTTAACAGTTCAGGTTGTTGGACATCTGTGGTACATGGACCACATAAGCCTATGGTGAACAATCCGGAAACCAATCAAATGGTTCCGAAGAAGAAGGAACAATACTCTGATGAAGATCGGAAACTATTTGAGATTGATGCTAAAGCCCATGGAATTCTGGCCATGGCACTGCCTAATGAAATCTATTCTGGGCTTATGCATCATGAAACTGCTCATGATCTCTGGAATGCCCTGAAGGAACAATTCGGTGGCACAGATGAGGTCTTAGCAAACAATAGAGAAATCCTTTCCCAACAATATGAGACATTCTCTCATAGAAAGGGTGAGACACTGACTCAACAGTTTGAGCGCTTTTCCTGCTTGATATCTGAGCTGAAAATGGTGAAACAGGAATACACCAATAGCCAGATGAACAACAGATTCCTCAGATCACTGCCTGAGAGATGGGACACATACACTATTGTCCTACGCTCTAGTGCAAATCTGGATGGCCTATCTCTCACCCAACTTCATGGGAAACTGCTTACATTTGAAAGAGAGATAGAGCAGAAGAGGAAACTGTCCTCATCAGGAAAGCTCACTGATGACTTTGTACCAGGGAATACTGCCTTGGTTGGTCATGAGTCAGAATATGCATTTGTTGGTATTGAGAGTCATTCTGGCAGTAATAGTGACAATTTATGCTTCATCATGGATGATCTGAAAGGAATAGTTGATGATGATCTAGAAGAGATGGATATTCTGAGCCAAATGGCATTGATTAATATCAGATCTCAGAAGTTCTATAAGAGAACTGGCAGGAAATTTCCTGGACTCTCTGGCAAAACCAAAGTTGGTTGACAAGAGTAAGTTGAGGTGTCACAAATGCCAAAGGCTGGGACACTTTGCAAGAGAGTGTAGATCAACTGGATCTAACTCTTCTGCACCTTTGTGACTTTTCCTAGTACTAGTCCACAAAACAGAGGGCAACATCCTCCTGGGTCTAGTCATTATTCACATCCTAGATCTCCTGACTACTTTGTTCCCCAGGGTCAAATGTCATATCCTTATCCCTGCTATTATGTGCCTCAACCAAATCCTATTCAAGCTCCAATTGCATACAACCACAAGCATTGCCTGAACACACACCTTCCCAATCTCATCAACAAACTCAACCTCAACAACACAGCTTCTTCACCCCAGGAGTTGTTGACTGGAGCAGTTTACCAGATGACTTGTCTGGTCATGAACAACTGTTCTCAGGTGCTGGTCAACATGGTAGTGAAAGTCCTTTGGAAATCTAGCTCTTATGGCTTTGGATTTGCTGATACTTCATCCACTAATGCCTCTACATCAAAGGTATCACAGGTATCCTCTGAGGCAAAAGCCAAATTATGTTCTGAACCATGCATAGCAGCATTTGCATCTATTAGAGAAGCAAATGTAGCTTTAATCAATAAGAACATTGAGCTAGAACAAATAATTTCCAAAAGCAAAGCTGAGTTTGAGTCTGTGCTTAATGATAAAAATGATGAGATTTACAAACTGAAATGCCAAATAACTGATGATAAGGCTAGGGAAGAGATACTTCTAGAGAAGTATAAAGATCTCAAAGAAACCCTTGCAGTTACCCAGGTAGAGTGTGATAGATGGGTACAATCATGCAAAGGTTTTGAAATGCTTCTTAGTAAGCAATCTGCTTCCAATGTGAAGTTTGGCATTGGTTACAATCACACTGCTCCACCTACAGATTTTACTCCAAGAGCATAGGTAGAATCTGATGGTGAGAGTAATAACCAATCCATCTCATCATGTGATCTACTTTCTGATACAGCACAATCAGAAGTAGAAGTCAGCATCAAGCCCTCTCAGAAAATATACAGATGGTTGATGGTTCCAATGCTGACACTCACATGATCAATGAGTTGATCAACTCAGGAGTTAATTCTGAAAGTCCTGAAAGGACTAGAGAGCAGGATTTACACCTGAAGTTCAAACTCCAACTACTGTCAGTACTGAAAAGAAGAAAACTGTCAGTAGAAAGAGTTTGAAGGCTACTAAAGAGGAAGTCAAGAAAGCAAACAATGCTTCCAAAGCACTGAAGAACAAGTCTTCGGTTGCTTCACCCTCCTTAGTTGATGATCAACCTAAGATGAAGAAGAAACCATGTGAAGTATGTGGCTTGTTTAATCATCTTACAGATGATTGCTGGTACAAAAGAGGTTCCAAACTCAAACAAAAAGAAGAAATTAAAGAGAATGATTAAAAATGAAAACTGAGTTTGAGACCACATTTGTATGAGCAACATCAAATCCTGTAACCCTTAAGTCCTCAAAGAAATCCAAAAAGGAAGGGGTTAAACAGGTGACAGCTGAGAGTGCTCAGAAGAAGAAGGTGCAACATAGGAACTTATCAAACTCCACTGGCAAGTGTCTAATGAGCTGAAAGCTTTATCACAAAATCAGACACAGCTGGTTATGATGGTTCAACATCTGTTGGGTAGAGTTAACCAATTAGATGTTCCTATGTTGAAACCACAGAAAAGGAGATCCAAGCCAAAGGATTCCTCTTCTTCACCATCTTCTTCCTCTCAGGCTGTTGTTTCAAATAAACCTGTTGTTTACCATCTATTGATGAGACCAGGCCCAAAACCAAAAAGGTTTGGGTCTCCAAAACTAATGATTGTTTATTATTGCAGGGTTCTCAACATGCAAAGTAGCATCTGGTATGTAGACAGTGGGGGATCTATGCACATGACTGGGAACAGCTCTCTTCTTCATGACTACTCTCAAGGAAAGAAGGGTTTTGTTTCTTTTGGCAATGATGCTAGAGGTTACATCATTGGAAATGGCTTTGTCTCAATGGAGAAATCAAGTTTGATGATGTTAATCATGTGGAAAATCTCAAGTACAATCTCTGAGTGTCAGTCAAATGTGTGATAAAGGCCATGTTGCTCTTTTCACCAGTCAGAACTGTAGGATTCTATCATCCAAAGTTCTGCATTTGATTGACAAGGTGTTGGATGATCACACTCTCCTGAGAGCCAACAGGACAGGAAGAGTGTATGCCTTAGATCTTTCCAGGAAATAGATCTCAGAGGCAATCCTTGCCTATTTTCCAAAGCTTCTCAAGAATCTAAACTGTGGCACAGAAGGCTGGGTCATGTTAATTTCAAAAACATGAATCAGCTTATCCACAATAGTTTAGTCAGAGGCTTACCAATAAAGGAGTTCCACTGTGATGAAACCTGCACTGCTTGTTTAAAAGGAAAACAACACAAGTCTCATTCCTCCTATTGAAGAGCCTAAGTCCACTGCCTGCTTGCAATTACTTATGGATCTATTTGGTCCTGTGAGAGTGATGAGCATGGCAAAGAAGAAATACTGTTTGGTAATTGTGGATGATTACTCCAGATTGTATGGACTTTCTTTCTACATTCAAAGGATGAGGTTGCTCAGAAGGTTATTAACTTTGTGTTTATATTGAGAAGCAGTATTCCCTTCCAGTCAAGTGTATCAGGAGTGATAATGGAACTGAATTCAGAAACCATACACTTGATGACTTCTATCTCTCAAAGGAAACAAAAGGCAGTTTAGCATCCCAAGGACTCCAGAACAAGATGGAGTAGTGGAGAGAAAGAACAGGACCCTCATTGAAGCTGCAAGGTCCATGCTGGCTGACTCTGGTTTGCCACTAACCTTTTGGGCTGAAGCTGTAACACAGCTTGCTATGTGCAAATAGAGTTTTAGTAAATCAGAGGTTGATGAAGACTCCATATGAAGTTCTCCATCACTTGGCTCCTCTAATTTCATTTTTCAAAGCATTTGGGTGTCCCTGTTTATTCTCAACACAAAGGATCAACTCCATAATTTGATCCTAAGGTGGATGCAGGGTATTTTGTTGGTTATTCATCTACTTGCAAGGCATACAGAGTCTTCAACTGCAGAACAAGATAGTTGAAGAGACTTTGCATGTGAAGTTTAATGAATCTCCTTTGGACAAGATTCCACAAAACCCTGTGGAGTGTTTGATTTGGACATACTGCAATATGTTCCTTATCAACCTCCAGCTGTTGCAGATCCTGTGGATAAATCATCTTCTGCAGCATGTCTTCCACCTGGTGGTATTGATGATGATGATGATAATATCAATACTCACTATTCAAGTTTAGTGACCAACTACTGTGTCTGCTAAACTTGATGTTCCTGTAGCTTCAGCAGTTCCATCCATAAAAATGCTGATGAGATCTCTGTTTCCTCTACATCTTTTGAGTTACCATCTAATTCTTGGTTTCAAGAGTCTACATCAACATCTGCTACTGCTGAAGGTTCTACAAACACTTGCACAGATCTCATTGTTTATCAAGAACTGAAGAATCACCCCATGTCTCAGATTATTGGTGATATCAATGCTGGTGTTTCAACCAGAAGTCAATTGTCTAACTTCTGCTTCTATGCTCTCTTCATCAGTCAGCTAGAGCCAAAGAACTACCATGTTGCTTTGAGAGACAATGGATGGGTTGAAGCTATGCAGCTTGAGCTACTTCAGTTCAAGAAACAGCAAGTGTGGGAACTTGTTCTCTTCCTCAGGTAAGTGTGCAATAGGCACTAAATGGGTGTTTAGGAATAAAACTGATGAAAATGGGCTTATTATTAAGAACAAGGCTAGACTGGTTGTACAGGGGTTTTCACAAGAAGAAGGTATTGACTATGATGAAACCTTTGCCCCTGTAGCCAGACTAGAGGCAATTAGATTGTTCTTAGCCTATGCTGCATTCCACAATCTTAAAGTTTTTCAAATGGATGTCAAAAGTGCATTTTTATATGGTAAAATAAAGGAAGAAGTTTATGTGTGTCAACCACCAGGATTTGAGGATAATAAACATCCTGAATGGGTGTATAAACTTGATAAGGCTCTGGGTTGAAACAAGCTCCTAGAGCCTGGTATCAGACACTCTCTACTTTTCTTCTTAAGAATAATTTCACTAGAGGCTCCATTGATAAAACTTGTTTATTAAGAAGGTGGATCAGCATAAGCTACTGTTCAGATTTATGTTGATGATATTATTTTTACATCCTCTGATCCCCAGTTGTGTGATGATTTTACAACATTAATGAAAAAGAGGTTTGAAATGAGTGCAATGGGAGAATTACAGTTCTTTTAGGCTTGCAAATCAAACAAAAGGCTGATGAACTTTTAATCATCAGTCAAAATATACCAAAGATCTTTGAATAAGTTTGATTTACAAAATGCTTTTAGATGTATGATTGGGTCCTTGATGTATTTAACAGCTTCTAGACCAGATATTATGTTTGCTACATGTGTTTGTGCTAGATTTCAGGCTGCTCCTAAAGAGTCTCATTTGATTGCAGTCAAGAGAATCTTTAGATATTTGCAAGGTACACAATCTCTAGGTTTTGGTATTCCAGTGGACACTCTTTCAAATTAGTTGCTTTTTCAGATAGTGACTATGCAGGTGCAAGTTAACTAGAAAGTCAACTTCTGGTGGTTGTCAATTCCTAGGCAACTATTTGATTTCTTGGCAGAGTAAGAAACAAACATCTGTTGCTACATCAACTGCTGAGGCCGAGTACATGCTACTGCAAGTTGCACCTCTCAGGTACTCTGGCTTCAGAACAACTTCTGCATTATGGCATTACAGAGACTAAGACTCCATTATTAATGGATAGTGCTTCAGCTCTGTGTATTGTCAAAAATCCAGTCCAGCACTCTAGGACCAAACATATAGAGATCAGACATCATTTTATTCGGGATTGCTTTGAAAAAGGTGTGATTGATCCTAAGTTTGTGCCTAGTGCTGATGAGCTTGCAGATATTTTTACTAAGCCTTTGGATAGTTCTACTTTCCAAAAACATGTGTTAAGGCTTGGTTTGCTGCAGCTAGAATAAGTGACAATACTGATGATTTCAGTAATAATTACTGGTGATCATTGGTACCCATGTCACATATAAGTACTATGAGTCTTTCATCTTCAGTAGTTTTATAACTACTGATGGCTAAATGCCTCACAAGTACTGACGTACTTTATCTGTTCCAAACTACTAATGTAGTTACAAACTATGATGTAGTTACAACTACTGAAATCAGTATCAACAGATAAGTACTGACGTCCTATGAAACACCTGAAAATCAGATGCAAAGTCTGATAAGTGTTGAGGATAGTATGAAACAGCTGAAAGGCTATGAATAGACGAAAACTACTGAAGAGAACTTTCTCTTCAGTTGTTTCAACAACTGATGGTTCATTCTAAACAACTGAAGCAAAACCATGTCTTCAGTAGTTTTATAACTACTGATGACTAATACCAAGTCTTCAGCTGTTACAACTACTGATGACAAAACCACTGTCTTCAGTAGTTTCACAACTACTGATGACAAACACCAAGTCCTCAGTTGTTTCATCATCTGAAGTCAAAACCACGGCTTTCAGTAGTTTTCTAACTACTGATGCCTAACACCACGACTTCAGCTGTTTCAACGTCTGAAAGGGTAATACCATGTCAACAGTCGTTTACAACTACTGATGACTAACACCACATCCTTCAGTCGTTTTCTAACCCGTACCCTATAAATATCTCTGACCTAATCCTTCAAAGCTTCATCTTCTTCAAACCTAACGTTCCTCTCCAAAACTTCTCTTTCTGAATGGGTCCATGCAAATCAAACCGCGACACAACTGTGTAGCTTACCTTACTAAATCGCCAATCTGGGCTAAGTTCGATACTGCTATCGATCTTATGGTCCAGTCATAATACAAAACGGCATTTCATCTCAATCCCATTCTACATGCCGAATCCCTCAAACAGTTTTGGATGAACGTCACCATCACCACTGGGGAGAACAACACACCATCTCTCGGTCGGTCGTCAACAACAAAGAAGTGGTTATCACTCCGAAATACTTCGCCAAACTCTACATCTGGATGATGCCATTTCTCCTGCTAGATATCCCAAGGGCACAACTGATCTATCCTTTGCCCATCATGGATATCAGGGCAACCTTAGTGCCTCCACTATAATGAAGAAACATTTCCATGACGCTGAACGTCTAATTTTTCACATGGTAAATGTATGTTTGGCTCCTAAGACTTCATCTTGGGATCAAATGTCTACGAAGTGGCAGCAGGTAATGTATCTATTCTTGAGCAACAGCCTCTAAATTTTTCAGAAATAATATTTTCCGAGCTCAAGGATATGGCTCAAAAACTAACTGCTAACCGTTGGATATTATATCCACGGTTCATAATGGCCATCATTACAAACTAGCTTCAAGCTGAGGGATTGTTGGCCTGGGAGTCCCTGCTACGGCTGTTCTGCCTGAAGTATACTCCCGGCACAACTCTGACCACACACTCAAATTGGCTGCCAAGCTGCGCAAACCACGCAGCTGGAACCCACAGCCACCCATCCAAATCAAAAGTCCCCACCAACCCACCAAAAAGAAACCCAAAACGGCTACTCAAGGAAATGAGTCCCCTGAGGATGCCCCTACAACACAAACGCAGGATATATCCACTGGTTATAACCCCCTAGTGGATATCAGGACTCTTCCAGCCATAGCCGCTCAGGATTCCTCTCAACAGGAGCCTGCAGCAACCACACAAGGGGTACCCACACATCTGGGATCTTCCTCACTTGAGGGGATTGCCATTGAAGAGCACCTTCCTCCCCAGGTGCACACTGCTTCTATCCCTTCACCCCATGCAACCGCCCCCCACAGCCCAACATTGATCGTTGCACAGGTGCTGACTCAATCGCACTCCTCACCCCCTCCCCAGATACCACTTACTACTAGGAACACCTCTACCATTGAGGGAGAGGACCAAAGTGCAATTGAGAACCACAGCATAGGGGTTTACCACTTCTATCTCCTGTGTAGATAGGGAGATTAGAATATCTAGTGAGGCTACCACCTCTTCTGCATAAGCACATGATCAGACTGAGGCTGGTAACATTGCTAAGACCTCACTAGAGGCAACAGCTGATGATGGACATAGTCCTGAGGCTGGAAGTCCCCAGTACCAAGACAAAGGGGCACATGCTACAACTGGTCTACACCCGTGCATGTTCATCCTGCTCCAAGGAGGAGGTCAGGTGATTCAGCTTCTGCTGATGATGACCTGGGCTTTTTCTATGATGTTCTTGCCCAGAAACAATCCTTGAGGAGGAAGTCAGTAGGCTGCAAAACCTACTTGACCAACTCTCTCAAGGAGAAAGACCATCTGCCTATACAAACCCACAGATGGCACCTTCAGTTGAAGGTTCCCCAAACACTGAGCCACTCCCAACAACTCAGCCACCTGCCTCTGCTTCTGGCACTATTTCTCAGGAACAGAACCCTCCTGAGCAAATAGTTGATGTCCTTCAAAATTCCCTCCCTCTCATCACACCCATAATCACTGACATTGTGACTAAAGCCATTGATGAGAGGCTTTCCTCAACTTTACAACCATTGATTGATGCTGCTGTGCAAAAGACACTTTCTGCGGTACAAACCCCTACCACCAATGCATCTAAAAAGGGGGAGAGTACTGCAGTGAAAGAAAAGAAGAGGAAAAGAACAGAGGATAAGAAGGCCCAAGAGCAAGCCCAGGAGGTGGAAAAAGAAAAGCAACAACTGATCACCTATAAACGAAAGAAAAGTGCTGATGATCAACCTACTGCTGAAGAAAAATCCTTGGAAGAGCTGGTAAAAGATGCTGATGATACACACAGCCGATCCATGGATAAAATCATTGAGCAAATCTTCAGGCAAGGTTTTGATACAGCCACATTAGATAGTGAATCAGGAAGTTGGAAGTGGAGGAGATTCAAACCCGATGGGCTGGGTATGATGTACTGGAGAAGGAAAGATTGGAGATCATGATCCGTTTCATTGCCAAATACTTAGGAAGATCTTTGATGGAGATTCGTGCGTGGACCAGAGACAGTATTCTGGCTATAGCCACCAGAATCTGTCTGTCTGAGCAATTCCACAAGGGGATTATCATTGAAGCCCTTGATGAGGCTGGGGCTGGAAAAAGGTTTGAAATGGCAAGACTTACAAAGGCTAAACTCACAACCAAGATGTTGGAACAACCTTCCCTTCCACCCACTCAAAAACAGCCTACCCCTCAAATCTCCAAACAATCTCAAAGCCCAAATCCAAACAACCACAATCACAACCCACAAAACCAACTCCCTTACCATCTAAACCAATAGCCGATGATGCACCTAAGAAGAAGAGAGAAGGGTGTTGAGGCTAGAAGAAGAAGAAGAAGAGGATGATGTGGAAGAAGATAGGATGCCTTTGTCTGCAGTCCTAACACTGGCGAAAGCCAAACCTATGCCCATCATTCCACCTCACAGATGGATGTTGTGAGAGTAAAAATTGAAGAAGAGGAGCAGCAAAAGCTTCATGATGATGAAATGCTATTTTTTTTTTTTTTTTTTGCCTCCGTGGAAAGGATGATTCGTTCGGATCGACATGAGAGTCCAACTACATTGCATTGCCAGAATCCAGGCTTTCATGCATGAATGAGGTTTTCATGGATTATATGAGGAAATGATTGACAAAACCTATGCTGCCTCCTCATCAATTATCAGCATGAAGAAAGAAGCTCTAAGATTGTACACTCTCGCCAACACATTTCAATATCAGAAGGAAAGGGTGAGAGTATGCCCTGATCCAAGGGTGGCTCACATGATTGTAAAGAAAGACATTCCTTCGAGATACAAGGGTCAAGTCAAGAGGATCGTAGATGAAGAGATCACAGTGGCCCTTGTACCCTAGGAGATTGTCGAAGATTTCAAGAAGGCCTACGAGACTAAACAACCACCCCAGAAGATGCTAGAGAACAGAATTATCAAAAAGGGGTTAGTCTACAAGAGGCTTGAGAACTTCAAACAGAATGAGCTCAGTCTGCTACTCCAAGGGAATCATCCTGATGAGTTTGCATATAGACAAATTACAACAGTTGAGCTCAAAAACGGCAAACAGGCCAAGTACATCTCAGAGCTGTATGGGCGAGAAGGATTGTTTGATGGTGAAGCCGAGAACCTGACCATGGAAGAAAAAATCATGTTTCTCAGAGCCTACACCAGAGAATCCTACAGGCTCATACACGGGAAGTAGATCTCATGAACGGGATAACAACTCTGTGTCCAGTTCCCCAAAACAGAGTTCCCATTCATATCTTGCCAAACAAATATCAGAGACTTCTTCCCAGGCCGGAGCTTATATGGGTCATCTTCTCTACTGATCAAGAAGGAAAAAGACTAACTTTTCTGCCAACAATAAGTGGGATAATAAATAAATTAGAGGTTTTGGCTGCATTGGTTCAGGGGGAGTTTGTTGGACCAAAAGAACCAATGAGCCAAGATCAGAAAACCTCTAAGCCACATGTTCACAACAACTGCTGAAAGCTTCATCAGCAGTTTGACAAGTGCTGAAGACTTCAACAGCTGAAGATCAAGTGCTGAAGACTTCAACAGCTGAAGAACTAAATGCTGAAGTACAATAGCTGAAGAAAGTGCTGAAGTTGAAGTTCAAAGTACTGAAGTACAACAGCTGAAGAGTTTACAAGTGCTGAAGATCAACAACTGATGTACAAAGTCTGAAGACAAAGACTGAAGACATCAGCTGATGATATCTACTAAAGTCATCAGCTGATGAAACGTCTGAAGTTCAAGTCTGAAGATCAAGTACTGAAGTTTCAGTAGTTTGTCACAACTGCTGAAGAGTACTTCTTCAGTAGTTGTGATATCAGTAGTTTTATATTTTTACTTTCAGTAGTTTTGTAAAACGACTGAAGAGCTTGTTCTTCAGTCGTGTAGTTTCAGTAGTTTTATGTCTTTCAGTAGTTATAACAACTGATAACACTTAGCATTTTGTAAGGAGATGTCAGTTGTTTTGACATCTTCACTAGTTGTGTTTCAGTTGTAATAAATATGTTAGATGTCACTATCAAGTGACATCAGCAGACGTCACATCTCTTATATAAGAGGTGTCGACCTAATTGTAATTGTGACATTCTGTTACCACGAAAGTGAATATTAAATGAAATATATTTGCAGAAATTCTCTCTCTATAACCATCTTTGTTCTTCATTGAATATCGTTTTGTTCTTGTGAATTGACTAATTCATTGCTCGATTTCCGCTGCTATACTCTCTAATCAATCAAACATAGATCACTGATCCTAACAATGTATTATTCTTCCTTGGAGTCTTTAAGACAACCCATTCTTTAGGAATCTAAAATCCAGGTTTCAAAATGTAGCAATGAGTGTATGTAAAGTGAGTGGAATATTTTTTTGTGCAGATCTGAGACACGCTTAGCAGATTGAAATTCAGTTGTTCACAGTAGTCACTCTGTCAAAGCTCAGCATCCTATTTGTCACAGATCACTCCTGTAATTCTACCACCTTCTGAATCTCCAACGAATGCCACAGTAGTTCTTGTATGTGCTGGAAGTCGTGAAGGAGGGAACATCTCCAGTCATGTGTCGGGAGCATCCATTGTCTACGTACCTAGGCTATTAGACCTGTGTGGATGAACCTGGAAGCAACAAAACTAATTAGAATAAGGAACCCAAGCAATGATGGTTGGGTTTCCCGTTCTTATTCATGATAGTGACCTCCTGGTATTTTCTCTAAATTGTGATTTGGATGGAGTTGTCCTGGGAGATTTTTGGTAATGAATGGGTGAGTTCTCATCAACATTACTTACGATTCAAATGAATACTTAAATCGTTGGTCTCTGTTTCTTTGTAAAAATTTAGCCCGTTTTTCATTATCAGAAGTAGATTTTTGTTTTGGAAGGTCAAATTGGTGTTTCATTATGAGATGATTCTGTTATCCTTCCTCAATTCCTTCAAATATTTATGTCATTTGTTGATCTAGGTCTCCTAGATTGAGTATTATGAAGATGAGGTCTGACGAGTGCATCATAGTAGGTGTTTTTGAGATGGGCTTGTGTTGGGAAATTCTCAACCCCTTCTGATTGAAGTAACAATCAGATGTATTATGATTGCTCATGTCACAAATTGAACAATACTTGTTGAAATAGCAATTTTTTGTTGAGTGATTGTTTATATCATAGATAGAACTATTGATTGAAGAAGCATTTATCTGTCTTGTGATTTAACATTTCACAAATGTCATAATACATTTGTGTTCTTGAATCAGATTTTTCCTTGTGTGACTCAACTGATATTTTCTTTTGATGAGTCACTTTCTTTTCTTAGGTGATGAATCAGAATCAACCCTTTAGTAGTTTGCTTCACAACACTACTTTGTTAATTGTCTGGGTTGTTTCTATTTCTTCAACCTATTTCTTACTTCTTTCTCAAGCTGGTCAACATGTTTCTTGTACAGATATCAACCCAACTCCCTGCCTAATCTTGAAGACTGAGGGTGTGATGAAGTCTTATGTGTTGAACTCAGTGTTACAGTTTGTTTCTTTTGCAGTGAAACCTTTTCTGATTTGCTTGAATTTTGTGGAGATATAATCTCATTATCAGAACTACTCTCAGTAGTAGGTTTCACTGTCTTGACATATTTCTTTTTGCCTTGTAAAGCAGATTGTATAAATTTTATAAATGGTACAATTGCTTTTACAGGGCTTGATGGTTTCATGACACTCACTGTCTTGTCTGAACACTCTTTGATTTTGATTTGGTGACCTAACTTGATTTTATCCTCATTGGTTTCAACATAAACATCTGGTTTGTTTTCAGGATTGGTCACCTGTTTTACTACAGATTTAGGTTCCATAGTTTTAGGTTCAATTGCTTCAGAGAGTGAGAAAGATTAAGGCATGACAGTGTGTTCAATTGATGAGAGATTTAATTTTGATTTCAAAGTTTTTTATTTCTCTCTTCATCATCTCTGACTTTACCTCTTCTTCTTTGATTTTATCAGCCAGTTTGTGATTATGCTCCCTATACCCTTGCAATTCACTAATGCATTTTTCACTACAAAGGTTAGATTTTACCTCAGTAGGCATTGGAGATGGTCCATCATTGATGTGAGCCATAAGAGCATGATTTTGAAATTGAGGCTTGACTTCCTCTGCATACGCACTCCAGTCACATAGTCTATCTTGCTTTATCACTAGAACACTGGCTGAAGACTGACTGCTTCCATGAGCTTGATTTGTCAATTGGGGTGGATTCTGATATGTTTGGTGTTGATGATACTACTACTTTTGGTTGTTTGAGTGAAAGCTTGAGTTAGGCTGTGAGGATGATTAGCCTGGAGAGTTCCTTTGATAGTTGTTTCTCTTAGGGGCATTGCACTCTCTTGAAAAGTGACCTGTCATGCCACAGTTAAAGCATTTCACCTTGGATTTATCATATCCAAGTTTTGTATTCTCATTCAGGCTCAGCTTTCTTCCTTTTCTGAAGAATTTCTTAGCTCTCATTGCAATCATGGCCATTTGCCATTGTAGATCCATTTCTTCCACATCATCTGGATACATTCCTCCAGAACTTCTTGAATAAGATGAGCAGAAGTGAGTCTTCCTCCTAAGTAGGCTTCAAAGCTTGCAACAAATGCATTGTAAGTTTCCTTTTGTTATTTTGATCTTGAGTCTTTCGGATTGGTTTGAGGAGCAGTAGGGACTCTGGAAGTTTGAGGAGCAGTAGTGACTCTACGTGTTTGAGAAGAGGTTGAAGGATGATTGATGGGTGGATTTGCAATGAACCCAGTGTTGTTCATTTGATCTCTTCATGAGATAAAATCATCTTCCTTAGTGATGAAGGCATTTTCCATAGAATGAGACTCTGATGGAAATTTGTAAGCCTCAATCACTCTTGGTCCACCAAGATTTCTACTTCTTTCATCAAGTTCTAAAGCTTCAATTTTGGCTATCATGATGTCTAAAGTAGTACTCTCAAGATCAAGAGTATTTTTCAGCATGGTTACATTCTGTTTCCAACTTTCAGGAAGGCTGTGAAGCATCTTTTTGTTTAATTCTTTAATCTTGTAAGTGACTCCCATGATTTCCAAGTCATTTACTAATTATACAAATCTGTGCAGTTGTTTAGATATTGATTCTCCCTTGGTGTGGTGGAATGTTTTATACTGATTAACAAGCTTGTCTTTGTTGATTTCAGCCACCTCACTGCTTCCTTCACACATGATATTGAGTGCATCCCACACAAATTTTGCAGTTCCATACTTCTCTAATCTTTTCACCACATCCATATTGAGTGCTTGACTTAGAATTGAGTAGGCTTTAAGGTCTATTTTGAGGTTCTTGTAGTCTTCTTCATCTAAGGTCAGATCTTCAATGGGTATTCTAGCAGTTCTGTATATTGCAGCTTGATCTGCAGACGGAGTAACAAGGATGTGTGGCCCCTTGCATATTAAGATCCAGAAGTCAGGATCTACACCTGTGATGTAATTCCTAAACATGATCTTCCCCTATTTAAACTCAGATTTATGTTTAAGCATTGGAGATTTAGGTGTATGACCAAGTTTTGAGTAGCTGTTAGAATCCATTTTAACTATGTGTTTAATTGTTTTAATATAGATTTAGATGATTTTTATGATTGATTAGTCCAACTAGTCCAAACAGTTCAAACGGATTTCAGAACCAGATCTGTGATGGTATTTGAGTTTCTTGATGTTGTGAGTATTTTGGTGAGTATGTGTTGACAAGAGTAGTTTCTGCTTTTTACTAAGTAGAGAATATGATATACTCTACTAGCAACTCGATTATCAGATCAATCGAATTCTATTAAGTTCTTGCGTAGATCTGAAAGAGAATCGACAGCCAAAGCTCTGATACCAATTGACTGGGGTTGAGTAAGAGTGAGATTCTTACTGTGAATCGTATATGGTAATCAAGTCAGCGATTTAAAGGCGGAAGCAAACAATCAAAGAACATTCAATGCAAGAAAATTACTCATAAGTGCTTTTGTATTGTATATATGAAAGTTGATAAATTACAGAGAATAATTACAACCAAGATTCTCTATCTATCAGCCGTCACCTCATGTACGAGGTATCTATTTTATTTATAGGAAAACAAGATGCCTTTTACAAAATAACTAAACTACCCCTGACCTATTACATCAGAACTACTCTAAGTCTTCATCCGTATCTTTGCTTGTTCATCCACATTGACAAATGCGGATGAGTTAACTTGATAAGCATTTTTTCACTTGCCCATCCGCATTAGTATGTTGGTCATCTGCATTGGTTAATGCGGATGAACAAATACTTATGCGTATTTGTTCGGCCATCTACATTTGTCAAATGCGGATGAGCAAAGTCTTGTCCACATTAACTTTTAGTCTTCCGCATTAGTCAATGCGGAAGAGTAAATACTTGTCCGCATTAGCACTACGTCTTCCGCATTGACATATACGGAAGGCAACACTTGTTCTTTTCCTTAGCAGAATTTCATCCGCATTTCTTCTTGGACTTAATGGATTCCAGCAAAACAATCATCAAATCACCCGTTGAGTTAGCATGTATGATCCTTTCAGTGGTCCAACAGAATAAGATGGTCTGAACTGAAGAAGTTGGTGATCGAGGAGTTTTGTCCTAATTAAGAAATAGATAAAGTTGAGAGAGAGTTCCCGCAACTGGAGACGGGAACCATGACACATCAGCAGTACACCACGAAGTTCAACAAAAGGGCATGTTTGGTGCCGGACAGGTGACACCTCTGTCTTGAAAGATCAAGAGGTATATTCAGGGTTTGCTAGCGGATGTTCGTAGGCACATGATCGTTGACCGACCGAGCACGTTTAGGTCGGCGGTGGATTTGGCAGGGAGACTGTATGATGAGAGAACGGTGGTGGTGACTAGAGGTAGCAAGAAGGGTGGTGGTGATAAGAACTGGCATGGGAAGAGGTTTGGTCAGGGTGATGCCTCGACGGGTAATAAGAAGGCACGGGTGGATGACCGCTGTGTGGTCGCATCGGGTGCGGGTTTGAAAAAGTGTGGTAGGTGTGGAAAAGAGCATAGTAGGGAGTGCATGCTGGGGTCGACCTTGTGCATAATGTGGGAAGTGGGGCACATGGCAAGGGACTTTCGTACGATCCGGTGCTTTAACTGTGGCGTGGAGGGCCAGGTAAGTAGGGATTGTAAGAAGCCGAGGGCTGAGGGTTCCGGGACGAAGAAGACGGGGAGTGAAGGACCGAGGGTGAGCGCCAAGGCATTCATTATCATATAGGAGGAAGCTAGACGAAACCTGATGTTGTGTCCGGTACGTTTCTAGTGAACCAAACTTTAGCTTCTGTGTTATTTGATTCGGGTGCCAGTAAAAAGTTATTTGATTCGGTACGTTTCTAGGATGAAGAAGACTTTAAGGGCGAATTGTGTGTCGTAAGAAGATGATTCGTTTGACAGTGCCTGACGGGAGCTCGGTAACTGTTTGTGGGGATCAGGTCACGACGATCCCGAAAGTAATCTCAATGGCGGTGGTGGGAAAGTGTATGAGGCGTGGATGTAGTGCCTACTTGGCTTATGTAAAGGATGTGGATACACCAACACCACAACAGTCTGATGTACTGATTGTGTGTGACTTTCCAGACGTGTTCCTAGAAGACTTACCAAGAGTGCCACCTAATAGAGAGATCGAGTTTCAGATCAATTTGATACTGGGTGCCCAACCTATTGCCAAGGCACTGTATCGGTTGGCTCCTATGGAAATGAAAGAGTTGATGGAACAGTTGCAAGAGCTGCTTGATAAGGGGTTCATTAGACCGAGTATCTCTCCTTGGGGTGCTCCGGTCCTGTTTGTGAAGAAGAAAGATGGTAGTATGAGGATGTGTATTGACTACCGTGAACTGAACAAGTTGACAGTCAAGAAACGATACCCCTTACCGAGAATAGATGATTTGCTCGATCAGCTTCAAGGTGCCAGTTGGTTTTCAAGGATAGACCTTCGATCAGGCTACCATCAGCTGAAGGTGAAGGAGCATGACATCCCTAAAACAGCTTTTCGCACGCGTTTCTTGTCATGTCTTTTGGTTGACGAACACACAGCTGCTTTTATGGATCTCATGAATCAGTTTGTCGGCCGATGTTGGATAAATCAGTGATTGTGTTTATTGATGATATTCTGATTTATTCGAAGAGCGAGATTGAGCATGTTGGCCACATTCGAGAGGTTTTGGAGACGCTGAGAAGGGAGAAGCTGTACGCCAAGTTCTCTAAGTGCACGTTCTGGTTGTGCGAAGTTAAGTTCTTCGGTCACGTGGTAAATCCCGATGGTATTATGGGGGACCTAGCAAAGGTGTAGGCAGTGATGCAATCGAAGTCTCCAGAGACGCCATCCGAGGATTCGTAGTTTCTTGGGTTTGGCGGGTTATTACAGAAGATTCATTCAAGACTTTTCTAAGATCGCTTCTCCAATAACCAAGTTGACCCAGAAAGATGTGAAATTTCTATGGGGTCAAGCTCAAGAGGAGGCATTCGAAGAATTGAAGGCGAGGTTGACTCAAGCTCTTGTTCTGTCATTACCCGATGGAAGTGAAGATCTGGTGTTTATTCTGATGCTTCCTACTCGGGGTTGGGGTGGGCGTTAATGCAGAGAGGGAAGGTTATAGCCTATGCATCTTGACAGTTGAAGGTTCATGAGGTCAATTATCCTACTCATGATTTGGAGCTAGCAGCCGTGGTCTTTGCGTTAAAGATTTGGAGGCACTACCTTTATAGGATGAAGTTCACCATATTCATTGACCTCATGAACCTTCAACTTTTGGGATACCTAAGCTATAACCTTCCCCCTCTGCATTAACACACACCCCAACCTCGAGTAGGAAGCATGAGAATAAACCACCAGATCTTCACTCCATCGAGTAATGACAGAACAAGAGCTTGAGTCAATCTTGCCTTCAATTCTTCGAACGCCTTCTCTTGAGCTTGACCGCATACAAACTTTACATCCTTCTGGGTCAATTTGGTTAGTGGAGAAGCGATCTTAGAAAATTCTTGGATGAATCCCTTGTAGTAGCCCGCCAAAGCCAAGAAGCTACGAATCTCGGATGGCGTCTTTGCAGACTTCCATTGCATCACTACCTCCACCTTTGTCGGGGGGGTCCATAATCCCGCCAGGATTCACCACATGACCCAAGAATGAACTTCGTGCAACCAAAATGCACACTTGGAGAACTTGGCGTACAGCTTCTCCTTCCTCAGCGTCTCTAGAACCTCCGAATGTGACCGGCATGCTCTATCTCGCTCTTCGAATAAATCAGATGTCATCAATAAAAACAATCACTGATTTATCCAACATTAGCTGATACACTCGATTCATCAGATCCATAAAAGTAGCTGGCGCATTGGTCAAACCAAAAAGACATGACAAGAAACTTGTAGTGACCATAACGCGTGCCAAAGCTATTTTAGGGATGTCCTGCTCCTTCACCCTTAAATGATGGTAGCCCGATCGAAGGTCTATTCTTGAAATCAAACTGGCACCTTGGATTTGATCAAAAAAATCATCTATTCTCGGTAAGGGGTATCGGTTCTTTACCGTCAACTTGTTTAGTTCACGGTAGTCAATACACATCCTCATACTACCGTCTTTCTTCTTCACAAACAGCACCGGAGCACCCGAAGGAGAGATACTCGGCCTAATGAACCCCTTATCAATAAGCTCTTGCAGCTGCTCCATTAACTCTTTCATCTCCGTCAGAGCCAACTGATACAGTGCCTTGGCAACAGGTTGGGCACCCGGTATCAGATCAATCTGAAACTCAATCTCTCTATCACGTGGCACTCCTGGTAAGTCTTCTGGTAACACGTCTGGGAAGTCACACACAACCGGTACTTCAGACAGTTGTGGTGATGGTGTATCCACATCCTTTACATAAACCAAGTAGGCACTACATCCACACCTCATACACTTTCCCACCACCGCCATTGAGATTACTTTCGGGATCGTCATGACCGACGATCCCATAATCGTTACCGAACTCCCGTCAGGCGCTGTTAGACAAATCATCTTCTTGCGACACATAATGTTCTCCTTGAAGTCCGCTAACCATTCCATCCCAAGAACCTAATCAAAACCACCGAAGGTCATCACGAATGGTCTAACAGGAAATTTATGACCCTCTAGTTCCACGTCAGAACCCTCTATCATCACGGAAATCCTGGTAGACTTACCTACGGCAGTTTCTACATCAAATGGAATACGTCTACTACTAACGGGCGGCTTAACATGTCACTTCTCGTCTTTCACCCCGGAACCCTCAGCCCTCAGCTTCTTACAGTCTTTACTCATATGACCACTTTCCCCACAGTTGAAACACCTCACACCCCTGCAATCCCTAGCCATATGACTTGGCTTCCCGCACTTGAAACAGACATTGAACCCCCACCTACACTCACCACTATGCTCCTTCCCACATTGCCACACTCTTCAATCACGTACCCCATATGACTACACGGCGATCATCCACCTGTGCCTTCTTGTTACCCGTCGAGGCATCACCCCGACCAAATCTTTCCATTTTAGTTCCATTCACCACCACCCTACTTGCTACCTTCAGCCACCACCACCACGGCTCTCTCATCTACAACCTCCCTGCCTAATCTACACCAACCTGAACATTCTCGGCCGGGCTGCGATCAGGTGCCTGTGAATATTCTCCGGCAACCCTTGAATGTACCTTTTAATCTTTCATGACAAAGGTGTCACTTGGTCTAGCACCAGACGCGCCATCTCATTGAATTTAGTGGTGAACCGCTGATATGTCATGATTCCCACCTCCAGTTGCAGGAACTATCTCTCAACTTTATCCATTTCTCTATGAGGACGGAACTCCTCGATCACCAACTTTTTCAGTTCAGACCATCTCATTCTCCCAATGCCCCTACTACCCTCGGCTTTGACTATATTGTTCCACCCACATAGAGGCGAGTCCATAAAAGAATGGGCAACAAACTTTACTTTTTGGTCCTCCGGCACTTGCTGATATTTAAAACAGCTTCCATTTCTCTCACCCATCAGTGAGTAGCCACAGCAGTGTCGTTACATCAAAAGTAGGGGGCTTGCATTGTTGAAATGCCCCATAATTATAGCCTCGTGTCACCTCCTGCACGGGCTCTTCTTCTTCCTCCTCATCATCAGAGAGAACCGTTCAGTCTCCAGATGCTCCGTCCTCCCGAGGACCTATTCCTTCTTTCTCTTCCCTTCCCGTACTGCCTTGATAACTTCAGTCACTACAGACGGTAAGATTGTCTGCATAACTTGATGAACTTCTTCTACAATAGCCTCGTTTACTAAGAATCTCAGATTGGCGCTTTCGTCGCCACCTTCGGATAAGGGGTCTCTGGTTCTTCAGGAACTACCTTTTCAACTCTGGGTTTCCCCTCTTGGGTCGCGGTTCAGTACCACGACCCCCACCCCATGAAGCTTTTGAAGATCTACCACCGGGCATTCACACGCACACTGAAAGATTCAAATACCAACACCGTCATTCAAGGGAACAGCTCAGTTTATGTGAAGTATAGTAAGTCCCTAATTACAGTGACCAGTTGTGATTAGCCACTTACTTTACTCTTCATACCCCAAGCATTACCTATCCTGACTAGATCAGTATCTAAATCTACAAACAACACATAAACCACATAACATGTGCACATAATACCGGTTAACATTACGAAAATACCGGATGGCAAACAGCTACTCAGATTGACATCCCTTCCCTTTCCGTCCCATTCTCAGTTTAAGTTAAGATCTATTTTGAAAATTTTACCCGTTTCACTTAAACTTTGGCTGTGATACCAACTTGTAAGGCCCCGTTCCGGGACGCTTACAGCTGGTAAATCATTACACATAAAACATATTACTTTACATTTAACATTCATAAAACATTGCAGCAGAAATATAGAAATAATGTTCATATCATTACAAATGCTTTTACAAGTTAATGCTTCATTTCAAAACATCATTCATTCACATTACAATGCAAAAACATTAATCAATAGAATGCATCGGAAAGAGCTGAGTAGCCGCCTCGTGCCATCCGCGGCAACCATTACCTACCAACTGGAAACATATAAAAGTCAGCGTTGCTGAGTGACTTCTAGTTTTAAAATAAAACATACTTTACTATCGTTAAAAATACATACTTTACTTGCATGTGATCACGCATCATTTGTACACATAGATAATATCATGCTCATATTCATCATTCGTTCATTAACTTTCTTTCACATTCATTCATACTTTCTTACTTTCATTCGTACGTTCATTTCTTTCGATGACATGTACATTACCCCGAACATTGTGCACGAAGCGGGTAACTGGGCCTGAGGTCTTCGATAGACCTCGAACATATGCACGAAGCTGACTCCAGTACTTAGGGTAAGTACATTCACCATTTATCTGTTCTCTTTCATTCCAAATCAATGCCATATGCTACACCCCGAACATTGTGCACGAAGCCGGTAACTGGGCCTGAGGTATTTTATAGACCTCGAACATTATGCACGAAGCTGACTCCAGCACCTAGGGCAAGCGGCAAAGATCTATACATATGGTAAATCACAAAGATTGGACCTCAGTGTGCATGCTTCCGGGGTAGCTAACCCGCACACCATTGAGCTAACGCCCTTCATTAGGTGTGCACCTCCATACATTTGCTTGCAAGCCTTTCTTATATTCATTCATTCATTAATGCATTCATTCATTCATCATCTTCCTCTTTTCATTATCTTTCACTTTAAGTTATATAATAATTTCATTTCATTCATTATCATCATACATGCATAGCATACATCAAGCATAATCATACAATGACATACATCATCAACATGCCCAACATAGCGTCTATGACCTCAAAAGTCAACTTATATGAACTCCCTAGAACCTTCGACATCAAAACTTACATCTACATTTTCCCCCGAAAGTCAGTAAAAAACTACGCTTTCCCCAAGTGCATAAGCCCTACATGGGCGTATGGGCACCCTTCAGTCGCATGGCCTTCTAGGCAACTGAACACCATGCGAATGGATAATATGCGATTGAACACCTATGCGAATGAACCAATGCGGATGAACACTTGTGCGAATGGACTAATGTGGATAGAACTAGGCGTATGGGCCTTAATCGCATGACTCCACATGCGAATGCCCCTCAGTCGCACGACTGGAAGACGTATGGGCTCCAGTCGCATGACCCACATGCGAATGAACCTCAATCGCAAGACTGGCACACGTGTGGACTTCAGTCGCACCACTCACATGTCATTCGGTCGCATAGCCCTAACAAGTGTAGAATGCAGATTCCTCCCAAACCCAATCTGCTATTTTCAACCTCCAAGCTCTTCCAAACCTCTTCTAAGCCCAAATCAACCATCATAAACCTTAGGAATGCATACCATAATGCCATACAAGCACACACAAGCCCGAAATCATACATCACTCGCATCATACACAAACACATACACATGGGTCAAACACACACATTTCAAAAACGGTTTTCACTATGTGTTCCAGCCCCAAATCAGTTGAAAACGGGTAAAAGAGGGGTCCTTGAACTCACTCAAACGACCACCATGAGAAGAGCTTCGAACCAACGCGCTACACCTCAACTTTCACGCCCGAAATCACAAAAACGAGCGCAAAAACCCGTTTCTTCTTCTCCTCTCCCTTTGGCTGATTTTTCACAAGTGTGAGGAGAGGGTGAGGGTTGCCCTGTCCCTTTAAATACCTCCACTCACCCAACTTTCTCTCATTGGCGAGTTTGGTCCCTCGACTTTGGACTTTATTTCGTTTTCTTCTGTCATCGGCTCTAAAGAAAATATCTGGGTGTTACAACATCAAAAGTAACAATTTGTTGCTTTGGTTGAGTCGTGTTTTGCCTTTTTCATTTGTCATTCTTTTAAGAGGGGTGGTGGAATATTTATCATTTATTTTAGCTATGAAAATATCAAATATAGCTTTGTTTTAATTGTTTGGGATATGGTGCAACAATAATGGACACATTCAAACTTGTGTAGTTTCAGAGGATGGCTGATCATTTTGAACATCAAAAGGATCCGAATCATCATCAATTGTATGTATATCAAATTCATTGATTTCACCTTGATAAATGTCTGTTGATTTGATTTTAGGTGAATTTTGACTCTTGACAAACTTGATTAAAGGTGACTTTGATAATGATGATGTAGGTTTTGAGTCATCAGTTCTATCATGATGCTCAGGTGAATCCCCATGCTTGTTTCTTATTGATTCAGGCAATAGCAAATAATGGTCACTGAATGATGGGTTAACTTTGTTGTACCTAATGCATGAACGGTCTTTTAAAACCCTTTGCTAAGACAGAATTTATTTAAACTTTTGATTACTTACTTGAAACTTTTGAAGTTTGACTTGTGTTTCAGCCTAAAGAAAAGCGAGAACTATATAGTATTATCAGGGTGAGCATGATTTCCACACACTTAGAGCATCAAATTTATATGCTACTTTAAGAGCGATTTTCGTTAATCCATGCAATATGTAAAGGCATATTGGAAAAGGAATATGATTTGGAAGCAAAAGAAAACCAACATCAAGGACTTGGCTGCTGCAAAATCAAAAGTTATTAAAGATGAGACTTGTATAGTTCAAACACCAACAAAGTGATAAATATCCAGGTGTACAAGCATCCCAAACATGCATGAAAGATTCTAATCTACGCTCTTATGCCGGTTAACAGTTTGTCTATTTACTTATGGGATGGGTTTGTGAAAACAATTCCCTGCATGCAACTATCTATTATGATAAAAAGGAGTACCGTATCATTGACCATATTGATGTGCTAAAATTTGGAAAAAAAGATCTAATGAGGCTTTAGGCTTGTCCAATTGAAGCTGATGAATCTGTTCACTTTATCATAGTTCAGTTTGGTTGATGATTATGAAGGCCCTAAATAACAAAATGTATGCTTATGGCAACAATTACAAAGTTGTAGACGTGGACTTTGGAATATTTGATTCACCAATCCTAGGGGGAGATATAAAGACTCAACCTCTAGGCTCAAGAAATCAAAAATGATATTTTGAAGGTTTGTTCATATAAGAACTTTGATCTACACAAGAAGCTAGTTCTCATGATAGACCTTTTTCTTTTAGTATAAATAGTGTTTAGTGTTCATTGTATAGATGATCCTGAAATTTCATACTTTTTGTAATCATATTATCAGAGAGCAATACAATCAAAGTTATTTAGATTGTCCTTGTGTTTGCTTGATCTCTTACTTCTTCTTGTTATTTCTTGATTCCCCGAGTGATTCATTCTGTGTTTCATTCATGAAATTGATGTACTAAATTAGTAACGATCATTACATTTCTTCTTTTGTATGATGGGTCCACCATACCCAAACACAGCAAGCAACTCTTAAGAGCATGTTGTGTATGCCTCAATTTCAAACCCTACCATTTTAAGTTACCAAAACTCTACTTTCTGGTTTACTTCATCGTGAGCATGATACTCCCCCATCTTCATGGTCTTGAATTCCTCCTACGGTAAGGTATTAGCCATAGCCTGACCTAAATCTTCACTTGTGCATTCCACCGGGGGAATTTCACACTCACCAGAGTACTTGTTGCATATTTAACTTGATCATAGCCGGCCAATTACATTTTGTAAACGCGGACTTTCTTTTTTCAAACCATTAAACAAGCTAAACCGCTTTTTCTACTCAACTATACGTGTGTGGCTTACAGTCCATGAATGCTTTGTAGGTACAACCAGGTGGTCCTATGTTAACAAATTAGAACATTATGTCTAATGCTTAGGAATTAAGTGACTAGATATTGACAAACATCAAGTTTTCCTCTTAACTGTGCACCTTGTGAAGCTACTGTAGCCTGCACGTGTTTATTGATTAGGGCTGCTAGTTCAGGTGTCATGTTGATAGGACCAATACCACGTCCACTTTTGCATCCATTCATGATGTTTTATACACATAAATACAACAATGAGTAATAACTAACTTATTAACTCATTCATATAGAAGTAAATTACAGAGAGATAAACAACCATATCATTTATAACCAAATTAATAACTCTGCATAACTAAGTTGCAATTTACTCACAAAGTATTAAATTAAATGTAACAAATTCAAAGTTTTTCAATTGGCAGAAAATAACCTTTTCCACATATGTTATGAACATTTACGCAAAACAATAATAGTATATAACTTAGTCCGGAATGATTGATCCATCACTATCTTTCTCTGCCACCTCCAGATCCTCTTCTGGTGCTTCCTCTAGTTTCTCTCGGGTTCTTCCTTAGGTTTCACTTTAGGTTTTAGTTCTCTTCCAACTTATGAATCGTTATGGTAGCATGCTGCAGTGGATTCTAAGTGTCCACCAACCTAGTATTAAGATATATGACCAGAGCCTCCAATGCTCTAACCATATCATAAAACTCATTGTGGTGATCACCTAAGTTCAGCCATACATCCTCGAGAGCCTCCAATGACATACTAGTTTATTTATGTGTGTTGTGTACTCCCGCGATTTATAAGGCCCCATTCCCGAGAAATCTCACAATTGGTTAATCATAGCATAAAATTACTTTATAAGCAAAATGTTGCAGCGGAATTAAATAAACATTCATTTAAAAGATGTAGGTCATATTGTAATCATACATTTGTCTCCTAAATACAATAAAAACAATGTACTTTTCAAATTAAAATAAATGATTTTATAAACATGGATGTCATTATTAACACGCCAAGTAGCTTCAATCTTTGTGCTATCTCAACATTATCCTTCACTTGCCAACTATTATGCATAATAGTCATCTTTCTTGAGTGAGTTTAAGTTTTAACTAATATAAGAAAGTTTAACTTTATCCTTCTTATAATGACCACGCACACATCATACTACATAACATTTCTTGTGTCTTAATAAGCATGTTCATTATCTTTCATTCTTTCATTATCTTTCACTTCATCATAAATGAGATTGCACATAGCAAGAGCCCCCGTTTCCCTGTCGGTACACATAAATGTGGTAGCTAACCCCTAACAATTGATCATACTACAAGGCACATAACCTGCTAATGAATACGGATCCATTATCGTACATCAGACCCACATAAGTGAAGTCCATCATTGTGCTTGTAAGACTTTTCATCATCATATAGGTCCGAGTAACATTCGTTAAGTTTCGATTTTCGCAATATTATCTTCCAGTTTAATATAATACTTACTTATTAAGCACACAATATATCAAGTAAAATTTACCATAAAAACATATATAACCCTTCGCGGGACAATGGGGAATGGGGGTGGCAGCCACTAACAGTGGGGTTCTAGGGGCAGCAACCCCTAGTGGGATTTGTTATAGAAAATTTTATCTTCCTGTTAAAACCTCTAGCGATCTTTGCCATTAAAAATGTATATTTAGTATAAATAACAACCACAAAATGTAGAAAAACTTGTAAATAAGGGAATCTAGAACTCACTTGGTTATAGTGATGAGCTTCTAGTCTAAGGTTTCTAATCTAGGATTACGACACATGACCTGCGTAAGTCAAATGGTTATTTTCAACCAAGTTTCGGCAGCAATTTTCGTTGGAATTCCATGAATGCGAAATTACTTGTGAAACTATAGTTTCACAATGTGAACTCATAGTTTTGTAGTATGAACTCACAGTTTTGTAGGATGCACAAACAATTTCGCAGAACATATAAAAATGACGAACCAGCCTGTATTTAACCCAAAACCGCTACTTTTTACGTCCAAATCCTTAGTTTTTCATTGGTGAATCTATATATAAAATTTTTACATGATTTCATACATAAAAATATAACCTTTATGTGACTCTTGGCAACCTTTTAAAACCCAAAACCCTTGAATTCAGGTACCTACTAAGGCGTTTAGAGGCTGATTCTTACTTGAATTTCTTACTTTTTTCTTGTGGTTTGATTCTCTAAAACTCTGATCTTCAATCCCTTAACCAATAAAGCTCTAATTCTTGAGTTTTCTTCACTTTCTCTCTCCACTCTCTCTTTCTAGAAGTTGGTGACTAGGGTTGTAAATAGAGAAGACGATGGCTAGTTATATGGTTTAAGTGGCTGATTATGGGCCTTTAACCACTCAATTCTCTTTCCACAAAATGCTAATTTGGCCCATGACCTATTCCTTTATTTATTTTTAAATATCCTTTAATTAAGCTCATTATTATTAAATGGCTTGTTTTGACTTTCTGAGGCGTTACATGATTTCACTTGCTACACACGTGTCATGAAGTCATAAAAAGTCACAAAAGGCAAAAAATCCCTAGGGTAAGGGACAAGGTTGATTAGTTAAGACTAGTGTGGATTCTGGATAAAGATTAGGATCAAGAGAGTGTAGAGACCATTCATTTTTCTTGCGACCTATCTTGACGATCATGTTGGGATACTGCTTGGGGTAAGAAAGATCTCAAGTAATAAAAGGCTCTTCATGATGACCTTTATTAGATTCCAAATAAGGAGTATCATGTTTCTAGGATGATAGCTGAACTTCAAGAAGTGAAGGTTTCTTTCACTCTTCATGAGGTGCCGTTGATGATGACGACATATCTGTAATGCATGTCGTGCGTACAAATACGAGAAGACAAAATAGATGTATGTATGAGTAAGCAACAATCTAGGTGTAGTTACAATCTAGTGTAAAATTCAATATTTCACTTTAACCAATGGATCTAATACCAACCTGTCACATCCTCAAAATCCACATGTGGGGTTGAACCACGACGCGTGTGCACAAACCAGGATGATTCTCGTTAGTTACTCTAAGCGGCCTCTATATTAGTTTTTAAAACAAACATTAGAGTTTAAAACATAGATGTTGCAGAAGCGTATATCACAAAATTATCACAAAATTAAAAAAGCATTTAATGAAAGTGTAAATGCGCAAAACAGGCACCTAAAAATAATACTTTAAATGCAAGTAATAATAGATGTTGTGAAAATGTTTGAATGCCACGAGACCATGATGTGCTCCTAATGCACCTAAGATTAGCGATATGAAAAAGACATACTAAAGTGTCAACACGGTTTTGGTGAGATCATGAGTTTGTAAACAAGCAAAAACATTTTAGTTATAGCAACATAAGTAAAGATTAATGAAATAGATAACTAATCTATAACATAAGCGTAAACAATAGTGTTTTTGTAATCAAGATCATAGTATTTTTTTTGTTTACCTCCAATCATTACTCACCAAGTCATGACATTGTGTTTGTTGTTTAGGACAATGTTAAACCTACTTGACCTCGAAACGTATAAATAAGGTTTGTCAAGCCTAATATTACTACCCAACATTTCCCACTACATAACCTTAATTAACGATGCCAAAGAGTAAAGGCTTACAACAATAAAATTACAATGTGTAACATGCTATATACAATACTATATAGTAAAGCATTTTAGCTAAGCTTTATCCCCTAAAATAAGTAAAAATGGAGTAGTGAACTCATATGAGGCGTATGTAAGACTATAATATCAAGCTATAAAGTGAAGCGACTCATCACAAGCTACCTAAAGAATGTGAGTACATAAGTGCGTGAAGGAAGGATAGGTTTATTTAACCCTAAGTTTGCAATTTATCACATTTATTCATGTGTATAGAAATGTTGACCAAGTTTGCCTGAGTTTGACCCAATAACCTATTTAGTGACACATTTATATACAAGAAAAATGACTATTAGGAACTAAATTATTATAGACTAATTATTAGTCTTAGATAAATAGTATTGAAGACTAATTTATAAGTTACAAATGTTATTTGAGACTGAATTTTGTATGGCTAATGTAACTAACTGATAATTAGTCCTCAAAACTAGGACAATCTATTGAATACTAAATATCAGTCTTAAATACACATACACAATAATAGTTTTTGGAGTGAAGTTTGATGGTAACTGAATTTCAGTCCCAAATAATATATCTACATGGTGTTATTATATGAGTAATTGATAATCAATCTCTAATAAATAATGCACATATTAAAGACTAAAAATTAGTTCTTAATATTCAAAATGCATACTGAATTAGGGACTGAAATTTAATCTCTAATGATTTTTGCATTAGAAAATGATTAATAATTGATCTACAATCTCTAATTATTTTATGTGGATTACGTTATTGTAAGAAATGTATTAAACACTGAAAATCAGTCTTAAACAGACTATAATTGTAGTTACTAAAAATTATTATCTAGTCTATAAAGAAGATTGTAGATGTAATAATTGGGGATTGATATTTAGACATTAATAAAGAAAATAAAATTACTTTTCATAATATATTAGATACTACAAATCAGTTATTGAATATTCATATTGTAAATTGAATCGGGGATAGACTTTCAGTGCAGAATACCTTTCTCATACGAATAGACTAAAGATTGATTTATAGTATCTAATAATACAACACAACTTATATAATATTAAATAAGGTATCGTGGATTTGAATTCTGTCTTAAAATTTTTATGAGTGTCTTTATTTAAACAAATATTAAGTCTCTAAAGAGTTATGTAAATGTAATAAATAAAAACTAATATTCTAACTCCAACAAAGAAAACCCATTAAGTATTTCTAAAAATCATAATATAGATTACAAATTAGATACTAAAATTCCTAAAGCAATTCAAAACAAAGACTAATTTTCAATTTGGAAATACTTTTGTGTAGAAAATAATTAATTATCTCTAACAATATTACCCAAATTACACAATTATAAAAAGGGTATTAATAACTGAATATCAGTCTCTAAAGTTAAAGTTTTTCAAGAAAAAAAGATGATAAACTAATGGAAGACTATTTATGAAACATGTACGTTGCTATTCAATACTGAAACAAAGACATATAATATACACCTTTCAAATCAATAGTTTTGTTCAAATGGTATATGCATCAATATGAATTTATCATATACATAATAATCTAACTCAATCCAACACAATAATACAAAAATAAGTTCCAAAGTTCAACAAATACAAAAAACACTCATTATAATCCAAACCAATTTGCAACAGCATCACACGAGCAATCTTTTTATGCCCAAGTACCACAAGCCTCAATAATAAGTTCTTTTAAAATTCGGCATTATCACAAATTTGAAAACATATTATAACCAGGTTAGCTAAATCATTAGATACAATGGTTAAAATTTAGAAACTTTCACAAAAAAGATATCGTTTTTAACTATCGTGCATAGCAGGTCATGTTCATGTCAACTTGTAAATTACTTACGACAAACATGTAAAAAACATATTGGCTCGAGCAGGGTGCCACATCTAGACGTGTCGATTAGAATAACATATTAGGATTGGTTTAGGTCGGGTCGGGTTGATTATATATATATGCATGAAATAAGTTCAAAAATCCACAAGAACACTAAATATCATCAAAGTAGAAAAATACCTCGTATTCCAAGCCACTGATGCAAATGAAAACCATAATCGAGTGCTATATGGGTGAAATTAGATAAAAGTTTATCAAATATAACATATCTTCACATTTTCCTGGAACCATTATATCGACAATGAATGTTTGAATAATATTAAATAATTGTATTAATGCATGTATGTTAGAAAAGGTATTTAAGAAATTAATATAATTAAAACTTTTACAAAATTTAAAGATTTGAATCTTACAAATCATCATCGTCCGAGTCAACATCTTCATTATTATTTTTTAATTTATCAATGTTTGAATCATCTAGGTTTATCTCTGAACCATAATCTTTCAAAATATGACGAGAATCATCTATCTCATCATCAATAAAATTATCTATAGTGCCATCAAAACCCTGAACATCAACATTTTCAACAATATTTTCCGTAATCTCTTCACAAAGAAGGTTGAAATTTTCTAAGAAATCTTTTGAAGTTTTGTCTTCTCGAATATCCCATAAGTGTCTATGAGTTATTCTTTCAATGATTTTCCAATCTGAATTTGGCTTTAGGGTGTCATTTAAATAAAATACTTGTTTAGCCTGTTCTGCAAAAATAAAAGGATCTTCCTTATAAGAACTCCAGGAAGTGTCTATGCTTATTAAATAAGGTTCAAATATGATATGTTTTCCACAACGATGAGTTTCAAACCATGTGAATTTATATAAAATAACACAATAACCTCATATGAATGACAACTCAATCACTTCGTCTAGATATCCATAATAATCATCTTCAACATCATTATGAACGCTGGGGACTATTACTCTATAATTTTCTGTTTGCCTGCAATCATCTCTTGAATTAACTATAATTTAACCCCATTAAATATGTATCCCTTGTGATATGAAACACGATTATTAGGAAGGGAAGACAATATATATAACTCCTCATTAATTTGAGATGGATTTAATGTATACTTTTCTCGAATTTGTTCTCAATTTTAAACATAGTAATCATGTTAGTGGAGAAAAATATAGTTTTATAAATTAAAGCAAGTAAATAGGATATGATTGTTACCCGTTTTGCAAACAATTCCAGAAATGTAGACTGTTGTATCTCAAAAAAGTCTGATGTTTCATGATGTTGACTTCTTAAATATCGTAAGTGTTCTCTCAAACAATTAGATAAACTATAAATTTAGTAACATTTGAAATTTAATATTATTCATAAACAAAGATGGAAAAAAACTTAGTCTATATACAGTTGAATCTCTTCACAATTATTAAATATAAACCATGTCGCTTTCTTCATAAGATTACTAGGAAGGATACGAACTTCTTTTCTCCCAATTCCTCGACCACTCAATCAAAAAATATATAACACGTAGGTTTGAGCATCAATAGAAATTTTATTATCGTTTCTATCATATTTGTCCAACTTTGATTCAACACCTCGTAAATAATGTGAACAAAATGTTATAGCTTCTACAACAATATACCTTCTACTATCGAGCCTTGATGTTTAACTTTATTTCTAACGTATTTCTTTATATGGCCAAGGTATCTTTCAATCGGATACATCCACCTTAATTGTACTGGTCCTCCTAATATTGCCTCTTTAGGAAGATGAACACACAAGTGCACCGTAATTGTAAAAAACTCATTGAGGATATATCCGTTCAAGCTTGCACAAAATCTTAACTATCTCTTCTTGTAATGATTTTAACTCCCTCATGTGTAACATGACCTCGGTAAGTTTCTTGAAAAATTGAGACCACTCGACTAATGCATCACAAATTTGTTTGGTATAAAATGGTCAAATTGAAACAGGAATAATGCGTTGTATTAAAACATGACAATCATGTTATTTATGCCCATATACCTTTCCTTGCTCAACAATCGCATTTTTAGCTAAATTTCTAGCATACCCATTTGGAAAATGCATAGACTTGAGTAGATTACAAAATTATTTTCTCTTATTTTGGGTTAAAACATACATAGTGTGTGGTTTAACCCAATAGTCATTCTTCCACACCAATTGAAGCTTCTTTCGTATGTTCATATCTTCCAAATCTAGTCGGTGTCTTTCATCATTCCCTCTATGTTTAACAAGGTTCCTAACAAGTTCTCACACACATACTTTTTAACATGCATCACATCTATGTTATGAAAAATTAACAAATTAGGTCAGTACAAGAGTTTGAAGAAGATGCTTTTCTTTGACCAGTTTAGATCATGTGAGTCGCGTTTTTTTTCGTCATGAGACTGAGGTTCCATGATGATGTATAGTGAGATGTTCCAACTGACGTAAGCAATCATTTCCATTAACAAGTTTAGGTGTAACCTTAGTCTCTCTCTGTCCAATAAATTCTCGTGATTTCCTCCAAGGGTGATCGAGTAGGAGAAATCGCCTATGACGTACATATGTTATTCCATCTCGTATACGTATAATGCTAGCATCTTCATTGCACATCATACATGCCTTGTATGCACTCATGCTCCATCTAGACAGATAACCATACGCGGGAAAATCATTAATTGTCCATAGAAGTGTGACACGCATGTTGAAGATTTGTTTTGATTTGTAATCATATGTTTCACCACCCTTATCTTCATTGCACATCGTACATGCCTTGTATGCACTCATGCTCCATCCAGACTGATAACCATACGCAGTAAAATCATTAATTGTCCATAGAAGTGTGACACGAATGTTGAAGATTTGTTTTGATTTGTAATCATATGTTTCACCACCCTTATCCCATAAAACTTTCAAGACATCTATGAGTGGATGCAAAAATACATCAATATACTTTCCTGGTGAATCTCTTCCAGAAATTAGCAACGTCAACATAAATGAAGCACCAACCATAGATTTCCAAGAAGGCATATTATATGGTAGAGCACAACAGGCCACATATTGTAAAAGAGATTCATGGCCCCAAAAGGATTAAAACCATCACTTGCAAGCCCTAGGTGAACATTTCTAGGATCATTTGCAAAATTAGGAAACATTGTATCAAAGTGTTACCAAGCCTTTCTATGTGTTAGACGCCTTAGAACCCCCTCTTCTGTGGTTCTTTATCAATTGTGCCACAAAATTTACTTAGATGTATGTCTTGAAGCATATAAATGCTTAAGTTTACTAGTGATGGAAAAGTAACACAAAAATTTTACAAGTTTCTTTTTTCCTTTACTGTTTTATTCATAACGACTAGTGTTACATACTGGACAATTTTGTAATACTGCATTTTCTTTGCAAAATAATGCACAATCATATTTACAAGCATGGATAGATTCGTATTCTAGTCCAAGAGTACATAAATATTTTTTTGCCTCATAATGGTTCTTTGGCAAGTTTGCGTCCTTGAAAGCCCGACTAAATAATTTTGAATCATATACATTGACACATTTGTCATTTTACATGTCACCTTTACATTCATTAACTCTAGTAAAAATCCTAATACAAAAAATTCCTCACACCCCGGGTATAAAGGCTTTTCTGTATCAACAAATAACTTCTCCATACTTGGGTTACTACGTTTATCAGCATCATCATTAGAGCTTCTGGCTCCAGCTTCACTGCCCATAGGAAAAGCATCATCAAGTAACTTATAGACGCTATCATTTGATTTATTTTCACTTCCTCCACACTCACTCTTTGTTTCGTCTATTTTAAAACCCAGTAGATGTTCACAATGATATACCCATACAATGTATGTTGGTTCAAAACCATTATGTATGATGTGAGTAGCAACAACAATAAGAATATGTCTTCTTGCATTGCCACAATTTCTTCAAGAACAATGTAATCGACCTTCACTATCAATGTAAAAACCGGATATTTTTAAAGGCAATAAAGAAAGAATAAAAGCAAGGGATAATAAAAAAACACAATAAAACCCAAGTAGAGGGGTTAAATGTGTAAAAGGTACAAAACTTTATATAATTTTGTAGAAAAGCAACATGGTGGCCCATGACATGTTACTTTTCATATTTTCATTCGGATGTTCTAGAGAGAGAAAGAAGAAAAGTTGAAGTTTCGGGTTTTAGAGAGGAGAACAAGAAGAAGTTCAAATTCTAGGTAAAAATTCTTGGTTTTGTGATGTTCTTAACCGGCCTATGCCTCGGTTGTGTGTTTTGGTGGGTTTTAGGTGCTTGAACTCAAAAGTGCATTCAAGTTTGAGGAAGTTCATCCAAAAGTTGCATAAGGTGAGTTCTATAACCCCCTTTTTACTTGTTTTAATAATTTTAGGGATGGAAATCCATGTTTAAACATTTTTATAAAACTCGTATGTATGTGTGTGTATGAATGCAGGTGGGTTTAATTTTAGGTGACATATGTTGTTATGATTGTGTTATGTATGTTTTGTTGCTTAGAATGTTAGAACTAAGCTTGGAACATGTTATATTGATGTTTGGGACTGAATTGGAATGATTATAGTATAGGTTGGTTGCCCATGCGCCAGAAAATGGCCCATGCGCCCAACGGTTCATAACTGCCTAAGTGTTCCCATGCATCCAAACCCCATGCTCTCAACTAGTAGCCATGCGCCTAAAAATAGGCTGAATTTGACTAAGTGTCCATACGCCTTGAAAGTCTATGCACCTACATAGTGCCCATGCGCCTAGAAATTTGCCCAGATGCCTAAGTGTTGGCCATGCGCCCGTATAGTGCCCATGCGCCTAGAAGTTTCCCATGTGCCTAAGTGTTCCCCATGCACCTGAAAGGCCATGCGCCTGAATAGTGCCCATGCGCCTAAGACTTAGAATATTTTCTGATATTTTGAGGAAAATGTAAAGTGTAGGCTTTGACATGGGATATTCCCGGGGGTGAAGTAAGTTGACTTTGTGATGATGTATGATGATTGTTATGTCATGTACGATGTTTATGATGCCTTGTATGTTTATTGTTATGTTTATGTTCCTTATTATGTATGTTTATTTTTCGTGGCTTTACGTGATATAGTTGTGAATGTTAATGGTAAAGTATTATGTAACGTAAAGCGGAAGAAAATGAAAAAGAGGAACACAATGAAGAATGCATGCATTAATGAAAGTGAAAGTAAAGAATGTCTTGCAAGCAACTATACAGAGGTGCAAGACTCAAAAATATCGTTAGCTCAACTATGTGTGGTTTAACTAACCCATAATGATACACACTGGGGTCTAGTCTTTGTGACTGGGCAGGTGTATAGTACATGGATGATAGTGGATACTCACCCAGTGCTAGTGCCAGGCTATGTGCATTATGGAAGTCATTTATGATCTTCGGCCCAGTACCCGCTTTGTGCATACGTTTGGGCTGTAGTATACAAATGGGATCTTTGTCACTTGCCCTAGTGCTAGTGCCAGGCTATTTGTGTTATGGATGTCATTTATGATCTTTGGCCCAGTACCCGCTTTGTGCATACGTTTGGGGTATAGCTGATGCCACTAATCTGGAAGAAAGAAAGTTAAATAATAGCAAAGTAAGATAATAATGATATTATTTATGTATACGTATGATGTATGATCATGTACGAAAGTAAAGAAAGTTTTTAAATGAAAGTAAAGTAAATTATTTTAAAACTAGATATTACTTAGCAATGCTCACTTTTATGTGTTTCCAGTTGGTTGGTGATGGTTGTTGAGGATGGCATGGGCGGCTACTTGGCTTGTTTTAGATGGCATCGATTTTGTATAACGATAATGTTTTTGCATCGTAATGCGAACAAATAATGTTTTGTAATTATTAACATTGTTGTATTATTTTGCAAAAGTGATTATATATTTATATGAAATCGTTTAAGTAAATTCCACTGTAATGTTTTACTAATGTTAAAATTATATGTATGTTTTTGTGCGATCATTGAGCAGCTGTGAGCATCCCGGTAATGAGGCCTTACAATCAATGTATGTTTTGGCCCGTTTAGCAAAATCAAACACTCCTTTAGTGAACCTTGAATCTACCTTATTAGTGATTTTAGTCCAGCTCTTATCCAAAGTCATTGTGAAATACTAAAATGGTTGTATAGATGATGAGATAATTGCTTGGAACAATATTACATACTTCTAGAAATTAAAATCATGTTATGTCTTTATCTAAATTATGTGTTCTTTTAGATGATTATAATGCAATAATGTGTTATCAAATAGTTTAGTGATGTAGAAGTTTGTTTGTGGGTGTGGGTGTGGGTGTCGAATGAAGAACAAGAAATTTAATAATATAATCTTACTTCATTAGCTAAATAAAGGAGAATAATGATCACATCTATTTATCATTATACTGCTATAATAGAAATAATAGTAATAATATACTATTTGTAGCTTTTCACATCTCAATCCTGCGTAAGACTTAATGATGATGCCACTGTAGTAAACCTATAACGTTGGTCCTTAATACATATAGAAATTAAAGTGCAAACAAAGAAATATCTATCAAGGAATTGTGGCCATCTTTCAATTTGAAGTAGGTTTGTAGTATAAAAAAAACAAAAAGTATTATGATTGTACCACTTACAAATTTATAATTGATACATTGTATAAATATAGGATGGCAATTTAAGTTCAGTGTATAGTTCTTTAAAGGTTTTCTATTTAGGTTTTGTTTTTTTTTAGTTTTTGTAGCCTTTTTTTATGATTTGATGTTTATTTAATGCTAATCAATTAAGTTAGACAATATAATACTAACAGTTAAGTTGAATAGAATATAAGTCTCATCCTTCATTTTTCTAAGAGAATTATATAAATCCATAACTTAATTATAAAATGATGGCCATCTTAAGGACTTGACGTATTTCAAGTCTAACTTCATACTTTTTTGTTATTATTTAATGACATAAAATACAAGAGTAGGATACAAGTGTTATCTATTGGGTATTACCAACCTGATCAACATCACTCAACTATGAGAGACAACATCAATGTAATTGTCACATGTAACTATGAGAGGCAACACCAGTGCATCATTTTCTATATACATTTGACCAACAAATTAAAGGGCGCAACAACAACAACAAAATTCTACAACAGGTGATTCACATCCTTGGGAGAATTACATATATCTCCCTATAAACTTCATCAATTACATATGTACCCAACTTAAATTTTTAATTACATATATACCAAATTTAAATATTTAATTACATATATCCCTTTAAATGTAAGGCTCCATTCCCAGGACGCTCACAGCCGGTCAATCATCGCTTGTAACACCTGGTTATTTTCCTTGAAGCCAAACAGAGAAGAAAAAGAGAATAAAAAAAGAAATAAAGCCCAAAGTCAAGGGACCGAACTTGCCAAACGGGAGAAGGTTTGGAAGAGTGGGGGATTTAGAGGGGAGGGCCGCCCAATATCCTCTCCCACAATTATAAAATTCAGCCAAGGAGAGAAAGGGGGAGAAAAGAGGGTTCAAGCTTCAGTTTTCTTGGTTTCGAGCGCAAAAGATAAGGTGTAGCGGGTTGGTTTGAAGCTCTACTCGTCGGGGTTGTTTGTGTGAGTTCTTGGACCCCTCTTTTGCATGTTTTCAACTGGTTTGGGGCTGGAGCACATAGTAAAACCCATTTTTTACGTGTGTATTGATCCTGTGGGTTTGTGTTTGTGTGTGATGCGAGTGGGGTTTGTTTTCGGGCTTATGTGTGCTTGAATGGTGTTGTGGTATGTGTTTCTAAGGTTTAGGATGGATGATTTGAGCTTAGAACAGGTTTGAGAGGGTTTGGAGGCTGAAAATGCAGATTAGGTTCGAAGGGGAACAACATTCTGCATCAGCTAGGGCTATGCGATTAAATGGCATGTGACAGGAGGCCATACGGCCGAAAGGCATGTGAGTGAAGTCCATGCACTTGGATGCCCTGCGACTGAGGTCCATACGCATGTGAGTCATGCGACTGAGGTTCATTCGCATGGGAGTCATGCGACTGAGGTCCATAAGCGTAGGTGTCATCCGCATTGCGTTCATTCGCCCATAGTGATCATCCGCATAGGGTCCATTCGCATAGGGTCCATTCACTTGGTGTTCATTCATCTAAGTGTTCAGTCGCTTGGGAGGCCATGTGACTAAAGGGTGCCCATACGCCCAAATAGGGCTCGTGCGCCCGGAAACGCATAGTTTTACTTTCTGACATTCAGGGAGATGTGTAGAGGTAGGCTTTGACTTAGGAGGTTCCCGAGGGTTCATGTAAATTGACTTTTGAAGCCATACATGTGATATCAGGCCCAAATGATGATGTATGATGTTGTATGCTTATGCATGATTGTATGTATGATGTTTGTTATGTATGTATGATTGTGTCTTGTATGGTGATGCTATTTGTTTATGTGTTGTTCCTTGATTTGTAAGATTGTATTCCCGTGTCTTTACTTTGTATTATAGTGAATGAAACGAAATGTATTATGTAACATAAAGTGGAAGATAATGAAAAGAGGAACGTAATGAAAGAATCCATGCATTAACGAATAAACGAAAGAAAGAAAGGTTTGCACGCAAATGTATGGAGGTTCACACGCAATAAGGAGTGTTAGCTCAACCGTGTACAGGTTAGCTACCCCATGAGGATGCACATTGGGGCTTAATCCATGTGATTAAGCAAATGTATGGAGATTCACACCCAATGAGGGGTTGTTAGCTCAATTGTGTGCGGGTTAAATACCCCATGAGGATGCACAGAGGGGTTCAATCTTTGTGATTAACCAGATGTATGGGGTTCTTGTCGCTTAACCCTATATGAATTGCTTGGTGCTCTAGAGGGGGGTTAAGCACATGATAGGACCTAGATGAAAACGAAAGATAATGAATGTACGAAATGAACGATGATAAAGATAATAACTATTATCTATGTGTACGTACGATGTGTGATAACGTTCTAAGTCTGGTATGATTTGAAAGAAGTAAAGGATGGTTTTAAACGAAAGATAAAGTATGTTTTATTATAAAACTAAAACTCACTCAGCAACGCTAACTTTTATGTGTTTGCAGTTGGGAGGTAATGTTGCTGAGGATGGCACGGGGCGGCTACTCAGTTCTATTGGATGGCATCCACTTTTATAATGCTTTTGTGATGTAATGTAACATGTATTTTGTAACTAGATAATGATTTGTTGTTTTGCAAAAGCTTTTATAATGAAATGAGATATCTATTTTGATGATTCCGCTGCAATGTTTTTCTTTAATTTAATGAAATATATGCTTTATGTGTGATGAATGATCGGCTGTAAACGTCCTGGGAATGGGGATACAAGTTGGTATCAGAGCCAAGGTTTAAGTGAAATGGGTAAATTTTCAAAATAAACCTAAACTTAAACTGAAATGAGATGGAAGGGAAGGGATGCGAGTCTGAGTAGCTATATGCCATCAGGTATTTTCTTAATGATTATGAGTATTATGTGCGCATGTTATGTGGTTATGTGTGTATGTAGATTTGGATACTGATGTAATCAGGACAGGTAATGCTTGGGGTATGAAGAGTAAAGTAAGTGTCTAATCACAACTAGCCACTTTAAATAGGGACTTACTATACTTGACATAAACTAAGTTGTTCCCTTGAATGACCGTGTTGCTGTTTGAATCTTTCAATGTGTGTGTGGATGGCTAGTGTAGATCTTCAAAAGCTTCGTGTGGTGGAGGTCGTGGTGCTGAACCGCGACCCAAAAGAGGAAGGCCTAGAGTTGAGAAGGTGGTTCATGAAGAACCCGAGACCCCTCATCCGGAGGGCGGTGATGAGAGCACCAATCTGAGAGCCTTAGTAAAAGAGGCTATTGTGGAAGAAGTCCATCAGGTCATGCAGACAATCTTACCATCTGTGGTGACCGAAGTTATCAAGGTTGTACGAGAAAGAGAAAGAAAAGAGAGGAATAGGTCATCGGGAGGGCTGGAGCAACTGGAGCCTGAAACGGTTCTCTCTGATGATGAAGAGGAGGAAGAAGAAGAGCCTGCACCGGAGGCAACACGAGGCTATAACTATGGGTCATTTCAAAGGTGTAAGCCCCCTACTTTTGATGGTAATGGCACTGTTGCTGCTGCTCACAGATGGGTATCAGAAATCGAAGCTGTTATGAACACCAGCGAGTGCCGGGAAGATTAGAAAGTGAAGTTTGTTGCCCACTCTTTCTTGGACTCAGCTTTATGCTGGTGGGACAATATTGTCCAAGATGAGGGTAGTCGGGTAATTGGGAGGATGGGATGGTCTGAGCTGAAAAAGTTGGTGATTGAGAAGTTTTGTCCTCATTGGTAGATGGACAAAGTTCAGAGAGAGTTCTTGCAGTTGGAGGCGGGGACGATGACACATCAGCAATTACCACCAAATTTAATGAGATGGCACGGTTGGTTCCGGATCAGGTGACGCCTCTGTCATGAAAGACTAAGCGGTATACTCAGGGCTTGCTGGCGGATATCCGTAGGCATATGATCGCTGCCCAACCGAGCACGTCTTGGTCGGCAGTTGATTTGGCAGGAAGATTGTATGATGACCGAGAGGTGGTGGTGGTTGAGGCAAGCAAGAAGGGTGTTGGTGATCGGAGTTGGAATGGGAAGAGGTTTGGTCAGGGTGGTGCCTCGACGAGTAACAAGAAGGCACGGGTGGATGATTGTCGGGTGGTCACACCTAGTAAGGGGTCGAAGAGGTGTGGCAAATGTAGGAAGAAGCATTCGGGGGAATGCAAATGGGGATCAAACATCTGTTTCAAGTGCGGGAAGCTTGGTCAAATGGCTAGAGATTGTGGGGTTATGGGGTGTTTCAACTGTGGGGAAAGTGGTCACATGAGTAGGGAATGTAAGAAGCCGAGGGCTGAGGGTTCTAGGGTGAAGAAGACTGGGGAAGAAGGACCAAGGGCACCAGAGCGTTTATGATAAGGCAAGAAGAGGCTAGGACGGACCCTAGTGTCGTGTCAAGTACGTTCTAGTAAACCAAACTTTAGCCTCCGTGTTATTTGATTCTGGTGCCCGTAAAATTTTTATTTCTGCTTCTTTCTGTGCTAAGCTGCCTATTTGTAGTAGGAGTGTTGATGCGCCCTTTGATGTAGAAACTTCCATGGGTAAGTCTACCAGGATTTCTGAGATGATAGAAGGCTGTGATATGGAATTAGAAGGTCGTAAATTTCCTATTAGACCGTTCATGATGACCTTAGGTGGTTTTGATGTAGTTCTTGGGATGGATTGGTTAGCGGATTATGAGGCGAACATTGTGTGTCGCAAGAAGATGATTGATGTAGTGCCTACTTGGCCTATGTAAAGGATGTGGATACGCTAATACCACAACTGTCCGATGTACTGGTTGTGTGTGACTTTTATGTGTTCCAAGAAGACTTACGAGGAGTTTCACCTGACCATGAGATCGAGTTCCTGATTGACTTGATACCGAGTGCCCAACCTGTTGCCAAGGCACTGTATCAGTTGGCTCGGACTGAGATGAAAGAGTTGATGGAGTAGTTGCAAGAACTGCTTGATAAGGGGTTTATTAGACCAAGTATCTCTCCTCGGGTGTTCCGGTCCTGTTTGTGAAGAAGAAAGAGCATGAGGATGTGTATCGACTACCCTGAGCTGGATAAGTTGACGATAAAGAACCGTTATCCCTTACCAAGAATTGATGATTTGTTTGATCAGCTTCAAGGTGTCAGTTGGTTTTTAAGGATAGATCTTCGATCTGGCTACCATCAACTAAAGGTGAAGGAGCAGGACATTCCTAAAACTGCTTTTTGCACACGCTATGGACACTACAAGTTTCTTGTCATGTCTTTTGGTTTGACCAATGCGCCAGCTACTTTTATGGATCTAATGAATCGAGTGTGTTGGCTGATGTTGGATAAATTAGTGATTGTGTTTATTGACAATATCCTGATTTATCCGAAGAGCGAGATTGAGCATGTCGATCACATTCAAGAGGTTTTGGACACATTGAGAGGGGAGAAGTTGTACGCCAAGTTCTCCAAGTGCGTGTTCTGGTTGCGCGAGGTTCAATTCTTGGGGTCAAGCTCAAGAGAAGGCATTCGAGAAATTAAAGGCGAGATTGACTCAAGCTCCTGTTCTGTCATTACCTGATGAAAATGAAGATCTGGTGGTTTATTCTAATGCTTCCTACTCGGGGTTAGGGTGTGTGTTAATGCAGAGAGGAAAGGTTATAGCCTATGCATCCTGACAGTTGAAGGTTCATGAGGTCATTATCCTACTCAAGACTTGGAGCTAGCAGCCATAGTCTTTGCGTTAAAGATTTGGAGGCACTACCTTTACGGGACGAAGTGCACCATATTCACCGACCACAAGAGCTTGAAGTACTTCTTTGAGCAGAAAGATTTGAACATGAGGCAGAGGAGATGGTTGGAGCTTATAAAGGATTATGATTGCGAGATCCATTACCATCCGGGCAAAACCAACGTGGTGGCGGACGCCCTTAGCCGGAAAGAGAGACCCGAACCGATTCGGCTGAAAGCATACCAGTTGATCATGACCTCTGATGTGATGAAGCAAGTCAAAGAGTTTCAAGATCAGGCATTGAAAGAAGATCTTCTTAACTCTGAAAGAATGAGAGGTCTCGTTGCGGAATTGGGTGAAAACACGCTTGGTGTTAGAACCCGATTTGGATGAATGTGGATTCCTCATTTTGGGGATCTACGCATGAAGATCATGGATGAAGCTCACAGGACTCGATACTCTATTCATCTTGGTGCTACAAAGGTGTACCAAGACATGAAGAAAGACTATTGGTGGTCGGGTATAAAGCATGATGTGGTGGAGTATATGAGTAAATGCCTTACTTGTTTACAAGTGAAGGCCGAGCACCAAAAGCCGTATAGGAAGATCCAACCTTTGGATATACCAGAGTGGAAGTGGGAGAATATCACTATGGATTTTATTACGAAGCTACCGTGTACCCCGAAAGGGTATGATGCCATACGGGTGATAGCTGATCGTTTGATGAAGAGTGCTCACTTCCTACCGATTCGCGAGACATTCATCCGAGAGGTTTGCGGATCTATTCATCAAGGAGATTGTAACTCGTCATGGTGTGCTGGTGTCTATTGTGTCTGATCGTGACACCCGGTTTACATCTAAATTTTGGAAGAAATTTTTCACGACGTGGTGGGGACGAGGTTACATATTAGCACGGCTTATCATCCCCAAATGGATGGTCAGTCAGAAAGGACCATTCAGACCTTGGAGGATATGCTTCGTGCTTGCGTCATTGATTTTGGAGGAAGTTGGGATGACCACTTACCGTTAGCTGAGTTCTCATATAACAACAATTATCATGTCAACATTGGTATGCCCCCTTATGAGATGCTATAGTGTAGGAGATGCCGAACACCAGTGTGTTGGGGTGATATTGGCAAGAAAGAATTAGGAAGCATCGAGTTAATCGAGGGTACGACTGAGAAGCTTGAAAAGATCAAAGCCTCCATGAAGGTAGCCAAAGATAGACAGAAGTCATATGCTGATATACGACGTAGACCGATTGAGTTCCAGGTGGTAGACACGGTTATGTTGAAGGTATCTCCTTGGAAGGGTATCATTCTGTTTAGAAAGCAGGGCAATTTGAGCCCAAGGTACATAGGGCCTTTCCGAATCATTGCTCGAGTAGGAGAGGTGGCCTATAGACTGAAGTTACTAGATGAGTTAAGTGGAATTCATCCGACGTTTCATATATCTCATCTGAGAAAATGTTTGGCAAACGAAGATATGATTGTTCCACTAGAGGATATCGAGGTAGATGAACGGCTCAATTATGTGGAGCAACTAGTGGTGATCATTGATCGAAAAGAGAAAAGGCGAAGGAATAAAGTGGTTCCTCTTGTGCGTGTACAGTGGAAGCACAGCAAGGGATCCTAGTCTACGTGGGAGACTGAAGAAGAGAAGAGATGGCATTACCCACGTCTATTCGAGGAATAAAAGGTTTCAGGGACGAAACCTATTTCAGGGGGGTGGACTTGTAACACCTGATTATTTCCCTTGAAGCCAAAGAGAGAAGGAAAAGAAAAAGAAAAGAAATAAAGCACAAAGTCGAGGGATCGAACTTGCCAAACGGGAGAAGGTTTGAATAGTGGGGGATTTAGAGGGGAGGGCATTCCACTCTCCTCCCCCACAAATTTCAGCCAAGGAGAGAAAGGGGGAGAAAAGAGGGTTCGAGCTTCAGTTTCTTGGTTTCGAGCGCAAAAGTGAGCTGTAGTGGGTTGGTTTGAAGCTCTACTCGTCGGGCTTGTGTGTGTGAGTTCTTGGACCCCTCTTATGCATATTTGCAACTGATTTGGGGCTGGAGCACATACTAAACCCGTTTTTTTAGTGTGTGTGTTGAACCGTGGGTATGTGTTTGTGTGTGATGCGACTGGGGTTTGTTTTCGGGCTTATGTGTGCTTGAATGGTGTTGTGGTATGTGTTTCTAAGGTTTAGGATGGTTGATTTGAGCTTAGTACAGGTTTGAGAGGGTTTGGAGGCTGAAAATTGTAGATTAGGTTCGTAGGAGAACTGCATTCTGCATCAGCTAGGCCTATGCGACCGAATGGCATGCGACAAGACGCCATACGGCCGAAAGGCATACGACTGAAGTCGATGCACTTGGATGCCATGCAACTGAGGTCCATATGCATGTGAGTCGTGCGACTAAGGCCCATACACATGTGAGCCGTGCGACTAAGGTCCATACGCATGTGAGTGGTGCGACTAAGGTTCATTCGCATGGGAGTCATGTGACTGAGGTCCATAGGCCTAGGTGTTCATCCGCATTGCGTTCATTCGCCCACAATGATCATCCGCATAGGGTCCATTCGCCTGGTGTTCATTCGTCTTAGTGTTTAGTCGCCTGGAATGCCATGCGACTGAAGGGTGCCCATACACCCAAATAGGGCTCGTCCCAGGAAAGGCATAGTTTAACTTTCTGACTTTTGGGGAGATGTGTATAGGTAGCCTTTGACTTAGGAGGTTCCCGAGGGCTCATGTAAGTTGACTTTTGAAGCCATAGTTGTTATGTCGGGCATGAATGATGATGTATGATGTTGTATGCTTATTCACAATTGTATGTATGATGTATGTTATGTATGTATGATGGTGCCGTGTATGGTGATGCTGTTTGTTTATGTTGTTGTTCTTTGCTTTGTATGATTTTCTTCCCGTGGCTTTACTTTGTATGTTAATGAATGAAACGAAAAGTATTATGTAGTGTAAAGTGGAAGATAATGAAAAGAGAAACATAATGCATGCATTAAGGAATGAACGAACGAAAGGAAGGCTTTCTAGAAAATGTATGGAGGTTCATACTCAATGAGGAGTGTTAGCTTAACCATGTGCAGGTTAGCTACCCTATGAGGATGCACATTGGGGCTTAATCCGTGTGATTAAGCAAATATATGGAGGTTCACACCCAATGAGTGGTTGTCAGCTTAGCTATGTGTGGGTTAAATACCCCATGAGGATGCATATAGGGGTTCAATCTTTGTGATTGACCAGATGTATGGGGTCCTTGTCACTTAACCCTAGATGAATTGCTTGGTGCTCTAGAGGGGGTTAAGCACATGACAGGATGTAGATGAAAACGAAAGATAATGACTGTACGAAATAAATGATGATCAAGATAATAACTATTATCTATGTGTACGTACGATATGTGATAACGTTCTAAGTCTGGTATGATTTGAAAGAAAGTAAAGGACGGTTTTAAACGAAAGATAAAGTATATTTTATTATAAAACTAGAACTCACTCAGTAACGCTGACTTTTATGTCTTTCCAGTTGGCAGGTAATGTTGCTGAGGATGGCACGGGGCGGTTACTCAGCTCTTTTGGATGGCATCCATTTTTATAATGCTTTTGTGATGTAATGCAACATTAACTTGATAACGATGTATTGTTTTGCAAAAGCTTTTATAATGAAATGAGATGTCTATTTTGATGATTCCGCTGCAACGTTTTTCTTTAATTTAATGAAAATATATGTTTTATGTGCGATGGTTGACCAGCTATAAGCGTCTTGGGAATGGGGCCTTACATCGCTCATAAAACATATATTTACATTAACTTTAATAAAACATTGCAGCGGAAACATTTAAACAACCATTTCGTTTCATTATAATTGCTTTTGCAAAATAATACATCGTTGACAAATTACAAAATAACTTGTTGCATTACATCACAAAAATATTATACAAAATGGATGCCTTTCAAAATAAGCTAAGTAGCCGCCCCGTGCCATCCTTAGCAGCAATCACCTACCACTGAAAATACATAAAAGTCAACGTTGTTGAGTGAGTTCTAGTTTTAAAATAAAACATACTTTACTTTCGATAAAACCTTTCTTTACATTTTCACGCGATCAAGCATCATACGTACACATATATTTTATTATTATTATCTTCACCATTCGTTCGTTAACTTTCGTTCTTACATCATTCACTGATATCATTCACTTTCATTCATAATTTCCCTACTTATCATAGACCTAGAACATTGTGCACAAAGCTGACTCCGGTACCTAGGAAAATACACTCATCACTATCATTTCTCTTTCATTCCGAACCAATGCCATATGCAATGCCCCAAACATTGTGCACGAAGCTAGTTATTGGGCCTAAGGTCTTTCATAGACCTTGAACATTGTGCATGAAGCTGGTTATTGGGCCTAAGGTCTTTCATAGATCTCGAACATTATGCATGAAGCTGACTCTAGTACCCAGGGAAAGCGACAAGGATCCCATATGTATGGTCAAACACAAAGATTAGACCCCATTGTGCATCCTTCTGAGGTAGCTCACCCGTACACTGTGAGCTAAGACCTTTCATTGGGTGTCAACCTCCATACTTTGCTTACAAGACTTTCTTACTTTCATTCATTCATTAATGCATGCATTCATTCATTACGTTCTTCTTCATTATATTCCACTTTACATTATATAATACTTTTCATTTCATTCATCAACATTCAACGTAAAGCCATGAAAAATAAAGTACATAACAAGGAACATAAACATAAACATACAAAACATCAACATAGAAGGCACCATCATACACGACATAACAACCATCATACAAGCCATAACATACCTTATTTATCATCAAAAGTCAACTTACTTCACCCCCAGGAACATCCCAAGTCAAAGCCTACATTTCACTTTTTCCCCAAAAATCAGAAAATAATTCTAAGTCTTAGGCGCATGGGCACTATGTAGGCGCATGGGGAACTTCTCGGCGCATGCGCACTATTGGGGCGCATGGGCAACACTTAATCATTCTAGGCAAATTCTAGGTGCATCGGCACTATACAGGCGCATGAGTGCCTAGGCGCATGGGCTTTCTAGGTGTCTGGACACTTAGCCAAATCCAGACTTTTCTAGATGCATGGTTACTATTTCGGCACATGGGGTTTTGGGCGCATGGGAACACTTAGGCAGTTTATAGCGTTGGGCACATGGGCCACATTATTTAGGTGCATGGGCAGTCTATATCACCCTTAAACAACTAATTTAGTCCCCAATCATCATCTAACATGTTCTAAGCTTAAATCTTACCTTCTAAGCCATAGAAACACATTCATAACATCACTGTAACCATAAACACACCCAAAACAAACCCCACCTGAAACCACCTTCAAACACAAATATACGGGTGAAAAACCCATTTTATAAAAATGTTCATACATGTATTCCAGCCCCAAATCAGTTTAAAACAAGTAAAAAGGGGTTTCTAAACTCACCTTAGCAGCTCTTTTGGTATGACTTCCTTCAAAACCCGTTAGCTATAAGTTCAACACCTAGAAACCCACCAAACACACATAACCGAACACAAACACACATAAGCATACAACCGAGGCTAAGGCCAGTTAAGAACACTATAAAACCATGAATTCTTACGTTGAATTCAGATTCCTTCTTCTTGTTCTTCAAAAATCCGAGAGTTTCTTCTCTTTTCTTCACTCTCTCTCTAAAAAAACCCGAATGAAAAGGTGAAATCAAACAACATGGGCGGCCATATTGCTTTATTCACCAACTTTGAAAGTTTTTGTCCTTTTGACACTTTTAACCCCTTAGCTTGGTTTAAATTTCATTTCTTTCTTTTCCTTCACTTTTAATCTTTCTTTCATGCCCTTCAAAATAACTCGGTGTTACAAGTCCACCCCCTTATATAGGTTTCATCCTTGAAACCTGTTATTCCTCAAACAAACATGGGAAATGTTCTCTCATTTCCGCTTCAGTCTCCCACGTTGACTCAGATCCCTTCTTGTGCTTCCACTGTACACGCACGAGAGGAACTACTTTATTCCTTAATCTTTTCTCCTTAAGATCAATGATCACCACCGGTTGCTCCACATAATTAAGTCATTCATCTACCTCAATATCCTCCAGTGGTACAACCATATCCTCATCTGCTAAACACTTTCTCAGATGAGATATATGGAATGTCGGGTAAATTCCACTTAACTCATCTTGCATCACTAATTTATAGGCCACCTCTCCTACTCGAGAAATGATTCGAAAAGGCCCTATGTACCTTAGGCTTAACTTGCCCCGCTTTCTAAACTAAATGATACCCTTCCAAGGTGAGACTTTTAAGATAACCCTGTCACCCACCTGAAACTCAATCAGTCTACATCGTTTATCAGCATACGAATTTTTCATATCTTTAGTTGCCTACATAAAGGCTTTGATCTTTTCAAGATTCCCAGTGGTAGCCTCGATCACCTCTATGTTCCCCAACATTTTCTGACCAATATCTCCCCAACACACTAGCGTTCTACATCTCCTACCGTATAGCATCTGATAAGGGGGCATAGCGATGCTGGCATGATAACTATTGTTATATGAGAACTCAGCTAATGGCATGCCCAAAGCATATCTTCTAGCATTTGAATCGTCCTCTCCGATTGACTATTCATTTGAGGATGATAAGTCATGCTAATATGTAACCTCTTCCTTATAGCATCATGGAATTTCTTCCAAAACTTAGATGTAAACCAGGTGTCACGATCAAACACAATAGACACCAGCACATCATGATGGGTTACAGTCTCTTTAATAAACAGATCTGCTAACCACTCATATGAATATGTCTCACGGGTCGGTAGGAAATGAGCACTCTTCGTCAGATTATCAACTATCACCCATATAGCATCATACCCTCGAGCGGTACGCGGTCTCTTAGTAATAAAGTCCATGGTGATATGCTCCCACTTCCACTCTCGTGTATCCAAAGGTCGGATCCTCCCATACGACTTCTGATGCTCGGCCTTCTCTTGTAAACAAGTAAGGCATTTACTCACATACTCCGCTACATCACGCTTCATACCCTGCCACCAATAATCCTTCTTCATGTCTTGGTACATCTTCATAGCACCAAGATGAATAGAGTATTGAGTTTTATGAGCTTCACCATAATCTTCACACGTAGATCCCCAAAATAAGGAATCCATATTTGTCCAAATCATATCCTAACACCGAGCATGTTTTCACCCAACTCCGCGACCAGACCTCTCATTCTTTCAGAGTTAAGATGATCTTCCTTCAATGCCTCATATTGAAACTCCTTGACTTGCGTCATCACATCAGAGGTCATAACCAACTAATAAGCCTTCACCCGAATCGGCTCGGGTCTCTCTTTTTGGCTAAGGGCATTTGCCACCACATTGGCTTTGCCCGGATGGAAATGGATCTCGCAATAATAATCTTTTTTGAGCTCAAACCATCTCCTCTGACTCATGTTCAGATCTTTCTGCTTGAAGAAATACTTCGTATAAGTAGTGCCTCCAAATCTTTAAAGCAAAGACCACAACTGCTAGCTCCAAGTCATGAGTAGGATAATTAACCTTTCCTTGCTACATCAAGACACATCCCAACCTCGAGTAAGAAGCATCCGAATAAACCACCAAATCTTCGCTTCCATCGGGTAACGACAAGACAGGAGCTTGAGTATTCCTCGCCTTTAACTCCTCAAACGCCTTCTCTTGAGCTTGACCCATACAAACTTTACATCCTTACGGATCAACTTAGTCAACGGAGAAGCTATCTTAGAGAATTCTTGAATGACTCTTCTGTAATAGCCCGCCAAACCCAAGAAACTACGAATCTCATATTGCGTCTTTGGTGACATCCATTACATCACTGCCTCCACCTTTTCTGGGTCCACCATGATCCCCTCGGGATTCACTACATGACCCAAAAACTGACTTCACGCAACGAGAATGCGCACTTGGAGAATTTAGCATACAACTTCTCCTTTCTCAACGTCTCTAATACTTCCTCAATATGACCGGCATGCTCATCCTCACTCTTTAAATAAATCAAGATATCACCAATAAACACAATCACTGATTTATCTAACATCGACCGACACACTCGATTCATCAAGTCCATAAAAGCAGCTCATGCATTGATTAAACCAAAAGACATAAAAAGAAACTGGTAATGTCCATAGCGCGTGCGGAAAGCTGTTTTAGGGATATCTTGCTCGTTCACCTTCAAATGATGATAACCAAATCGAAAATCTATCCTCGAGAACCAACTTGCACCCTGGAGCTGATCAAACAGATCATCAATTCTAGGTAAGGGGTATCGATTCTTCACGGTCCGCTTATTCAGCTCACGGTAGTTTATACATATCCTCATGCTACCGTCTTTCTTCTTCACGGACAGGACCGGAGCACTCCAAGGAGATATACTCGGTCTAATGAACCCTTTATCAAGCAACTCCTGTAGTTGCTCCATCAGTTCCTTCATCTTAGTCGGAGCCAACCGATACGACTCCTTAACTAAAGGTTGGGCACTCGGTATCAATCAATCTGGAATTTGATCTCACGCTCCAGTGGCAGCCCAGGTAAGTCTTTGGAAAACACGTCCGGAAAGTCACACATAACTGGTACAACAGACAGTTATGGTGTTGGTGTATCCACGTCCTTTACATAGGCCAAGTAGGCACTACATCCACGCCTCATGCATTTTCCTACCACCACCATCAAAATCACCTTCGGGATTGTCGTGACTCAATCACCATAAACCGTCACCGAAATCCCGTCAGGCGCTATCAATCGAATCATCTTCTTGCGGCACACAATCTTCGCCTCGTAGTGTGCCAACCAATCCATTCCAAGGACTACATTGAATCCGCCTAAGGTCATCACAAATTGTTTAACAAGGAACTTGTGACCTTCTAATTCTACGTCACAACCTTCTATCATCTCAGAAATCCTGATAGACTTACTTATGGCAGTTTCTACATTAAAGAGTTTATCTATACTCCTACTACTAACAAGCAGTTTAACATAGAAAGCAGCAGAAATAAAACTTTTACTAGCACCAGAATCAAATAATGAAGAAGCTAGAGTTTGGTTTACTAGAAACATACCTGACACAACATCAGGATCCGTCCTAGCCTCCTCCTGCATCATCATGAACGCTCTGGCACTCGTCCTCTACCCTTCTCCTCCGGCCCTCTTTGCCCCCAAACTTTCAGCCCTCGGCTTCTTGTAGTCCCTACTCATATGGCCCTCCCCACCACAGTTAAAACACCTTCCTGCGTTGCATTCTCTCGCCATATGGCCAAGCTTCCCACACTTGAAGCACACATTCAATCCCCATCTAAACTATCCGGTGTGCTCCTTTCCACACTTGCCACACCTCTTCATCACCATACCAGATGTGACCACACATCGGTCATCCACCTGTGCACCTTTGTTGCTTGGAGTGGCCCCGCCACATCCAACCCGCTTCCCATTCCAATTCCGGTAACCACCACTCTTCTTGCTGACTTCAGCCACCACCATAGTTCATTCGTCATACAACCTCCCCGCCAAGTCAACCGCCGATCTAAACGTGCTCAGCTGGGCAGCAATCATGTGCATACGAATATTCGCCGGCAGCCCTTGGATGTATCTCTTGACCTTTTGTGACAAAAGCATCACTTGATCTGGCGCCAGCCGTGCCATCTCATTGAACATTGTGGTGTATTGCTGATGTGCCATGGTCCCCGCCTCTAGTTGCAGGAAATCCTCTCCACCTTATCCATCTCTCTTTGAGGACATAACTCCTTAATCACTAACTTCTTCAGCTCCACCCACTTCATCCTTCTGATTGCCCGACTACCCTCGGCTTGGATAATATTGTCCCACCAGCACAAAGTCGAGTCCCCAAATGAGTGGGTAACGAACTTCATATTCTGGTCTTCCCGTCACTTGCTAATGTCAAGTACAACCTCTATCTCTCTTACCCATCAGTGAGAAGAAGCAGTAGTGCCATTACCATCAAAGGTAGGGGGCTTGCATCTTTGAAATGACCCGTAGTTATAACCTCATGCCACCTCAGGCGCATGCTCTTCTTCCTCTTCTTCTTCGTCCTCGGAGAAAACTGTCTCAGTCTCTACTCGCTCTCGTCCTCCCGAGGACCTGTTCCTCTCCCTTCTTTCTCCTTCCCTTACAACCTTTATCACTTTGGTCACTACAGATAGTAGGATCGTCTGCATAACCTGATGCACCTCTTTAACAATAGCCTCCTCCACTAAGGCTCTCAAGTTAGCACTCTCGTCCCCCGGCCTCCAGACAAGGTGTCTCAGGTTCTTCATGAACCACCTCTTCGGCCCTAGGCCTTCCTCTTGTAGCCCGTGGTTCAGCACCACGTCCACCATGACGTCCACCACCTAAAGCCTTTGATGATCTACCACAGTCCATCCTCTACACACACTATAAGATTCAAACACTAACACGGCCATTCAAGGGAATAGCTCAGTTTATGTCAATAGTAGTAAGTCCCTAATTATAGTGGCCAGTTGTGATTAGACACTTAATTTACTCTTCATACCCCAAGCATTTCCTATCCTAACTAAATTAGTATCTAAATCTACTAAAGGCATAGAGATCAAATAACATGAGCACATAATGTCGGTTAACAATAAGGAAATACCTTATGGCATGTAGCTACTCGGACTGACATCCCTTCCCTTAGTCTCATTCTCAGTTTAAGTTTAGATTTCTTTTGAAAATTTACTTGTTTCACATAAAATTTGGCTCTGATACCAATTTGTAAGGCCCCGTTCCACGGATGCTCACAGCTGGTCAATCATCACTCATAAAACATATATTTACATTAACTTTAATAAAGCATTACAGCGGAAACATTTAAACAACCATTTCATTTTATTATAATTGCTTTTGTAAAATAATACATTGTTGACGGATTACAAAATAACTTGTTGTATTACATCACAAAAACATTATACAAAATGGATGCCGTCCAAAATGAGCCAAGTAGCCGGCCCGTGCCATCCTCAACAACAATCACCTGCCAAGTGAAAACACATCAAAGTCAACATTGCTAAGTGAGTTCTAGTTTTAAAATAAAACATACATTACTTTCGTTTAAAACCTTTCTTTACATTTTCATGCGATCAAGCATCATACGTACACATAGATAATATCATTATTATCTTCAATATTTGTTCGTTAACTTTCATTCTTACATCATTCATCGATATCATTCACTTTCATTCATAACTTCTTTACTTATCTTTTGTACTTCATTACTTTCCGATGACATGTATTGTACCCCGAAAATTATGCACGAAGCTAGTTACTGGGTCTGTCTTATCATAGACCTCGAACATTATGCACGAAGCTGACTCCAGTACCTAGCGCAAGTACACTCATCACTATCATTTCCCTTTCATTCCGGACCAATGCCATATGCTATACCCCAAACATTATGCATGAATCTGCTTACTAGGCCTGAGGTCTTTCATAGACCTTGATCATTATGCACGAAGCTGACTCTAGTACCAAGGGCAAGCAGCAAGGATCCCATACCTATGGTCAATCATAAAAATTAGACCCCAGCGTGCATCCTTTAGGGGTAGCTAACCCGCACACAGTTGAGGTAACACCCTTCATTGGGTGTGAACCTCCATACTTTACTTTCAAGACTTTCTTACTTTCATTCATTCATTAATGCATGCATTCTTTCATTACGTTCCTCTTTTCATCATATTCCACTTTACATTACATAATACTTTTCATTTCATTCATCAACATTCAACGTAAAGCCATGGAAAATAAACGTACATAACAAGGAACATAAACATAAACATAAACATAAACATAAACATACAAAACATAAACATACAAAATATCAACATACAAGGCACCATCATACATGACATACAACCATCATAAATGCCATAACATACCTCATTCATCATCAAAAGTCAACTTACTTCACCCCCGAGAACATCCCATGTCAAAGCCTACATTTTACTTTTTCCCCAAAAAACAGAAAATAATTCTAAGTCTTAGGCGCATGGGCACTATGTAGGCGCATGGCCTTTCAGGCGCATGGGGATCCACTTAGGCGCATGGCCTTTCATGTGTATGGGGATCCACTTAGGCGCATGGGGAACTTCTGTGCGCATGGGCACTATTGGGGTGCATGGGCAACACTTAAGAATTCTGGGCAAATTCTAGGTGCATCGGCACTATACAGGCGCATGAGTGCCTAGGCGCATGGGCTTTCTAGGTGTCCGATACTTAGCCAAATTTAGTCTTTTCTAAATGCATGATTACTATTTAGGCGCATGGGGTTTTGGGCGCATGGGAACACTTAGATAATTTATAACGTTGGGTGTATGGGCCACTATTTAGGCGCATGGGCCACTATTTAGGCTCATGGGCGGTCTATATCACCCTTAAACAACTAAATTCAGTCCCCAATCATCATCTAACATGTTATAATCTTAAATATTACATTCTAAGCCATAGAAACACAGTCATAATATCATCATAACCATAAACACACCCAAAACAAATCCCACCCGAAACCACCAACACACACAAATATACGGATGAAAACCCCATTTTATAAAAATGTTCATACATGTATTTTCAGTCCCAAATCAATTTAAAACAAGTAAAAAGGGGGTTCTAGAACTCACCTTAGCAGCACTTTGGGTATGACTTCCTTCAAACCCCGTTTGTTACAAGTTCAACACCTAGAAACCCACCAAACACACATAACCGAACACAACACACACATAAGCATACAACCGAGGCTAAGGTAGGCAAGAAAACCATAAAACCACGAATTCTTACCGTGAATTCGGATTCCTTCTTCTTGTTCTTCGAAAATTGGAGAGTTTCTACTCTTTTCTTCATTCTCTCTCTAAAAACCCGAATGAATAGGTGAAAGCAGACAACATGGGCGGCCATATTGCTTTATTCACTAACTTTGAAATTTTTTGTGCTTTTGACACTTTTAACCCCTTAACTTGGTTAAATTGCATTTTTTTCCTTCACTTTTATTCTTTCTTTCATGCCCTTAAAAATAAACGGGTGTTACAGTAAAACTTCATGAATCACATATATACCCAACTTAAACTTTTAATTACATATATCCCTATATAAAACTTAGTTAATTACATATATATCCAATTAAAATTTTAATTACATATATCCTCTTCTAAAGTTTTGTTAATTACATATATACATAAACTAAAAGTTTAATTACATATATCAACTTATTAACATTAATATTACATATTTATCCATATGATTATTTTTATTAAAATAACTTATATAATTAGTATTTACTCTTATTTTTATTAAACTATAAAATTATGTTTTTTTTCTTTTTATGAGTTTTGATTTTTTACTAATATTTTATACTAATGTTTTTTATGTTCTTTTAGTTTAATACCTTTTTATAATAACTTTTTCTAGTATATGTATGAGACACTTACAGTCTCATTATACAACATGATCCAAACACAAAATGTTATGTTGCTTAATCAGACTGGAAGTGTTGTGAATGAGTATCAAAAAAACTAGCATAAAAAGAAAAAAACAAAAAGAACATAAAAACGTTAGTATAAAAATATTAATAAATATTCAAAACTCAAAAAGCAAGTAAAGAAGGAAAACATAATTTTATAGTTTAATAAAAATAAGAGTAAAATACTAATTATATAAATTATTTTTAACAAAAGTAACAAAATTAGTAAATATGTAATATTTATACTTAATAAAGTGGATATATGTAATTAAACTTTTAGTTTGAGTGTATATGTAACTAATTAAGATTTAGAAGGGATATATGTAATTAAACTTTTAATTGGGTATATATGTAATTAACAAAGTTTTAAAAGTGGATAGATGTAATTAAACTTTTAATTGGGTATATATGTAATCAACTAAATTTTACAAGGGGATATATGTCATTAAAAATTTAAGTTGGGTATATATGTAATTCATGAAATTTATAGGGGGATATATGTAATTCTCTCACATCTTATGGTCATTTGAACCTTAAATTAAACCTTAAAAGGAACCAAACATAAACAGGTAATATGTAATTTATCAATAAAAATAACTTGAAGCAGAGTCACAAATCAACATCATTCAATTACTCCTTCAATTGAATAATCAAACATTCTCCAAGACTATTGAAACATTCTCAAGTGTGACACATAGTTTTTGTTTGATTATTTAGGTCAGTTATGTTTCTGTATAGAACTTCTATTGTAACAAAAACTCCAATAACATATAAAAAAAATAGTGTTGCCATGGAATTGATTACTACCATTAAAATGCAACTAGTTAGATGAAGCCATAACTAATCAAAACAATTTGTTTAAAAATCAAAATCTAAAATTACCTTTAATGCATCGAAATCAAAGTAGATGCAAACAATGGAGAGAGTTTCCAAGTGACTAAAATAGGATGATGATGAAGAGGTTTCAGCGAAATTGGATGAATAAAATAGGAAAGAGGTGAGGCCTTTGTTCTTGTGGAATTGGATGGCGACTTGCAAGATCCGGGAATCAAGTTCTTGCAGAATTGAACGAAGACTTGCGGGGGTGTTTGGTAAATAAAAAGAAAAGAAACAACGATGGCTTAGAGGGGAGGTTTTGAATTTTGGGCAAGGGATTTTTATTTAACTTTTCTAATCTAAAGATGGATGATAAATCAAAAACATCAGTGGGCATAGTTGTACTGGTAAGCAATTGACTTAATGCATAGAAGGCTTCGGTTCGAAGGCCAACAGGTGTGATTTTTTTAGTTTTTCTACATGCTATAAAAATTTGAAATTAAGATGATTTATCAACAAATTACAAATTAGGATGGCCCTAAGAAAGGGGTGCAAAAGAGCCAAGCCGCTCGTGAGCTACTCGAGATCGGATGGATAAAAAGCTACAAACGAGCTTAGCTTTATTGAGCTCGAGCCGAGTTCGAGCTAGAATAAGAGTACATTTAATTATCAAGCCCTAGCCCGAGCTTCACGTATGGAGCTTGAATTCAATCTCTTCTTTTTCTTCTTCTTCAACCGAGAGTGTTTCTCTGTTCTTTCTCTCTAAACCGAAGAAAAGTAGTGATGTGAAGTGAGGGTGAGCATCTCGTATGGTGGCATACCAATGTTGGCATGATAGTTGTTGTTGTACGAGAATTCAGCTAATGGTAAGTGGTCATCCCAACTTCCCCTAAAATCAATCACACATGTCCGAAGCATGTCTTCCAGTGTATGAATAGTCCTTTCTGACTGACCATCAGTTTGGGGATGATAAGCCGTGCTAATATGTAACCTCGTCCCCATGGTGCCGTGGAATTTCTTCCAAAATTAAAGGTAAACTGGTGTCACGATCAGACACGATAGACACTGGCACACCGTGACGAGTTACAATTTCCTTGATGAATAAATCTACCAACCTCTCAGATGAATAAGTCTCCCGGATTGGTAGGAAGTGAGTACTCTTTGTTAGACGGTCAACAATCACCCATAAGGCATCGTATCCTTTCGGAGTACACGACCACTTCGTAATTAAATCCATGGTGATGTGCTCCCACTTCCATTCCGGTATATTCAAAGGTTGAATCTTCCCATACGGCTTCTGATGTCCGGCCTTCACCTATAAGCAAGTAAGGCACTTACTCACATACCCCACCACATCACGTTTCATACCCGGCCACCAATAATCTTTCTTCATATCTTGATACATTTTTATGGCACCAGGATGAATGGAGTATCGAGTCTCGTGAGCTTCATTCATAATCCTCATATGTAGATCCCCGAAACGAGGAATCCACACCCGTCCTAATCGAGTTTTAACACCAAGTGTGTTTTCACCCAATTCCCCAACCAGACCTCTCATCCATTCAGAGTTAAGATGATCTTCTTTCAGTGCCTCATCTTGAAACTCTTTGACTTGCTTCATCACATTGGAGGTCATGATTAGTTGGTATGCTTTCACCCGAATTGGCTCGGGTCTCTCCTTTCGGCTAAGAGCATCAACCACCATGTTGGCTTTTCCCGGATGATAGTAGATCTCACAATCATAATCTTTTATGAGCTCCAACCATCATCTCTGTCTCATGTTCAGGTCCTTCTTCTCAAAGAAGTACTTCAAGCTTTTGTGGTTAGTGAAAATGGTGCACTTCGTCCCGTATAGATAGTGCCTCCAAATCTTCAATGAAAAGACCACGGCCGCTAGCTCCAAGTCATGAGTGGGATAACTGACCTCATGAACTTTCAACTGTCAGGATGCATAGGCTATAACCTTCCCTCTCTACATTAACACGCACCCCAACCCTGAGTAGGAAGCATCTGAATAAACCACCAAATCCTCGCTTCCTTCGGGTAATGACAGAATAGGAGCTTGAGTCAACCTTGCCTTTAACTCCTTGGATGCTTTCTCTTGAGCTGGACCCCATAATAACTTTACATCCTTTCGGGTCAACTTTGTTAGTGGAGAAGCGATCTTGGAAAATTCTTGAATGAACCTTTGATAATATCCCGCCAACCCCAAGAAACTGCGAATCTCGGATGGCGTTTTCGGACACTTCCATTGCATCACTGCCTCCACCTTTGTGGGGTCTACCATAATCCCCTCGGTATTTATCACGTGACCTAAAAATTGAACTTCGCGCAACCAGAATGAGCACTTCGAGAATTTGGCATACAACTTCTACCTTCTTAATGTCTCCAACACCTCCCGAATGTGACCGGCATGCTCTTCGAGTAGATCAGAATATCTTCAATGAACACAATCACTGATCTATCCAACATCGGCCGACACACTCGATTCATCAAATCCATAAAGGCAGTTGGCGCGTTAGTTAGACCAAAAGACAAAATGAGGAACTCGTAGTGTCCATAACGCGTACGGAAAGCTGTCTTAGGAATGTCTTCTTCTTTCACCTTCAATTGATGGTAGCCAGATCGTAGATCTATTCTCGAGAACCAACTGGCACCTTGGAGCTGGTCAAACAAGTCATCAATCCTTGGTAACAGGTACCGATTCTTCACCGTCAACTTGTTCAGCTCTCGGTAGTCGATGCACATTCGCATACTTCCATCCTTTTTCTTTACAAACAATACCGGAGCACCCCACGAAGAGATACTCTGTCGAATGAATCCCTTATCCATCAACTCCTGTAATTGGCTCATGAGTTCCTTCATATCAGTAGGAGCTAATTGATATGGTGCTTTGGTAATGGGTTGAGCATCGGGCAAATCAATTTGTAACTCAATCTCACGATCTAGTGGCATGCCGGGTAAGTCTTCTAGGAATACGTCCTAAAAGTCACACACCACTAGTACCTCGGATAATTGCGGTACCGACGCATCCACATCTTTCACGTATGCCAAGTAGGCACTACATCCGCGTCTCATGCACTTCCCCGCCACCACCATCGAAATCATCTTCGGGATCATAGTAATGCGATCTCGATGAATCGTAACCAAACTCCCATCGGGCGCAACTAATCTAATCATCTTCTTGCGACATACGATGTTTGCTTCATAGGTTACTAACCAGTCCATCCCTAGTACTACATCAAATCCACCTAGGGCCATCACGTGTAACCTAGCAGCAAACCTATGACCTTCTAGTTCTATGGCATAGTCCTCTATCACATGAGTAATTCTCGTGGACTTGCCAATAGCGGTTTCTACATCGAATGGTTTACTGACATTTCTACTACTAATAGGCAACTTAGCACACAAAGTAGTGGAAATAAAACTCCTACTAGCACCGGAATCAAACAATACAAATGCAGAAGTTTGGTTTGCTACAAACATATCTGACACAACATCGAGATCAGCTCTGGCCTCCTCCCAGATCATGGTGTAAGCTCTAGCACCTGCCCTCTGCCCTCCTTCCTCCGGCTTCTTTTTCTCCGCTCCAGAGCTCTCCGCCCTCAGCTTCTTACAGTCTCTAGCGATGTGGCCATTCTTGCCACACCTGAAGCATACATTCATTCCCATCTTGCACTCACCGGTATGCTCCCGTCCACATTTGCCACACCTTCTCAGCCTTGATCTTGACGACACCCCATAGTCGTCCACCTTCCCCTTCGTGTTGTTTGTAGTAAAACCACCACGTCCAAACCTCTTCCCATTCCAGTTCTTACCATCCCCACTTGTCTTCTTTACCTCAACCATGGTCTCCCCTCGCTCATCATACAGCCTGCCCGCCAAATCCCCTCGCTGAGGCATTCAAGCTAGCATTCTCGTTCTCTTCGCTCTAGCCATGGACCTCAGGGTTCTCATGGGTCGTCTCAGGAGCCTTAGCACTACTCCTGGTCACACGTGGACGGCCTCTGCCTCTAGGAGCCTTGAAGAATTTCGTCCAGCCATCCTCTAAAACTCTATAAGATTCAAACACTAACACGGTCATTCAGGTAACACTCAGTTTATGTCAAGTATAGTAAGCCCTAGTTACAGCGGCCAGTTGTGATTAGCCACTTACTTTACTCTTCATACCCCAAGCATTTCCTATCCTGACTTAATTAGTATCTAAATCTAGTAAGAGCACATAAATCAAATAGCATGGCACATAATACCGGTTATGATTAAGAAAAGGCATACCTGATGGCATGTAGCTACTTGGGCTGACATCCCTCCATTTGTCCCATTTTCAGTTTAAGTTTAGGTTTTAAAAATTTTATTTAACCCAATTCTCTTAAACTTTGGCTCTGATACCAACTTGTAAGGCCCCGTTCCCGGAGACCTCACAGTTGGTCAACCACAGCATTTAATACATTTCATATTATAAATATACAAACTCAAATAGCGGAATTACTATAACAAAAGCCATTCATTTCTTTTTAAAACACTGTTGTTGTGCAATACACTATTGTATGACTGATTACAAAAGAATTGTTTAATTGCATTACAAAACAATAGCAATATCAAATACGAATGGATGTCAGTCTTTCCTACCGAGTAGCTTCACCTGCGTGCCATCCTCAGCAATAATTACCTGCCAACTAAAAATTATAAAAATCAGCGTTGCTGAGTGAGTTCTAGTTTTAAAAGTAATAAAATACTTTCTGTATGTTGTATATGAAAAATACTCTTTCTGTGAAATACAACTCTTTACTTTGTATGTGAGCACGCATTAACTATATGAACAATACTATTTGTTCTCATTACTGTATGCCTTGTTTACTCTGTATTCTTTTATCTTTATCTTTCACTATCTATATGGACCAATGAGCAATACCCTAAACTATATGCGCGGTGAAAGCTGGTGATGGGCCATCCATATCCCTCAAAAGGGTTCTGTTTACTGTATACAAGGCCGACCCAATCACCTAGGGCATACTGCAAAGGTCCTGCCAATCTCAATTGACTGGCCCTATGTGCATAATAGGGTAGCTAACCCCAGCATAGTTGAACTAATGACAACATGGTCGTGTACCTCCTATAAGCTTGCAAGACTTGTTAACATTTATTAATGTTCCTCTTCTCTTCTTTATTGCTTTTCCTGTTTATTATTACGATATACTTTACGTTACGATAATAAACATACCATGTAAAGTCACACACTATAAGTAATAATAATAGCAATAATAATAAGGAACAATCATAAGGCAATCATAAAACAATCATAATCATGCATGAAACCCATCATTAATAAACCCTAGTCAACCCACAGTCAAAACCCTAAGAGCACAAACTCCCAAGAATTTTGTAATAAATTTTAAGTGTTGGGCGCTTAGACACTATTTGGGCGCATGGGTCCTGTTTAGGCGCTTCATCACTATACAGGCGCATCAACCAACACTTAGCTGTTTTAACACTTAGGCACATGAACCGTTTAGGCGCATGGACACTATTCGGGTGTATGACCCATTTGATCGCATGGCCACTTAGACGCATGGGTTTATTCGGGCGTATGGAACTTAGGCGCATGGGAATGTTAAGACGCATGGGTACTATTAAGGCGCATGACCCTACACTTAGTCGTCCGACTAATATTTCTAGGCGCATGGACTACTGTTCAGGCGCATGGGTTACACTTAAATTCTTCTAAGGCATTCCCAGGCGCATGGACTACTGGTCCGACTAACAGTCTTTTTGGACGTACTAGGCGGCTAGGTTACGAATTTGTGTCAAAAGTATTCAAGTCTCTCGAATTGTTATGTTTTTTCACGAATTAAGAGGTATTTATAGGTTAGGATTTTCCAATCGTACGACTGAACCATGAGCATGGTTCAATCGTGCGACTGAATCATGCGATTGGTCCATACGCACGACTGAAGATTCAGTCGTGCGACTGAGTCAATCTTATGTCTCAATCGTGTGACTGATCCAGTCTCCTCGTTCAGTCATGTGACTGGTCCATTAGCATGAAGTATTCATGCGTATGGTCCATTAGGATTGTCCATTCGCATGAAGACTCATACGACTAAGTTTGAACACATTTCTCAATCATTATTGACTAAGAACTATGCACAACAACCTCAAACCTATATAGTTAGTTCAGTATACTTTATCACACAATAAACAATGAAACATTAAACATTATAAGCATCAATCACATATTGTAATTCATTCAACTCATTCATTACATATGTGTAAGACATGACAAACATTTACATTAAGCTCATAAACTAGATACATATGTATCAGCAAAGTCTCCCTTGGACCTAGTTTCCTTTAATGTCTAACATTCTTCATAAGCTCCTCAAACCTCTTGTACTTCTTTTCTCTAGTAACTCCTGCATGTATTTCAAATGCAAAGCAAAGTCGTATAACATTCTGGAACTGGAGGGATTGTACAATATCTTGCTCGTCATAGAATAATGGCCACTTGTACAATGTGTAGACATCTTCTGCAGACAAGTTTGTAAGCAACATTGGTTCGAATACCCGCATAGTTTCCATTTTTCCTTCTCTATTCGGAACTATGAACGCTTCGCCTATTCTCCAATCATAATACTACCATTTGAAGTGTGGAGTGAAGTCCTGTGGCATTTCCCATAAAGGAATCTTGGACATTGTGCATGGGGGACTCCACTTCCGCACCACTTTAGGCTTTCCAGATATGGATCCACTTCTGACCTACGAATGTACCTCTTCGGTTGTTAACGTCTGAAGTTTACCCATCTAATGTGGTATTTCTTCTTTAGAGCAGCCTCAAACCAACCTAGCATCTTTCTAGGATTAGCATATAGCAGATTTAATCATGCCATTTGGTTGAGCTCAAAACCTGGGACAGTCATCAGATCATGTGGATATCTGAAGTACTCTATTCCCTTCTCCCTCTTTACAACATAAACATTTAGATCCTCAATACGCCCACGCAATAATCTTACCAGACACCTTCAGATGTTTCTTGACCTTGTAGAGATTGGTGTAGGCATTTTGCTTTTGAGCTGTGCGTTGGGCTCGTATTTCAGCAAAACAAGTTGCCCATTCAGCCTTCTTTATATCAACATCTGCAACTATGGCTTCGGCTTGGCTTTCATCCTTATTTTTTCTTTCTCCATCTCATCCAGTTTGTCAAATGTAGCACTCCCGAGAGTGTCACCTAAGTTGGGGATCACATTGCCCCCTCGGTCAGTGTACTCTAGATAGTGCTGACGTGAGATCCTCTATCTTTATTTCATCAGTGTCGTTTAGCTCGTTCATAACATCAACCTTGGGAGCGTCTTTGACGAGCTCGTTAGGATTCAGTTTGAAAATCTCTACAAGTTTCTCATCGGTCAGGTCGTAGATTTCTCCTTCTTTGGGAGTGTAGCTCACTGACCTTCTCTCAATCCCTTTCATATCAAGAATCATTGTGAATTGAGACTTGATTTGCTGAAGGGGAGCAATATCATATTCATCTTACTGGGACATTTTATTGCTTGATTCAAACATTTAACACATAATCATTAGTAGTTAATCAAGACATTTAAACATGGATAAACACATATAATCATAAATTACATCAATGTAATATTTGAATCAAGTACAAAAGTTTTTCTAAATACAACATCTAATCTTTCCTTTTATCTTGACCGGTCAATTCTTCAACAGTAGGAGCTGAGGATGATGCTCCCTAATCTTGTGCTCTCTTAGTCCGCCTTTCTTGACCTTGAGCAGAGGCTGATGCAACACCATCACCTTCTTCATCATCATCATCACCTCTCTTCCTTCCCCTCGATCCTGCATCATCACCTTCATCTTCTTCACCACTCATCATCATCATCATCATCTTCACCTTCCCTGATCTTTAATGGCTCATCTTTGGATCCTTTCAGTTGGAGCAAGATCTTCTTGTTCTTTGCCTCCAAATCCTCAATCCTCTTAACCGAATGAGCATTCTGCTCCTACAACTGTATAATCTGCTGAGCTTGAGCAGCATTGAGCTCCACAAGCTGGTTTAGCTGTGTAGCTCTTTGCTCATCGGCAGCTAGCAGCTTTAGCACCATCCGGTTTGGTTGGCTAGCTGTTCCTCTACCCTGACGAAGGGTAGAGTGGATCCATGGCTCAGTGGGATATGTGTAGAAGTCCCAGCTCTTGGGTGGTGGTAGTGGTGGGGATGTGGTGAATATGGGTGGTGGAATAGGAGTGGATGGTGAAGGGGTGGTTGTGTAGTGGTGGTTGGAGGTGTGATAGTGGTGATAGGGGGTGTGGTAGTAGTGGTGGATGTGGTGGCAATCAATGTAATCCTCCTTCTTTTGCTCTTCATGCCATGGGGCTGAGCCATCCTTTTCTTCCTCGATCCCTTAGAGGAGGATGCTCCCCCTGGGCTGATGGGATGGTCAGGTATGTATGATGGATCAGTAGTGGCAGTAGTAGCATCCCTGGCCTCACACTGACGTCCATCAACCGCTGCAAGCCCTCTCTCAGTGGCAACTACCTTGCTGCCCACTTTCCGCACCAATGGCTCCTCAAACGACTCCTCCTCCTCATCTATTTGAAAGTCGGGGTGGATTGGGGTCGACTTGGATCCACCCGGAGCCTCACCGCCTTGACCATCACCTCGTAGTCATCTGAGTCATCGTAGGTATCTTAATAGGCTCGACATCGGAATCACTGTCCATGACGCCACTTCTTGTGAGAAGGCGCCATGTAATCAACATTGGCCACGTGCCCGAACAATCTCCTAATAAGGGGTTTTACCTGCTTCCCCCTGTACACCTTCATCCTCCCCAGGGTGGTGTCATCCATAACCTCTAACATCATTGCATCGTCCTTCTCCTTGGGCAGTAGAGGGAGCTTATCATCTATCATCATTCGGAAGAACCTTGGATACATGTAGAAGCTCTCCTTACCCTTCGCCTCAAGGTTCTCAATCATGTAAGTGAAGATCATGTTGGAGAAGTTGAAGGGGTGATTCAGCACCAGTGCCACGTAAGCATTCTGGATTTGGTCAGATAGATCATCAGATCCACCGCTCCGTGAAGCAATGCACTTTAGAATGACGTGCACTAGGTACTTGAACTGGGGAGGTTGCTTTTGTGAGCACACATGCGTTGATATCCCAGTGTACTTCATCCTTAGAAAACATCCCCTAGTTGGCAGCATCATCACCCAGATCAAGTACCCGTCGAAGGTCTGCTGCAATAAACTCAATCTCTTTCCCAAAAATGGTGCTCCGAATGCAGTAGAGCTTAGTAGATCGGTCAACTGACGCACCTTCCCAGAAGGCCTGCTGTATAGACCAGTAGGGTGTGCATGGGGCAGATATAGCTTTGTAGATCCTTGATCTCCTCGGAAATGCAATAATACCAACAAACTCAGCAGCATTCCGAGTGGTGGCATCCAAGTGGGGACAAATGTAGTGCTTGGTGTTGATAATCCACCTATCTGCCATGTTTCTGTAACACAAGACACATAAACATGAGATTTGTCCAGAACAAAAACTGTTGAAATTTAAACTGTTCTGAAATCAGTGTGGTTCAATCATGCAATTGAACCATATGATTCAGTTCAGTCGTGCGATTGAGCATGCGGCTAAGTTCAATCGGGCGATTAAGCATGCGGCTGAGTTCAATCGGGCGATTGAGAATGCGGCTGAGTTCAATCGGGCGATTGAGCATGTGGCTGAGTTCAATCGGGTGATTAAGCATGTGGCTGAGTTCAATCATGCGATTGAACTCATACGCCTTGTTCATTAAGTCGATTGAGTCATTCGCCCAGCTCAATCGTGCGATTGAAGTTCATTTAGAGTGTCTAGTCGCATAACTCTCTGTTCGACACTATAACCCTGAATCTTGGTCAAAACTTGATGTTAAATGTTGTGTTTAGACTCTATAGATTCGCAGGAACCCTAAATATCATTGTATGTCCTTCATTTTAACCATTAAGCACATTTACGTGGTCTATTTGAAAGTTTTTATAGATTTCTTGATTTTAATCAATTTGGTCAGTTAGGGTTTGATTACTCCATGCATTTTGTGGGATTTCATTCACTAAGTACCTGTAGAAGATGAGAGTACATTTAGTAACACAATCTCAGTGCGAAATCAATGAAATCGAATTTGGCAGAGTATGTTTGCTTTCGTGCGATTTGGGAGCGATTGAAGGGTGGTGAGAATGTGTGATCAACATTCACCCTTTTTATACTGATTTTATTTTTAGTAGGGTGACTGGACCTATTCGCACGCTTCATTCGTGCGACTGAGGCTCGGTCGTGCGACTGGGTCAGTCGGTCACATCAATTCGTGCGACTGGGGTTCAGTCGTGCGACTAACTCAGTCGGTTACCTTCATTCGTGCAATTGGTTAATTCTAGTGATCCAATCACATGGATTGACAAATGCTTATGGTCCAATCGTACGTCTAGTCCATACGTGATTCAATCTTGTGATTGGCTCACTCATGATCCAATCATGCGACAGGTCCATACTTATGGTCCAATCATGCGAATGGCTGAACTTATGAGTTTGACCTCACACACTTCCAAACACTTCACATGTTAATTATATAAGACAATATGATCGTTGATCATCTCAGACATGACCTTTTTAATTTGATAATCTCTTGATCACCTTAGACGTGATCCTTTTAACTTAAACAAACTGTAGATCACCTCAGACGTAACCCTTTTTTAAGTGAGTGATTCACAGATTGAATCCAAATGCATAGTCAGACTTTTACCTACCAAATGACTAAAAATAAATAAATAAGTAAAATCAACTATAAACTTAAAAACAAAACCAAGACATATTTTTGTATTTTTGAATGTAGATGAGTTTAAACCTATTAGATTACGTCTAACTAATTTTACTTCCTGAATAGCATAGCTTCAATTCAATTTTATCATTTCTAGTACACTTCATTATGGAATCATACAGGTATATCAGAATCATTTGGGACATTTTAATAAACTATTTTGATGCTAGATCCTTGTTTTCACTAAGAGTCAATAACAATTTTAGGAAATCATACTAGAGCTACAAGATGCACACAATGATTTTGACTTTCAAGAACCGCGGCTCACGACGATTGTCTGTATACTTGTCTCTTAAATCCATACATAGATTTTTGACACTCATTGGTGACAATTTAAGGTTTAATTATTTCAACAAGCATTTGTGGATCCCACGCTTATATGGTAATCAACGTTCCTCAAGAGATTTTTGAGCGGTCTACGGGTATATTCAAGAATAGACTATTCTAAGAGCTTTCAAAGAGATGCCAAGCCTCGGGTCAGTGACATCGCATAGCAAAGAGACACAAATAACATTGAAGTCTAGAATATTTAGCTTATGCTTATCCACGGGTCAGTGCCACTGCACAACAGAGAGGCACACAACCTATCTTCTTGTTCGAGCATTTATTTTCTTTTTGCACATATTGCACCAACAACGTAAGTTATTACCTTGATTGCATTTTGCATTTTTCCATCTGCTTTGCTCAATTTTTATGGTCGTCCGCACACATTTGTGGTGTTTATTTTGCTCTTCACCCCTTACTGGAACTGCGTTGATTGTGTTAACTAGAGATAAGATGGAACCCACAGTAAGTTGAACAACTTAGTTTGCAATTGAAACCCCCAATGAGGTCTACTCATCTATTGTGTTGAAGCTACTGACACATCATATAATGAACTAGCAGCCTCTAGGTCTACTTCTCTATATTACCTTGGTAGCATACAAGTTTTACTATCATCTTTCCTTTTATTTTGCTTAGACTTTTCAGACTTAAACTTTGAATTTTGCATCTTAATCAGTTAAACTCTTTTGAAGTCCTAAACAGTTTGTTCCCTGTGTACTATCATTTTCCATAAACGTTGAATCAGTATCACAGATTTGATTACCTTCCTTTTAGCTAAGCTGTCCTTTTCCCTCGTTTTTTAAGTAATTAAATAAAGTAGCTAATTTACTAATTTAATACTAATCTAACCTATTCTCCCCCTAAAATTCTAAAACCGAAAATATTTATGTGTTTTTGGATTTTAATATTTTTTTTGTTTTTGAATGAGAGTTTCAAGCGCTTTCCAGATGAAATAGTGTTGCTTAATAGTTTAAGAATTGTTAGATGACCGATTAGTTTCAGTTAATTAGATTTTTTTAACATTTAATGTCACAACGGATCATGATTAAAGAGCTTCGGTTATTCACTCGAATGGGTGGTAACCGACGCTTTAGCTTTGATTAACGGTGTAACTATGCTCAAAACGTGTCCCAGGACGGTTGGTGACGGTTTTAGATCGTGAATCGACAAGGTTTGGGGGTTTTGAAGTGGCCGGGAAACAAGCTGGAAAAACGGGGTTTGGGGAGGTTGGTTTGGTTTTCTTTAATAAATTACACAAATAGCTCCTGTAGTTTAGAGTTTGTTATTTTATATTAGAAACTTTAAATTCAAGTTTCAAAAATTACATAAATACCCCCTAAACTTAATTTAAGTTTAAATTTGAACTAATTAATTAATTTTAAGCTTTTATAATTATTATTATTATTATAGTTAATATTATAGTTATTATTATAATTATTATTAAAGTTACTATTATTAGTTATTAAGAAGAAATAAAGACAAATAATGAAATAAGCATGACCATACCATAAGTTTCATAATTGACAACAATGACCCTTATATGAATAAACGAAGTTAACTTTAGTTAACAAAAATACGAGATGTTACAGTCTCCCCAACTTAAATGAATTTTGTCCTGAAATTAAGAATGAAACTATATGAAAAAATGCGGGTACTTCTTCATATGTTCTTCACACTCCCAAGTAAATTCAGCGCATATTCTCCCATCGAACCTTGACAATTGGGGTAGTTGTAGTTCTAGTCTTCTTCGTAATGCGGTCCATAATTTCAACAGGTTTCTCAACAAAGGGCAATGACTCATCGATCTGGATATCTTTCAAAGGGACATGCAGACTTTCGTCAACCAAGCACTTTCTCAAATTTGAGACGTGGAACACAGGATGAACTCCACTAAGGTCACGAGGTAACTCCAAATGGTAAGCCACCTTCCCAATCCTTTTTCAGATTATAAAAGGTCCTACAAATCTTGGAGCCAGTTTACCCTTGTTTCCAAAGCGAACAACACCTTTTCACGGTGAAACCTTATGAAGAACCATCTCCCCAACTTGGAATTTCAATGGCTTACGTCGCTTCTCAGCATAGCTCTTTTGTCGACTTCTTCCCACTTCAAGGTTCTTGCGGATTATAGAGACTTTATCGGTCTTTTCTTGTATAAGTTTAGGACCAGTGATGAAGTTTTCACTAATGTTGGTCCAACAGATCGGTGAATGACATTCACAGCCATAAAGTGCTTCGAATGGTGCCATCTTCATACTCGAGTGGTAACTATTGTTATATGAAAATCCCGCGAGCGGTAAATGCGTATCCCAATCACCACCAAAGTCAAGGACACAAAGGCATAGCAAATCCTCCAAGGTTTGGATGGTTCGCTTGGTTTGAACATCAGTTTGAGGATGGTAAGTCGTGCTTAGATCCAATTGAGTGCTCAAGAGTTCTTGCATAGATGACCAGAAGTGCAAAGTGAAATGAGCGTCTCGGTCAGATATGATGTGCTAAGGTACCCCATGATGACTTACAATTTCATCAACATATATACGATCCAACCTTGATGATTTGTAAGTGTCACGTATGGTATAAAATGTGCCGACTTAGTCAATCGGTCAACGATCACCCATATGCTATCATTACCACCGGAGGTTCGGGGTAGCTTAGTTATGAAGTCCATGGATATGTGTTCTCACTTCCACATAGGAATCTTAGGTTGCTTAAGTAATCCACTTGGACGTTTATGTTCGGCTTTAACCTTCGTACACGTGAGGAACTTAGCTACATATGTCACTGTGTCTTTCTTCATTCCATGCCACCAATATTGACCACACAGGTCCATGTACATCTTATTGGAGCTAGGATGAATAGATTAAGGATTGTGATGAGCTTCATTCATGATAAAAGGTACGAAGATTATCACGATTTTGAACCCAAATTCAATTCGCAAAATACGTCAACCCATTGGGTTTCTTTTCCATTGAGTTAGAAGATTATGCTCAAGTTCATCCTTCATTCTTCCTTCTTATTGAACCGTTTATTGAGCCTCTAGGATACTAGACTCGATGCACTATCTATTCTCAAGTTTTGTAGTGGTACGGTAGTCTTGTTGACATCTAGTTAGATCTCAGTATCGAACTCTCCCAAAGTGTCAGCCATTGACGTCGATCATGAATTTCTTGGAATGAGATCATCTTATTGTGAATCTTTCGGCCTAGTGCATCGGCTACAACCTTTGCCTTACGAGGATAATAACGAATGTCACAGTCGTAATCACTAATCAACTCCGCCCAACGACGTTGTCTCACATTGAAATCTTTTTGATTAAAACGTGTTGAAGGCTTTTGTGATCGATGTAGACAATGCATTGTGTACCATACATGTAATGTCTTCAAATCTTCAAAGAAAAAACAATAGCACCAAGCTCGAGATCATGTGTTGTGTAATTCACCTCATGGACTTTCAATTTTCTCGATGCATAAGCTATGACATTTCCTTGTTGCATGAGAACACAACCAAGCCTTGTTTAGATGCATTACAATACATGGTGAAATCGTCGTTTCCATCGGGTAAGGTCAAGATAGGAGCATTGCACAACTTGTGCTTTAACGCTTCAAAAGCTTCTTCTTGCTCAGGCCCCAACTCGAATGGTTAATTCTTTTGTGTCAAAGAAGTGAGCGGCTTCACAATCCTCGAAAAGTTGGCAATGAATCACCGGTAATAACTAGCAAGACCAAGGAAAGAACGAACTTCACTTGGAGTTGTGGGAACACACCATTTATTCACAGCTTCAACCTTTGCAGGGTTAACGTGCATTCCTTGGCTATTCACCACATATCCTAGAAATTGAACTTCCTCGAGCCAAAATTCACACTTCGAGAATTTCGCGTATAGTTGTTCTTTCTTCAACAACTTAAGAACTTGTCGTAGATGTAGATCATGATCGGTGTCGGACTTGGAATAGATAAGTATGTCATCAATGAAGATGATCACAAACTTGTCTAGATGAGGCTTACATACTCGATTCATGAGATCCATGAAGACAACAGGAGCATTTGTTATACCAAAAGGCATAACCATGAACTCATAATGCCCATATTGAGTACGGAATGCAGTCTTTGGGATATCATTATCATGGACTCGCAATTTATGATAACCAGAACGTAATTCAATCTTCGAGAAAATAGCGTCTCCTTGAAGTTGATCAAACAAGTCATCGATACGAGGAAGAGGATAGCGGTTCTTGATGGTAAGCTTGTTAAGTTCACGATAGTCGATGCACATATGAAACGACCCATCTTTCTTCTTCACAAACAGAACAGGTGCACCCCAAGGCGAAGAGCTAGGACGAATGAATCCCTTCTCGGATAATTCTTGAAGTTGACTAGAGATTTCTAGCATTTCTGATGGTGCAAGTCGATATGGTGACTTAGCCATGGGGTTTGCTCCCGGTGTTAAATCGATCTTAAACTCGACTTCACACACGGGAGGTAGACCACTAAGGTTATCAGAAAATACTTCAGGAAAGTCTCGTACAATCGGGATATCCTTAAGATCTTTACCTTTGACTTTCGTGTTGACCACGTAAGCCAAGAAAGCCATATAGTTCTTTCTTAAGCATTTTAGGACTTGAGTGCAGGACATGAGTTTAAGTCCTTTGGAGGATTTTTCACCGAACACTTTCAATGTATCCCTATAGGGTAACAGTATACGAATGCACTTCTAGAAACAAATGATCTCGGCATGATTTTGGCTAACCAATCCATACCAATAATGACATCAAAGCTTCCAAGTTTCATAGGAATAAGACCGATAAGGAAATCATACGCGTCAAGACTTAAGGTACAATCATGAATAATGACATCCACGGTGATTGGTTCTCCATCGGCGACTTCAACATTGAGAGGTCTTTCTAGTTTTGTATGTGGCTTAGCAAGAATGGGTTCAAACTCTAAAGAAACAAAACTCTTATCAGATCCATAGTAAATAGAACGTATGCATAAGTATTATTAATAAGGAACATACCATTCACCACATCATTATTTGCTTGTGCTTGATTTGCATTGATGTGAAAGCACGTCCTCGAGCTTGTGGAACATTACCCACAAGACGAGGGCATTGTTGGCGAAAATGACTAGATTCCCCACAATTGTAGCAAACACGATTCGTGACCATCGCGGCATTATTAGGTGCACGGTGACAAGTCGCCACCAAGTGACCATATTTCCACATAAGGTACAGATGCGGCACGGGGCGTTCCCCGGATGATGACACCTACATGTTGCACATAGGTTGAGGACCAGCATAGGCCCCAGCAACAGGCACTTAAGCCACAGGTGCAGCCGCATGTACAAGTTGTCTTTGAGGTGGTTTGGTTGCAGCCACAGCATTGTTGCGTGTCGGAGTGAACTTGCACTTGTTGTTGTTGTTGTTGTTGTAAGACGGTTCAGCTTTAGTCTCCTTAACAACTCCAGTAACCATATTCTCCACCTTCTTAGCACCCTTCACAGACATGGTGCCCGCTCGTATATGATTCTCGGTAAATTGAGCGGTGATAGTGATGGCTTCTTCCAAAGTTGTGGGTCGACTACCCACCACAACATCTTGAATTTGGGGTGGTACACCCTTGATAAACTTCTCGATGTTGCGAGGAACAGTGTTAACCATGTGGGGTAAGAGAATGATCAACTCGTGATGCCTTGTTGAGTAAGTCAAATGGTCACCACCATATTGTTTCAGGTTCCAAAATTCCTCCTCCAGTTTTTGTAACTCACTCCTCGGGCAGAACTTTGTGATAGCAATGTTCTTAAACTCATCCCAAGTGAGTGCCAACACAGAATCAACACCTTGATTTCTCTTCTTACTATTCCACCAGGTAAGTGCCTTTGTTTGAGCATACTAGTGGCATAACGAACTTTGAGTGGCTCGGGACACTCACAATTGACGAAGGTGTTCTCCATGCTCTCGAACCACTCAAGAAGACCGATGGCTCCTTCCTTGCCACTATAACTGGTGGGCTTGCAAGGGCTAAAGTGCTTGAAGGTACAGGTTTGGTTATTGCGCCCTTGGTTTGCGCTGTTTTCCCCTTGACCATTTCCATTGTTTCTTGAGTTGGTCATCAAGGTGCTATTGAGTTCAGCAACCATGGTGGGGATGACGTCAGCTATTTGTCGAGCAATCATGGCTGCTAGCTTGTGATCAGAACTTTCACGCTTTCCATGGTGACAAGACATGCTGGATATACCAAATGAGTTAGACACTTGTATTCTAGTTTTCCTGGCAAAAGGCCTTCGGGCTAAGGCAAGCATTTCGCATAAATATTATAACTAAATATTATTATAAAAAATAGATTCTATATAATAACTAAAACTATTAAATTGTTATTGGAACTTATGTTACCATTGTTTAGGGATTAATCATGATAATTATAGAATTTAAATATATAAATTTTTAAAGGCTAGAGAGCTCTAAAAAAATAAGTGAGGTTGTCCGAGTTCGAACCCGAGACCTCCGGATGGGCATGTGTGTTATTTACCAGTGAACTAAGGCCTAAGCCACGTGATGAAACAGTTTTTAAATTATAAAAACACGGTTTCAAAGAAATCCCCAAAACATAAGAACCCTAGATTCGATTTGAGCCAAATTGAACCCCAATTTGATTACGTTAATGAAATAAACCTTGGGGCTTTTAATCTCCAAGTAAAACCGAGCAGATATATGTATTTATATGCCCAATTTCAAATCGAATTGATAGCGAGTAAGATGAAGAGCAGTCGCCAACTGGTAGAACTTGATTGATGTTCAAACAATGATGTTAATCAAATTCATTGCACAGGGAGCTTCTAATGGTGTACAAGATCAAAAGCCATCTGTCAATTTATGCTTATGTTGCTCGGTAGGTGGTTTTCGATTAGCTTGCAGATTCACGGCGAAGGGAGAATCGAATGAGAGTTTCAAGCGCTTTCCAGATGAAATTGTGTTGCTTAATAGTTTAAGAATTGTTAGATGATCGATTAGTTTTAGTTAATTAGACTTTTTTTTAAATTTAATGCCACAATGGCTCAATGATTAAAGAGCTTTGGTTATTCACTCGAATGGGTGGTAACCAAAGCTTTAGTTTTGATTTAACGGTGTAATTACGCTCGAAATGTGTCCCAGGACGGTTTGGTGATGGTTTTAGATCGTAAATAGACAAGGTCTGGGGGTTTAGGAGTGGCCGGAAGACCGCCGGAAGTTGTTCGGGAAACAAGCCGGAAAAACGGGGTTTGGGGAGGTTGGTTTGGGTTTCTTTAATAAATTACACAAATAGCCCCTGTAGTTTAGAGTTTGTTATTTTATGTTAGAAACTTTAAATTCAAGTTTTAAAAATTACATAAATACCCCCTAAACTTAATTTAAGTTTAAATTTTAACTAATTTATTAATTTTTAAGCTTTTATAATAATAATAATAATAATAATTATTATTATTAGTAGTATTATAGTTATTATTATAGTTATTATTAAAGTTACTATTACTAATTATTAAGAAGAAATAAAGACAAATAATAAACTAAGCATGACCATAACATAAGTTTCATAATTGACAACAATGACCCTTATAAGAATAAACGAAGTTAACTTTTAGTTAACAGACATACGAGATGTTACACTATCAATTGTGAATCATGTATTTCACATGGTAAGTCTTGAATATTAAAATTTAAATGTTTTATCTGATTAGTGAATTAGTTTAGCACCCTCTATTTTTTAACCACATTTGAAACATACACATTAGACTTTGATTATTTCTATTAAACTTGAACATAATATTTGTGTATAACTTAGTATGTGATTTCACAAATAAATGTAAACACACATATATGTAGTACTACTAGTTTTGTCTTGGCAACTTAATTGTGTACTTAGTTATTGTTCTAATTGAGCTTCAAGATCAAATAACTAGTGAGTTTAATTGTGTACTTCTTTAGTTTTCTAATTTAGCATAAAGATCGAATAACTAGTGACATTTATTGTTCTCTTAGCTGTAAATTTGTCTATGCAACTTAACCCCTAGTTTCATAATTTTTAAAGTATATTTATCTATCTTTATTTTAACGTTCTTAAATTCTTATTATCATGACAAATTGTGAGACTCAAATGCACGCTACCCCATTTGAAGTATATCACAAGCTACATTTTAATGCTGAAAACAAGGATGGCTAAATGATGGCACGTGCATTAAATATGTAAGTTATAACTATCTCGGATCATGTCAACTTGATTATACGTTTAATATTTTTCTTCTTTTTATATACCTTTAGTTTTGTTAGGAGAATATTATTTGTCATAAAGAGGAGGCGGTGGCGAAGTTAACTTTAGAGAGTACAACTATAACGACTACCATACACCATGAGCTAGAAAAAGAGGCTATTCAAAGTGTGTGTGCCAAGGAGAAAACAAAAAAAGTCTTCATGGATGATAGGCATTCGACCAGTGCCTCGAAAAAAGATTTTTGGATGACATCAGTAACTCAATCTTCTCAACAACCTTCAAGCAAGGCCGAAACTCTACGCAATCAAGTAGCTTCACTAAAAGAAGAATTGAAACAAAGCAATGGAAAGTATGAAAATTTGTCGATATCATGAGCTCGAAGTTTCTAGATTTTGAGGGTGTGTAGCATCCGCTGCTGGAAGTAGTGGAGCAACCTGTTCGGAGGAGCAACATTAATGATGATGTTCGTGGCACTGACAGTTTGATTTAGTATGTTAGCTAAGACATGTTTTTATTATGTTTGGTTGTTTGTTTTTTATATGACATTTTAATTTAGTACGTTATCTAAGACATATTTGGGGTTTAATTTAGAGGCTAATCTTCCGACACACACACACACACACACACACACACACATATATATATATATATATATATATATACCTTTGACATGAATTAATATGACATCTAAGATTAAAATTCAGTCTTGAAAAAACATATTAATACTAAAATGTTATGTTATCAAGTACAAATTATTAATCTCTAAAGAATACATTAGTGACTAAATGTTTGTTATTAGGCAGTAAATCTCAATCTTTACAACGTCTTATTAAGGACTGAATTATCATGAAACCAAGATCTAATTAAGCATATTTAGGACAAATTTGACAAGTAGAACTAACTTTCAGTCTCCAAAATAATTATGTACTTCAAGTTTCTACGTGTGATAATTACTTACGCTACTATCATGCATCCTAGATACATATAGGGTTTAGATCACTCATCAAATGCCATGTGAAGTAAATTTGCAACTTCACATACTAAACCCTACCAATTCTACTATGTCGGGGCCTTAGATCCGCATGTGTGTATGGTATTTGTCATGAAATTATAACATACTACTTATAAAATAACTAAATATAATTTCCACTTTTGACATGTAAATCAAATACACACATATACAACAAGGTTCAATCATGTAAACCTATTAATCAATTTTAATCAAGTCAAGATAAGACTATACAATCATCAACATACATATGAATTCAATCATCCTATTCTCACAAGTTCATCAAATTCTAGTTTTTTTCTAACATGACTAACTTATGCATCTAAAACATTTAGAATATCAAACATGTATCATCATTCACAATAAGCATATTAGCATGATCCTATCCTTCCATGCATGCATAATATATTATATTCCATTAATCACATTTACAAAGTTTTCTTATTAGGAGAGTGTGATCTACACAATACATGTTTCATCAAATAAACTTAAAAATACTTCATGTGACCCATCTAACCTATAACGATCATCATAGTAGAACAAACATCATTAGATATCAAAATCCAAAGTTCTTGAAAATTAAAGTTTCCTCTTATAGTAAGTCATTAACTACACCACCAGTAACACGCGAAAAGTTTGAATCTGAACTGATTATAAAATATGGAATTAATATGATAAAATGAGAAATTAGACATTAAATTAATGTCATAATACTTGAATGACAACATTGGAACCATAAAACGATGTCTAACTTCACAAATGATCCAAATTTGTAGTTCTTATAGTGTTTCGCATCAACAGTAACACGCGAAAAGTTAAGTGGAATTCATATAGACACAATAACATTTCAATGTTGAACTGTTTTCATCTAGTCAAGCATAAACATATCTAATTTGACCAACATTGATTGAACTGAATAATCTGATGTTTTTGCATGCCAAAACATACATCAAGCGAAAACATCTAAAAACTACTTTCAAACATATAAAAATTATGTAAAATTTGATAAACTTGATTATGATGCTGATATATTTTCTTGTGATTATGTTGATAGCTAGATCACTTGTGTTTGTGAAAAATCATAACAGAATAAAATATTTAGGAGATGTGATTAATGATCAAAGTTTTTTTCACTCGATAATTACGGGTTTGAAGCTTTCTTAGATTTTCTATGCTATATCGACCAATACAACTGTCTATGATGAAATTATAAAAGAATTTTGGATGACAACAACTAACAAAAGATATGAGCAAGAATCTCAGTATTGTTACCAAAGTCAAAGATAAATCTATGAGTATTACTACTCAAAAAAAACAATTGTGAATTACATTATTAAGATGTTGTTGGTCCTTTAGGATCGATTAGGCTCTTGATATGTTGTTGAATATGAATATGAATATGTATGAATATTGAGAGAAAATTAGAACAAAGGATGTATGTGATTATGATTGTTGCTTACAATGTTTACAGACTCTTGACATTTATATATACCCTATATGATAGTTAACATGTTTACTTCTTGACATACTATACCCTTATACATACATACACTTTACATACTAGACTCTAAATTAACTTTATACTAGTTACATAAACGACCCATTAATATAACTATACTTAGACACACTTATGCATTTATGGATTAAGATATTATACTTTCAACATTCCCCCCTAATTTTTAAATCCATGTCTTCAATATCTTTATAAATCTCTTCATCTTTGATATCTTGAACTTTATCTTTAACACGAATGAGCTTTCCTTTGTCTTCGTATTCTTTTTTAGTATAATCTTCTTTAACTTGTGTTAATAAGAGAATTGGATCTTCATCTTCTATTATGAGATGTGATTTTTCTTCTTTATATTTTGATTTAGGACATTCGGATGCATAGTGTCCTTGATCACTACAATTATAACATCTTATCTTGCTTTTGTCAAATGTGGATTTGTTTTGGTTCCATGGATATCTTTTCCTTCCTTTATAGTTATCATCATTTTCTTTAGGGTTTTCATGTCATATAGCTTCTCCTCTTTCTTCTTGTTTGAATCTACCACGGCCTCAACCACGTGATGGAGGAAAACTACCTCTTTCACAACATGATTTGTTTTCTTGACGTGTGAACAAAAGTTTTTCTTGATTGTCCACTTGACCTTCATTCAATAAATTTGTTCTTTCTTCAAATGCTTTTAGTCTTACAATTATTCCATCTAGAGTTGTTGAATCTAAATCAACGAACTGCTTAATAGTTGCTACAATTTGAAAAAACATTTTAGGCACAGAGCTTAGGAGTTTGCGTACTAAAGTTGGTTGATCAAACGTTGATCCCAGACCACTTGCTCTAGTGACGATATTATGTTGAATGAATTGATATTGTCTTCTTCTATCATTCTAAGTAACTCAAATTCAGTTATGAGTGTTTGAAGACGTGCTTTTGTACTCGATCTACACCCACATGTCTTGTCTTAAGTGCATCCCAAATTTCTTTTGCACTTTCATAATTGCAACTTGTAACGTCATATCTTCGGGTAATGCTTGAAACAAATATGCAATTACCTTCATATCTTCGGGTAATGCTTGAAATAAATATGCAATTACCGTCATATTTTTCTTTTCATCGGATTGCGTATTCTCACTAGGTTCTATCTGTCACACCCTCAAAATCCACTTGCAGAGTTTTACCGCGAGGCGTGTGAACAAACCAGGATCACAGTCAATAGTTACTCAAAACGATTCTATATGCCATAATTTAAATGAAATCAATCCAAAGTAAATAAATTAAACAGTGCTGAAGCGTTTTGAAAACAACCCAAAGAAATAAAAGTATAATTGTGGCAAAACACGTGCCAATCCCAAAAGAGAAATCATTAATTATTAAAATGATAAAATTGTCTTAAAGACCGTGTCATAGAATGCAGTGGACCATGCAGTGCTCCTATGGCAAGCAAGCTAATGACCTGAGAATTGCATACTAAAAATGTCAACACGATGGTTGGTGAGTTCAAGAGATATTCAAATATAAACAGTTTAATAATAGACATGCACAAGTAGCGTATTGTAACAGATAGCTAGTCCATTAACAATAAATATTATTTCATAGTGATTTCGCAATTGAAGCTGACTGTGTTACGTTGTTGCCTCCTGCCACGACTTAACAGGTCGTGACAATGTTCATTAGGACAACTTGCACCCGGTTGACCTCGAGTCACACATGTGGGGCTCGTCAGACCCAGTAGTACTACCCAAATTTCCCCGCTATTCAATATTAACAATTCGAAAGTGTGAGGACTTTTCCATGATATCAGCACTATATAATATTGTACACAACTTGAATACATAAAGCGTTCGTGATTTACCAGTATGCTATCTCCCCCAAAGAGAGTAAATAAAAGTGGGGCATGAACTCACCTGATATGCGTTTAGATACACAGAGTTTGACTTGTCAAACAGAATAGACAGACAACCTTCAGAGGTTACCTAGATCATATAAGTGCATGAGTACGTGTAATCAAAGAACATGTGAAACCCTAAGTACACTACAACCAAGGACTCAAGATTTCAAACAAAACAGACATGTTTGACCTAGTTGACCGTTTGACCCGTTGGTGACTTTATGTGTTGTAAACCATTAAAGTAATCATACACATATGTCATGCATTGTTAACATTCAAATACATCATATGTATGCTATATCATCCAGGTGTAACACTTAGATCATCATACAACCAAGTATCATACAAGTCATGCGAATCTAGAACATTAACATATCCACTAGTTATAACGCAACTAACATGTCACACAAAGATCAAACAACTCACCACATGCCATGTGAAGCCACTCACGACTTCACATCCTAAACCCTGCCAATCCTACTAAGTAGGGGCCTCAGATTCGCACGCGTGTATGATGATCATAACCATATTCATTAACATATGCATTGCATTCAACAACATCATAACAATCAATTTCCAGTCCCAAACATGATGTCCTAACTACTAATCAACACCAACATCATACATGATCATCAAAGTCCCAACATCATCCATGATTATCCAAAACATCCCATACAACTAATTCAACATGTTTCATCACCTTAGAATTCATCCATGATCATACTAACATGCTCCTAACATCCCAAACATCTTCAAGCTTATGCAAATAAAGTTTTCCTTTTGGGAAAGTACATCCCAACATCCATCAACCATCCAATGTATTCATGAATTCAACATATTTATACTATCTCAAGCTCCATACAATGTCTAGACATGATCAACATCACCTAATCACCATAATCTAACAATCTTCATAAACAAAAGTTTCTACTTTTGGCAAGCTATGAATCAATAACATCCATTCAAAGATTTCTAGCATTCATAACAACAATCTAGCATCCATCATCATCATGAACACATCCATAACATCAATCCATCACTAGATCACCATTACATGCAAAATAAAGTTACTATTATTAGTAACCTATGAAACCAACTTCAATTCACCAATTTCTTGCAAAATCAATGTATCCTAACATCCATACAACCTACTAATCATCATACATTCATCAAACAATCATCCATCATGCATAATCATAGCATTTTCGAACTAGGGTTTGTTTCATACACAAGGTTCATGAATCCACTAAAAACATAGAATTCATGGTAATCGACGTTAACTAACATGTATAAAATCTAACTAACATACTAACATCATCAACCAACATCAATTTCGACTCCATGAAGGCCAATTCACGAATTAGTGTTCGGCCCTAAACAAAAACTCACAAAAACAAGAAAAATCTAACCTTTAAACGTGTTATAACTTGCAATTGATGATTCCAACAAGTTGTGCACCTTGTAATCGAACGAAATCAAGGTTTAGATGCTTGTTCTAGGCTGATTTTCGCAAAGGGAGAGTGTGGGGAAGGAAGTCGCGGCCGAAAGGGGTGGGTGTGGGGCTAGGGTTTTGTTTTGTTAAATTTTAATTTACATAATTACCCTTTTAACCCTTGTAATTTTTATTTTATAAAAACTAAGCTTTAAACTCTTTGTAAAGTGTTTTTAACTTCATAATATAAAGATATAAACTTATGAAAATCATTATATATCTTATCTTTATAAAAACACAAGACATACGAGCAAATAGGCACGTTTCCGCGTTACGCGATTAATTTTCTAATTAACCTTTTAAAAATGTGTAAACACATAAACATAACCCAATACTCACATAATCAATTAGATTCACATTAAATTAACATTATCCATTATTATTAGGTCACCAACGTTAAACGACAACTAGTGTGTGCTCACGACACGTGTATACAAGACTTAACGGGACTAACGGAGTTTGGTAATGAAAATTTACCGGATGTCACACTATCATTTTCCATAATCCATTTGCCTTAAGTATGGTTTTCATGCGGATTGACCATATCGTGTAGTTTGTCAACTTAAAAATGGGACATGGAATTGAGAAAATGAACTCACATCTTTATGTATTACCATTGTATTTTTGTTTGAATCCGTTGATGATTCTTTTGTCATCTTGACTTCGATTTTCTTCTAAAACAAACTTGATTTTCCAGATCTTACTTTCTTGAATCCTTCAAATATGTTTTGTAATCCACAAACAATACTCGTTTTTAATCTCTTTCGATGATATTTTTCTTTAAATCCTTTCACTTTCTTGAACAAAACAATACTCACAATTTATTTGGTCTCCTTGACTTAAATTTGACTAATAAAACCCACTGATAAAAATTTGATTTCTTTTTCTCTTTTCTAGTGTTTACGACCACTTTTATTTTTTCTTTAAAACCCACTTTCCCTTATTTCCTTTATTGGGGTTTTAATTCTCTACTTCTCCTTTGACTTTCAAAAACAAATAAAATTAGGACTAAAGTCCCTTTCTTCTTCTTTTGAGAATAGTGAACAATGGTCAACATACACGGGCACCTGATCCCTTCCTTTCTTTTGATGGTTCACGGGAATGGCTTCTACGTGGTGGCTACACAATCGGTCTTGATGGCTTCCTCTTGGTCTGCAATTCTACAAGAAAGACGGTGACACCAACTTCTTACAATCGTAACCGGTAAGTTTTCTTTCCTTCAATCTCTGAATTCGAAATTTTCCGTAATCAACTTGGGTTTCCTATACTGATCGATTTTGTAAACTGAATCGATTTGTTCTATTTATTTTCTTCTCTGGTCTAAGTGGATTTGAAAACGGAATCGACTTGGTTTTGGGGTTATAAATCGATTCTACAACACTGAATCAATTATTCGGATCGATTTGTTGTTCCTCTTTCTGAATCGATTTAACGGAATCGGTTTTTGTATTTCTTTGATTCATTCACACTGAAATCAATTTCACAACGCGGAATCGATTATTTGATCAATTAGTTGCTTCTTCGATTTGAGTTGTTCTTGTATTCTGCAATCGGTCTGAATTGATTTATCACTGAATCAATTTAACAACGCTGAATCGATTCTTGGATCAATTTGTTGTTATCAAAATCGTTTTTACCCTTCTGAAACGATTTGTCTTAATCGATTTACTCCTGAATCAATTTAACAACATGGAATTGATTATCCTGATCGATTTGTTGTTCTCTGAATCGTTTTGGGTCTTCTGAAATGATTTACAGAGAATCAATTTTTCTCTAAATCGATTTTTCTCTGAATCAATTTTGTTTCTTGATTGCAGTTTCAAGAACAAATCACATATTACATTCGAGCCTTAGGCTCTGATACCAATTGTTGGCCCTTTAGGATCGATTAGGCTCTTGATATGTTGTTGAATATGAATATGAATGTGTATGAATGTCGAGAGAAACTTAGAACAAACGATGTATGTGATTATGATTATTGCTTACAATGTTTACACACTCTTGACATCTATATATACCCTATATTATAGTAACATGTTTACTTCTTGACATACTATACCCTTATACATACATACACTTTACATACTAGACTCTAAATTAACTTTATACTAATTACATAAACGACCCATTAATATAACTATACTTAGACACACTTTTGCATTTATGGATTAAGATATTATACTTTCAACAGATGCTACCGATGCTCAATTGAAGTTAGATGATGCAGTTTGAAAGTCGAGAGGGATAGCTTAAGTGTAGTTTTAAGTTAACTTATGTTTCTCTCATAGAAGATCATTTATACAACATATCCAAAGCTATATTTGCTAAGATGGAAAAAAATATACTGGCAATTCATAGTTCCTAATGTTCCCATGATTCATTAAGTTTATGATTAACTCTTTACATCCAAACTTGGCTAACCATGATTTCATGCTTTTGAGATCATAGTGATGAAGAAGGACGTGTTTACTTACATGTTGGAAGCTTGAGTAAATTCATCCACTAGAAATATTTTTGCTATGATTGGTCAATTTTTAGATATTCAACAGCAAGAACAACAAGAATAATAGCAAGAAAAAAAATAACAACAACAAAAATCACAATAGCAACAACCACAAGATTCCGCACTTGGTGAAACTTCCCAAACTCCTATTGAGACTCCTGGAAATTCGTCTAAAAGGAAGGAAAAGACTATTGATGATGATATAGAAGAAATGTTCAATGAAAGAAATACTCTCTTTCTGAGAGTGCATGTAATGAGATTGTTAATGTGGAGTATATCCTATAGTAAGGCCCCTTGGATCCTCCACCTTTGGTGCTCAAAAGATAACAATAGAAAAGAGAGATGTAGACTACCTTCCTAATGATTACCCAAACACCAAACGTCAAATGATAATGGCTAGGAAAAGGGTGATATTGGCAGGGGAAGAGGAAGAAGATGAGGTTGTGGTGTTATAATCAAAAAACCAAGAACTCCTATGACTACAGAGAACATCAGTAAGGACATGACTATTTTTGCAGCAAAGACTATGGTTAGCACAGCACAGACAGAGGAGGTTCCCGGTGATATTCACTAAAGCTACAATTGTAACTATTACTATGATTCCATCGGTATCTGCACCAGGACTTTCAAAAACACCAAGAAACACATCAGAGAATTTAGATTTAAATCTAGATGACTATCTAAATTTACCTCTTGATCAATCCAAGCATACAAGTACTTCAGCAGAGAATCCGATGGATATTCAAACTGCAGTTCAACATCAGAAAACTTATCTACAGAATGAAATCTATGACAAGTCAAAACAGATAGAAATCTGGCAACTAGACAGTCAAATGAAGGATTTTCAAATCAAGACATTGTAGAATTAGATGTAGTTCATGTTTGATTATGTTCAGAGCATGGAAATTAGTTAAGGATTGCAAATTTCACAACTTCTTCTTAGACAGTTGAAGCTGAACCTAAGAGAACTAGAGAAGTTGGTAAATCTAGATGATGAGCAAAGAAGGTTTTGGTCCAAAAACTATCCAGCTTTAGAGCTTGTTGGCAATAAGAGAGGTTGAATAGTGTTAAATTATATTGATTTGTGATAACTTGCAATGAGCAAAATGGTTTACAATTTATAGACACCTACAAGAATTATAAAAGGAAAATGAATCATAAAATGAGCTGCACAAATCGATGATTGGTTCGTAAAAGAGGGAAATGATGATCACACTAAGTATAACACAAGCCGGCAAATGTTCGTTCCATGAAAATGTTTTTATTTATATGGTGTGCAAATCTCGTGTTTATCGTTTTCTAGCTATTTGCTTGGCCTATATATGTTTACTAGCTTAGCCATAAGAGATACGCTTTTGGTGTATGAATTTGTAAGAATCATATCGGATATATTTTTAGCGTAAAGTTTGTCATTATTATTTTATTTACATACAAAATGAGTATTTGTTCTGAATTATATATGTAAGAAAGCTCATAGCTAATGGATAGAAATGACAAATTACTATGTAATAATACAAGGAATGATTTGTTTGGCTTATTCATGCCAACACATATAATGACTGAAACACTTCAATTAAACAAAAGCATCGTGATGGTAGTCACATAATCTTTAACTTGTTAATCCTCTACATTTTTACTATACAAAGGAATGCATAATTAATCAAAAATTGTGACGACTTCACTTTCTAAAAATGGAATGCATGTCAATTTGATTGTATCCTTTGAGAATTCTCGCCCTTTTTTCACCAAAGATGGGGAAATACGTAGACGTGAAAAGATCCATGATTAGGGGAATTGTAGGATAACAAAGCAAGCGATTGGAATCAAAGCTGATCCACATATTGGAGCTAGCATCCATAGTTCTTTATCACAAAATACAAGGAACACGGTTGAGCTGAAGGCTACCATCATTGCTATTGTGGACAATAATAAGGAGAAAACTCCAATAACCAATCTCCTTGGCAAACTAACTAGAAAGTCATTCTCAGCAAAACGTGTTGTTAGGATAGATAAGAACACTAGTAATGCGGTAGTAGATGTGAAAAGTGAGACTGCATTTGATATAGCAAAGATAATGAATGCAACTTCCTTTTTAAACAAAGGGATCCCTTTGTCTTCATTGCTTCCCCCAGGTACAGTAATTGCAGCTGCAAATACAATTGTTGTAATAAGTGCAGCAGTGACACTACATGACTGTGCTGTGGTTTTCATCCACTTTTCTCCATCCTTCACTAAATCCTTATGTTCCCTTGTGAAAATCATATCTGGTGTCTCCATTAAAATGTTCTCTTTAGTAATATATGTAGGAAACACATGTTTCTTCACTTCCTACAAGAATAGTTTAATATGGTTATGCTACTAGCATTTTAATTACTTCTGAGAAGTAGTTTAAAACCTATGTACCTCACGCCACTGAAGCTCTCGTTGTAGTTGTAATGCTGCTCCTGTTCTCTGATTGAGTACGTATGAAGGGGCCAATCTTCCGACCAAGTGCAAGATATGTTTTCAGAAGAATCTACCATGGTTCTATAGAGATTCTTACGCTCCCCAATGTCATATATAATGTTGTAGCTTTTTTCACAACGATTTATTATGGCTAACTGAATGATGTCATACCCATTTTTATCTCTACTCTGAATTACGTTAGGTGATCTCGAGAGGATCTCGTCAACAACTTTATAAGTATTACAACATGCAGCCTTAAGAATTGGTCGGGTATAATAGGGGTGATGAGTTCCAATGTAGTCGATCGACTTGTCTATTTCATCACATACCAATTTTAGAACCTCTTCAGCTCCATCCCATTCCTTAAGTTTCTTCTCAATATGCTGATAGGTCCAACTACGTGTCATATGAAATAATATTTAAAGATTACTTTTTCAATTTTAGTTTGTTAAAATCCAAATTGGCAAGGAGTTTGTTTACTCACCTAGTATCTTGGCACATTTCCACGTTAGGACATAAAGAACATGAAAAGGGGAGCTAGCAAGCAATATGAGGAGATATATGAATGTACAGGCCACTATAATCATGCATACTGCACAAAAAAACGTTATTAGCTCTTATAAATATCATCAATTCTTGTGTTGTGCTTACCTATTAATAATACCACAATAAGCAGCCAAGAAACGATAGGAAGAGTAGATTTTCTCTTTGGATTTGCACGAATATCATATAGCATGTTCGGAACCATACAACATTCTATAGCAATTAGTGAAGCTACCATCCTGATTTTTCCCACAAAAATGGCAAAAGCTAGAATAAAAATACCACAATTAAAAGAATACAAATGAGACCATTTATAATCATGAAAATTCTAAAATGTTTCTGTGAACAACTTTTCCCTCAAAATGTCCCTTTGAGCAGCCCATCCCCCGAAGTGTCACCACCCCAACACGGGCGTCCTGGCGGCTAAACAGGTTCTTTCAAACCCACAAAGAGCAGTTCAAATGAAGTCGCGTGTTTATATGGGGTCGTTAGAAAGGTTTAGACGAACTTACGAAGGTTCGAACACACTTGAGAAGGTTGGGATGAATGTAAGATGGTTCGTGCGAACTTACGAATGTTCAGACGAGCACAAACAGGCTCGGACGAACATAAGAATGTTCGGAAAAACATAGAGAGGTCCTTCGTACGACCCTATTTAGACGAGTGTCTACATCTTAGCGTCTCATCCTGAGTTCGTATGACCTTGTTTTATGGTTGGAGTCGACTCTCTTGGGTGGGGATATTTTTAAGGATTCCTTTGTCAAAGAGACATTCACGAGGGAAAAATATGGTCAAAGAGATATTTTTGAAAACTTTCCCTATATAATAACATAAGATACATACATGGATATATAAGTTTTTCCCAATCCTCGAGCCCACTCGGAAAGGTGCTAGCGATAGCCGTGAGCACATCGTCACTTTGCAAAGCAGACGAAGGGAATTTCTGCATTAACTCTATAGCTAAACCTACAATTATAAACAAAAAAGTTTTACTAACAAAGCAATGCCTATTGGCCATGACATTTATGTTAATGTCTACTTACTGTATTGTTTTGCAGAGATGGCATTAATAAGAACGTCGACCACAATTTCAATACCAGGGTGAGAAGAACCCTCTAAAGAAGATTGCAACACGGCTTTGCTTTCCTTCATAGATTTTAACAAATATACAATGGTATCAAGATGCATATTTTCATAAGCTTTACGCAACGATCTTTGCCGTTATGGTCTACAATTTGCAACAACTGTTTGTTATTTTTAACCAAGAGCTCCGCTGCATGTGTGTTCCCAACAATTGCCGCAACGTGAAGCGCTGTGCTTCCATCAAAATCACGCTTTTTATGTACTTCTTTTTCTGTTGCAAAGTTAAGAAATTCTTTCAAGATATCATTACGACCCATTCCAACAACAACGTGAAGCACTGTGCTACCATCATTTCTGATTGCCTCATTTAGTAAGCGTTCATTTATTCTAAACCAATCACCATGTCTACTAGCTTCACGAAAATTACTGTAAAATTGTAAAATTTCATCTAAATAAGTCATGGGTTTGGTCTTGTTTTGTGTATCTTCATTTTTTGCTTCGGTCTCTGTGGGAACTATGTTGTTACCCACTATTGATACTTCTATTGAATCTCCTCCTTCAGTTCTGTTTGTTTCTTGTGAAATAACATCTATGTCTTCTATTTCTGTTTTTGTATCTGATTCTTTTCGAGTTGAATCTGTGCACCATTTGAAGATATCAATTCAATGATCATGTAACAAGATAATATTATGAATATGCACACTTTGTAGTTACTAGAGCTTACTATTGACGAATATCATTATTAACTTTCTAGTCGTAACATTAGCGATCGAATTTTCCAACCAAGGATAGAAGACAATAAATCGTAGCAATATTATCCATCATAGATTAAGTCATTAATGTTGTGGCAAAAATTACTAGTATTGCAACAAAAAATGTATGCTGTTATATGTCACAAAACTAGCATTCGAATATGTGACTAGTTTATTTTGTTTCTGATTTGTTGCTAAAATTTATCAAACAAAATAAATCTTTGTCAAGCATAGTCCATTTGAGTGAGCCAAAGTTATATATAGTTAAAGATAGCCATACTTTGTCAAAGATAGCCATACTTTGTCAAAGATAGAGATATGTAGTAAAATATAGTCGGTCATAGTTAAAATAGAGCAACACTAAGTAAAAATTAACGATACTTGTCAAACATAATCTTAACCCGTAAAACACAATAAAAATTGGTCAACCATGGTCACTGAAGGTGACAATTGGTTGGTCACACATGAAATTAGTTAGTCAAACATAATGATACATGATCACATAGTCAAACATAACAATATCTGGTCAAGCATAATAGAACTCCGCATATAATCAGTTTTGATTTTTAATGATAAAGATGTACCTTGCCATGTTTGTGTCACTCAGGCTCAAAGCCTATGCTCTTATACCCACTCAAATATGAAAAGCTTTCTTGATTAGTTTCCATAACGATCATACTAGATAGAAACATAACCATACTAGAAAACAGACAAAAGATACAGGATATAACTTGCTACTTCATACACCCAGATGGAGAACCTCCACCATGTTAAAAAGGAAAAAATTTTGATTAAGAAATTTGTGGGATAGTAAACATCATCTCCCAATAATTAAAAGTCAAAGCTAGCTCAAATTTTCTCATTTACAGCTCATGACAACAAAAAATTATTTTCTTATACAAGTTTTTCTAACCTCGATAAATTTAGCTTCTTTTTCTTAATAAATGCATAAAAAGATTCTGAATATACAATACCTCTTTATTTTTATGCTTGAAAACAATAGTACAGATTAGTGTTATTGGTTCTAGCATCAACCTACTCATATTACTCATTGTTTTTTGGACCGGATCGGACCGACCGGTCTGACCGGTTCGACCGGGAATCGGTGCTGTGTTCGGTCCGGTCTGGTGTGATTCGATTTTTAGTGGTTGAACCGGCCGGTTCGTCCCGAACCGCTGGTCGGACCGGGAAACCGAACTGGTTCGGAGTGGTTTTGGTTTTTTTTTATTTTAATGGGTAAAAACGGGGTGTTAAACCATAAATTAGTACGTCGGATATACAAATATAGTTAGTTTTGTATATAACTATAATATATATATATATATATAAATCATATATAAATTACTTATTTTTAATTACATATATAAATATAATTAAAATATAATTAAATCTGGTCCAACCGGTCCGACCACCAAACTAGTAAGACGTCCGGTTCGACGTCCGATCCGGTTCTGAAAACATTGACATTCCTCATCATTTACCCAATACCCAACCATTTCGGTCAACGCCATGTTCAAAGATGGTGGCTTGAATTCATGTAGTAGCAATATTCACTTGATACCAATTATCTTTAACCTAAATGGTTAATGTGAGGCCATATCTAACCCGAGACTTTATTAAAATACGGGGAAGCCTTAGGGTCAAGTACACTTATGACAAAATAATGAGGGTTTGAGGTTGGGGCAGGGACGTTTTCTCACCTAAGATGTGTTTTCTGTTGATGATTGTCTCAGGTTCAGGACTAACATGGATAAAGTGATACACGAGCTTCCCTTTGGGGACGTGCCAACCTTGCTATAAGGTTATGTACTCGAGTATAGATATGATCGAGTGGGCTAATGGTTCGTCATTGATCCAATTACTGTTAGAAAACAATATCGACCTAACAGTCCAAATTTAAAACCTCATAAAATTGCTCTTAGTTCCTAACCTCAAATTCAAAATTTTAGTTTTAACCCAGTTTAAAAATCACCCTCGAATGATGTGAGTGGCTATATGGAATAAAACAAAAGTGTTATTAAGCCAATTATCTACAAACCCTATAGGTAAAATCATTTGAATGATGAGCAGGGGCAACAAAATGTAAGATCAATGTGAATGACGAGCAGTGGGAACAAAATGACTTGGTTGTGTACTCACAACCTATAAAAACATTAAAATTAAGATAGCTAGCAACCTCACTGAGTTTCACACTACAAACTCACTATGTTACGCTTTGGTGGTCTCAAACAATAGTAGTAATTACAAGTTGCATACCTTTAATCTCCACGTCCAAACAAATGTATTCAAACTGTATGCCGCCACTACTACATCGGTGATGGGGGCTTTAGTAGTATGGTTGTGATGAGGTAAGATGAGGAAAGAAGAATCAAACGATGCCATGTAACGGGATTAGGGATTTTTCCTCTTACCCTATGATTGAAAACCTATTCTTAAAGCATTCACATTAGGTTCCCATCCCTATACATATACTTTATCTAAAATCATCATCCTATAAAAAATTGTTTTACACTATAAAATCCTCCCATATCTTATTCATCGTACCTGTAATTTATGACTTGTGAATAGCTGACCATAAATTTAGGAGAGCATTAAATTTTCCCCTTTAAAGATCGGGGATTGGGATGGGATATATGGTGTAGAGTCAAATTATCAAAACCACCATAAATCCATCAAAATTTGGAAATAAGGATAGTTATGAGGAACCAAATGTGCATGCTTTTATTTCACCTAATTTTGTAAAAAATTAACCTCTGTAAAAATAATAAACTTGCAACGAGACACATCTGATGTTTTGTTTATAAAGAAAAGCATGACAAGCTACAAAATAAACTCAAAATGTATGGACCGAGAAAATATGATCCAAATTCATCATCCAAAGAAGGATAAATCTTATATTTTCTTACGGAGAAAATGAAACCATGACTTTTTATTGGTTGGATATTTTAAAATCATCTATCCAAACGGTAAATAGATAGATAATGATGCCAAAAAGGGGAACCACTTAGATGTCACTAACACCAAAACTTTCTAATCATCTTCATGTTCCCTCGGTGTTTCTTACACTATGTTGATGATTGTAATTGCATGCAGTGTTCCAAAAATCAATGCCTAGTTGGTCACCGATCGATTCAATTTCAGCTAATCACTCAATTAATCAATCAAATGTCAAAATCATCAAATATCAAAGAAATTTGGTCAAAGTTTGTGAAAATCAGGAAAATTTTGGTCAAATTTGATCAAAATCAGTCCAAATAAGAGAAAATTAGTCAAAATTTGGTCAGAATTATTCAAAATTGAAAATTTATATATATAATTTAAAAAATGTATGTATTTCTCTAAATTTAAAAATTAACATATAAAAATTTAATCTGATTAATTCTAATTAATCCCTATTAATGTTGATTAATCTCTAGTTAGTACTCAACAACCTGACTAAAGCTTAGTGTTATTTACAACCATGTCGGCCCTTGCGTAGATTTATTTCTTGAAGCACAATACAAAAGAAACATCTAAATCCTGACATTTGATAATTAAGGAGGATTTGTGAACACCTCCATGAAATAGTTTTTTTCAAACAAAAAAATGATTCATCAAATTTCTTGTCCGCATACTCCCAAGTAAAAAGGTGTTTTCAAATGAAAATTTATATCCTTCTACAGTACTAGTCCTAAATGAATCCTAAGTTCTTAATTCCTTCTATCTTAAATTCCGTACTAAGACAACCTTTTTATCAATTGACATCCAACTAAAGCCATTAAACTCAAGACCCCTCCTCGGACCCTATATTAGTTCATTAAAGTACCACCTTCTCATACCCTCCAACCTTGAGTCTTTGGTTGTTCTATCTTTGTCTACATACCCAAAGATAAACATAAAAAACTTGATCGGTGTGTCAAAGTGTATTTTCATGGGTTATAGAGTTAATAAAAAAGGATAATGGTGTTACAGTTCTAAGAGACGTTACATGTTTACTACCATGAACTGTTACAACAGCCAATATGGTGAAAGGGAGAGTATATATGATGACACAATCAGTTGGTTGAGATGAATCCATCATTATAAGAAGTTAATCACAATACCGAGTCACTTTCCTCACAATCTATGACATCAACCATCAATGTCACTGGACATGATCTCTCAACCTAACTTCCAAGGTAAGTAACACGAGAGATGTATAAACTCTTCTAGAGATTCATCTATTTTGACACATGAGAAATATATAAAACAAGCTATCTTAATATAGGATGAATAAAAGAAATCTATACAAGTGCTAACAGAAGCATTCCTTCAAAAGGATATTATCTAGAAAAAGTGGCTTAGATATCAATGTATTCTAGGGAGAAATAGACAAAGGAAACAATTATTAGAAGAGGCTAACATGTTTGCTTTCTCTCTACATTCTGAAGAAACTATAACAATTATCAAACAAGTTCTAGAATAAAATAACTGGAAAGATGGGATGGAAACAAAAATGGATGCATTAAAAAGGAACAATACATGGGGAAATGTACCCTCCTATCAGGAAGAAATCATTGGGATGTTGTTGTGTTTTTAAAGAAAAGTAGATACTTGATAAAACCAATGAAAGGATAGGTTAGTCTTTAGAGATTGATCAAACCAAGATCTTCTCTCAAGTCGCAAAGATTACCACGCTTAGAGTTCTCTTATCAATAGTTACGTATGAAGGATGGCTACTTCATCATTTTACATTAAAAATGTCCTCCTACATGGTGAGTTAAAGGAAGAAGTTTATGTGGAAGCTTCACTCAGATACATTGAAAGTTTTAAACTTTAAAAGTATGTCATTTGAGGAAATCTATTGAAAGTTTTAAACTTTAAAAGTATGTCATTTGAAGAAATCTTTCTATTGATTGAAACAATCTCCATGGGCTTAGTTCGAAAGATTTACTCTAGCTATGAAATGATATGGGTTTAAACATAGGAAATTAGAACACACTCTGGTTCTTATACAATGAGGTAAACTTATGATCGAATTAATTATCTATTTTCATAATATGATCATTTTGGGAACAATGAAGAAGAATGTAAAAGGTAAAGAAAAATTTGTTCATAGAATAGAGCGGAAACTTGGGCAAATGTTAATAAAATTTTGAATTAAGAAACTCAAGGGTAAGTGCGTAATGTTCATTTGCCAAAAGAAACATGTCCTTGACTTTGTTTGTAGAAACAAGGATGATTGATTATAAACTTTTTATGAAGGAACAAGAGTAGTTATTAAATAAAGAGAGATACAGCGGATGGTGGGAAAACATATATATTTCTCACATACTTGTCTATATATAGCTTATAATGACATGAGATAACAAAACCGAAGGTCAACATCTAGATACTTCTCTCTAGTTGGGATATCATGAAGGAAAAAAAACTAGTTACCCTTTCAAATGCCAAATCAAAATTCAAATGGATAGCATGGGGGCTGGCATAGGTGTTATGGATATGTAAACTCTTAACTAAGATTGGTTTCTACATGAAAGGAACTAATAGGATTACATGTGATAATGACACAGCCACTCAAATATCCGAAACCCAGTAGAGCATGATTGAATAAACCATGTGGTGGTAGAGAAACACTTTATCAAAAGTAAACTTGAAGCATGGATCATCGAGTTTCCATTTGTTCATCAAAAGACTAGCTTGCTGACATACTACGAAAATCCATTAACAAAAAATTTTTCAATAATTGTTTGGTTAAGTTGAGATTTGGAGATCCTATTACTAACTTATGGGGGTGTTAAAAAGAAAAGGAGTTTGATTGAGAAATTTTTGATATCTGTAAACATCATCTCCTAAGAATTACAATATCGTTTAGTACGCAAAAATGAACGCTGAAATGGAATTAAACATTGAGGGAGTATGAAAAAAAGACATGTTTGGTTGGTGAATACAATAGAACGAATCATTACATAGTTGATTCTATTACCTAGAATTTATTCTAATACTTATTCTATCATTAGTCATTAACACCACCCACGCATCACAACAAACACATAGACCACCAAGATTGATTGTCACCGGCCACCACCACCACCGACCACCACCACCGGCCGTTGCAAACCACCGAACACCCCCGCCGCCGCCAATCACCGGCCACTATCACTGTCACTGACAACTAGCGACCACTAGCACCACTAACAACCGGCCGCCACCATCGCCGCGAACTAGCAGCCACTGGCACCGCCAACTACCAACTACTACCGCCAACCACCACCGGCCACCACCACCACCACTAGTCATCACCACCAGCCAACACCACCATAATAACCACTTTTATATATCATTATTTTGTCTTTCCGACCAAACAAAGAACAGAAAATAATGATTTTTTCATTCTTAAAGAGTATAAACATGATAATGAAATATAATAATATAATGATTTATCTAATTATCTTATTCATTTCATTTTCTCATTCATTCGATTGCTTCCTGCATTCCATTACATCATAGCAGATAGACCCTAAGGGTCCAAAGCTCGTCCAATCCTTCTCATTTCTAACAGAACAATTTGTTTTCTAGTTAAAGTTTTTTCGTAACATCTATAAGTTTATGTTCTATGTAAATGAATAAAAAACTTTGTAGTATATCGTAACTGATAAACTGTAAGTACAAAAGCTAAAGTGGTAATCTTGAATATTCGTGGGTAGTTTGAAGCTTTATGGAAACTTGGAAGGACATATGTTAGTATTTAGATGGTTGAAGGGAGAATTTATGTGTTTAAGCCAAAGTTAGAAGTATATAAACACGCATGATGATGTTTTGCAGAATTAAGTGGTTTAGAACATGGATTGTGATCTTTAGCACGTTTTGATAACCTATCGTGTTTCTAGGTAAGTCGCATGGGGACGTGGCCAGCCTTCAATGGAAGTCCCAATCGGGCAAACGACTTTAGTAAAAGACATGTTTTCTTAATTTTTAATTTTTTTTATTATTTTTTTTGTTGTTGACTGGTTGCATTCGTCAACAATTTAAGAGAAACGATGAAGGGAAAATTCAAGTGTATTTTTTATTTTTAGAAAAGGTACATCTTAAGATATAAACATAATCAGAAATCTCTTAGTAAGTCACATGACAATATGTGACATTTTTTCTTCTCTACAACTAGATATAGAAGTTCATAACTCTCATTAGCACTAGTGTCCCGTCGGTGCTAATTATCCATCAATAGTAATTTCCTACGGACTAACATTTTGTTTCTACCAACAAACTAGTTATAGGTACCTCGTTAGAGGGAGGTGGCCGTCCATAGGTACCTCCGCTCTCGATGCACTTAGTGAGAATGTGTCACTACACTTTTGTAATATTTATCAACAAAGCTATAATAAAAAGAACGTATGACTACATGGTAACTCATGAATAGCGGGCAAATCACACAAAATGGAATGTATAGATATTTTGCTATAAAACTTACATAAGTGTTAGTATATCTTATCCCACCTTACCACTTAAGAACTGTTTTCACAATATATCAAAAAGTTCATACTCAAAATAGTTTGGAAAAGAAAATGAAGGTTATGTGTGGTTGATGACATTTGATTTTTTTTGGTGTAGTAAAAAGAATTACCTTCGTGCAAACAGATAGCAGGCTCATAGATTGATTTTATTTTTTCCCAAACAACTTTGGCTGAATCAAGATTGTAGATATCAACGAGTACATCTTCACTAACAGAACCGAAGATCCAACCTTTGACAAGGCTGTCGTATCTTCTCATGGTATCAGTGCCAGAATCACTCCACCAACAAATGTAGCATCCACGATGCCGCGCATATCGATACTGTCCAAGAGACACAACATTTGTGCTCTCCAAAGAACGTAGTTGCCATTGCCTGAGAGTTTCACTGAAACAAAGTTGGATACATTAGTATTTGATGCATACAAGTACTCATAGTCTTGAATTCGGGATGAAGCATTAAGGCGGAGAGGGTTTGCTGACCCTTCCATTTTAATAAATAAGAAGAATAAATTTGTTGATGTTTGAGGTATATGCAAAGGGATGTGCATGTATATATACACATAATTAAGAACAACTGATGTATATTTTATCTCGATACATTTGAATAAAATCAATAGTTAGAGGTACTTTTTATTTTTTTAATTATTGTTTAATGATATATTTGGATGCTTAAACTACTAAACGCAATTCGTTAGATGCATATCTTGGATGGTGGGAGAAGTCCTTAGATACTTGTCTTGTTCATAATAAAAAGTGAACCTTAAACCCATTTTGAGCAAATATGAAAGGTGACACCACCAAATTAAAGAAACCGCACTTACTTAAATAATATTAAGCTATTACTTTAATTATTATTCTTTTATAGTTCGTAAATATTTAGTGTTTTATTTTCATTCTTATACTTAATTAAATACTAGCAAGTGATTAGCCACGCTTTGCGACAAGTCTGGAACGTAAATAAAAATAAGTTAGTTAAATCGATGCATACACAATTTAAAAGAACGTTATAAGTTCAAATCAGGATTACTAGTAAATAAAAGCGAAATACGATACGAAAATAACACACTCTCTGCTATGGGTTTGAAATGTAAATAAATAAAAGCCGGTGCTAATGATACTTAGAAATTTAGGAAACCATTATGTTGTTAATTAGTGTTAACGAAAGCAAAGAAAAAAAATGTAAAAAATATAATATTTGATTTTCCTGAAAACGAGTGGATAAAAAAGGCACTCCACTATTAGACAAACATATAATAATATATTTGTCAGTTAGTTAGATCATAATTGTATTTATATGGTTCTTCTTCAATAATAATAGGCAAAAGAGTATTTTACATAGTATTAGAGCGCAATCGCTCTCTACCAAAACCCTAGCCGTCACATCACCGGACTACGGTCCCTGATCACCTCCGGGTACCTACCACTTCACAGTGCAGTTCTCAACTGCCGCATCGTCTTCACAATGGCAAAAGACGACATCCCCGAGAACACTGATGAGAACCCTAAAACTCCGGAACATCCTGAAAAACACCATAAAGCAAACACCCTTCATCCTGTTTACACCGTTACCAACATTCAGAAGATGGTTCGTGTGCTAGACGGTTTGAAGGTATCCTACTCGTCTTGGGTGAAACTCTTCACTCTTCATGCACGAGGATAAGAGGTTCTGGATCACATCGATGGCACAAAGCCACCATCCGATACCGATCCGAGCTATGGTGTGTGGTGCGAAGTGGATGCTATTGTTTTGTAGTGGATTTATGGCAGTCTTTCAGACGAATATTTGGTACGAGTTCTTGTTCCTGTATCTACCGCAAACGAAGCTTGGTGTTGCATCAGAATATGTTCTTAAACATCAAAGGTTCTAGAGCTACTGCCCTAGAACACGCCTACACCAACCTCACCCCAAAAGCCATGCCCTCATTGGAAGCTTACTACCAAAAACTCAAAGAACTCGCTGACCAAGTTTCTGATGTCGAAAGCCCGGTCTCTAAGAATCGCTTGGTTCTCCAAATGGTACGTGGTTCCCCCCCCCCCCCCCCCCGAGTTCAATGTCGTTGCATCATACTTAAATCAAACCTTGCCTTTTGGGAGACCGCTTGCAACATGGTCCAACTAGAGGAGCAACGTCAATCGACTCGCGATAATTGTCAACCACCTATCGTTGTTGCCACCACGCACGATTTGTCATCCCCTGCCCCGCGGTATCGTCGCGAACCACAATGGGGGTCATCCCTCGTTCCGGTCAGAAACGCCCCAACGGTCCTCACCCAACCCGCGGAGCAAACGGTGCCCAAATCTCTCGGTCGATTCCTCAAGCCCAGCAAACCTAACCCAATCAACCTTCTTAGGCTTCTGGACCACCTCCTTACTGGGCCCCCTAGTGGGCTCAACCTCTATTGTGCCCTTACCCCACTCAACCTGGGTGGGCCTACCCCACTGCCCCATGGTCTACCTCTCCTAGGCCTCAAACCCGCCACGGTCCAACAGGCCTGCTGGGCCGCATCAGTCCAAGAATTCTCCATAGGCCAGCATTACAGATTTCAACCCTTTGGAGCCCATGGACCTTGGTGAAGCCTTTCAAGCCATGTCTGTAGAACACAGAGACACATAATGGTACATGCACACAGGCGCTTCACATTATCTATCCACCGACCTAGGTATAGTCTCTAACTCCTCAGTTAATTCTATTAAGTCCATATTTGTTGGTAATGGCCATAGAATGCCCATACTTGGATCGGGAAATATCAACCTCCCATCCCCCTTGCACATTCGGTTGAACAATGTTCTTCACACACCCATATTATCAAAAATTTGATTTCAGTTAAACAATTCAGAACTGATAATAATGTCACTGCCGAATTTGACCCATTTGACTTTTCTATGAAGGACTTGAAGGCTGGGAAGATATTAACCCGTCATAACAGTGACAGTCATCTCTATCCTCTCACTGCCCCCACTCATGTTCCTGCTTCTGCATTCATTACACCTCCGACTCAGCTCATTGGCATGATCGACTTGGACACTCCAGCTCTATCGTAGTGAATTTTTTGCTTTCTCGTCATTTTATTTCTTGTAATAAGACAAGTTGTTCCTAGTTTTGTCATTCGTGTCAATTAGCAAAACATAAACGCTTGCCTTTTTCTTTATCTAGTTCTTTTACATTATTACCATTTGACATCATTCATTGTAATTTATGGATATCACCCATAAAATCCAAAGTCGGTTACAAATACTACATGGTTTTAATCGATGATTATACACATTATGTTTGGGTGTTTCCATTAAAATACAAATCTGAAACGATTACAAAATTTGTACATTTTCACAACTTAATTAAAACTTAATTCACCCGTCCCATTAAATATTTTCAATGTGATTTAGGCGGTGAATTTGACAACACATTCAAACAATTTGCTTCCAAACATGGCCTTCAAATCCTTTTCTCGTGTCCACAAACCTCCCAACAAAACGGAAAGGCGGAACGCATGATCCGTAGACTAAATGATCTAATGTTGTCCTTTCTCGTTCACGCCTCCCTACCCCCACACTTTTGGTTGAGGCACTTCACACCGCCGCATACCTTCACAATATTCTACCCTCTAAACTTCTGCAAAACAACACCCCAACTTCCACCCTTTACCTTCGCCATCCCTCATATGATCATCTTTGTGTCTACGGTTGTGCATGTTATCCAAATCAAACCACCACTCGATGCACGAAGATACAAGGTTCTGGATCACACCGCTGGCACAAAGCCACCATCCAATACCAATCTTACATATGGTGCATGGTGCGAAGTGGATGCTATTATTTTGTAGTGGATTTATGGCACTCGACAAGATGATATTTGGTACGAGTTCTTGTTCCTGAATCTACCGCATATGAAGCTTGGTATCGCATCAAGAATATGTTCTTAAACAACAAAGGTTCTAGAGCTGCTGCCCTCGAACATGACTTCACCAACCTTACACTAAAAACCATGCCCTCATTGGAAGCTTACTGCCAAAAACTCAAAGAACTCGCTGACCAAGTTTCTGATGTCGAAAGCCTAGTCTTTGAGAATCGATTGGTTCTCCAAATGGTACATGGTTTTCCCTCCGAGTTTGATACTGTTGCATCATACTTAAATCAAACTTTGCCCTCTTGGGAAACCGCTTGCAACATGGTCCAACTAGAGGGGCAACGTCAATCAGCTCGTGATAATTGTCAACTACCTATCGCCGCTGCCACCACGCACGATTTGTCATCCCCTGGCCCGCCGCACCATCGTGAACCATAATGGGGGTCATCCTCTCGTTTGGTCAGAAACGCCCCAACGGGCCTTGCCCAACCTGTAGACCAAACGGTGCCCAAATCTCTCGGTCGATTCCTCAAGCCCAATAAACCAGGTCCAATCAAACTTCTTGAGCTTCTGTACCACCTCCTTACTGGCCCCCTGGTGGGCTCAACCGCCACCATTCCCTTACCCCACTCAACATGGGTGGGCCTACCCCACTACCCCATGGTCTGCCTCTCCTTGGGCCCCAAACCCGCCATGGTACAACAGGCTTGCTGGGCCGCATCAATCCAAGAATTCCCACAGGCCAACATTATTGATTTTCAACCCTTTGGAGCCCATAGACCTTGGTGAAACATTTCAAGCCATGTCTATAGAGCATGGAGACACACAATGGTACATGGACACAGGCGCTTCACATCATCTATCCGCCGACCCAGGTATAGTCTCTAACTCCTTGCTTAATTCTATTAAGTCCATATTTGTCGGTAATGGCCATATAATTCCCAAACTTGGATCGGGAAATATCAACCTCCCATCCTCCTTGCACCTTCGGTTGAACAATGGTCTTCACACACCGCATATTATCAAAAATCTGATTTCAGTTAAACAATTCACAACCGATAATAATGTCACTATTGAATTTGACCCATTTGGGTTTTCTGTGAAGGACTTGAAGAATGGGAAGATATTAAGTCACAACAATGACAGTCATCTCTATCCTCTCATCGCCCCCACTTGTGTTCCTGCTTCTGCATTCGTTACCACCTCCAACTCAACTCATTGGCATGATCGACTTGGACACCCTGGCTCTACCGTAGTGAATTTTTTGCTTTCTCGTCATTTTATTTCTTGTAATATGACAAGTTGTTCCCATTTTTGTCATTTGTGTCAATTAGTAAAACATAAACGCTTGCCTTTTTATTTATCTAATTCTTTTACATTATTACCATTTGACATCATTCATTATGATTTATGGACATCACCCGTACAATCCAAAGCAGTTACAAATACTACATGGTTTTAATCGATGATTATACACATTATGTTTGGGTGTTTCCATTAAAATACAAACCTGAAACGGTTACAAAATTTGCACATTTTCACAACATAATTAAAACTCAATTCAACCATCCCATTAAATCTTTTCAGTGTGATTTAGGCGATGAATTTGACAACACCCAATTCAAACAATTTGCTTCCAAACTTGGCCTTCAATTTCGTTTCTCGATCCACAAACCTCCTAACAAAACGGAAAGAAGGAACGCATGATCCGTAGACTAAATGATCTAATGTTGTCCCTTCTCGTTCATGCCTCCCTACCCCCACACTTTTGGGTTTAGGCTCTTCATACTGCCGCATACCTTCACAATATTCTACCCACCAAACTTCTCTAAAACAACACCCTAACTTCCGCCTTTACCTTCGCCATCCCTCATATGATCATCTTCGTGTCCTCGGTTGTGCATGTTATCCAAATCAAACGCCACTCGTCCTCACAAACTTTCCACTCGTTCCACCGGATGTGTCTTCCTTGGGTACCCGGCCAACTACCGTGGCTACCAATGCCTTAACCTATCATCCGGCAAGGTCATCTTCTCTCGTCACGTCACGTTTGACAAGACCTCTTTCCTGTACGCCCACCAACATTCCGCCCACAATTACTCCTTCCTCGACAGTGACATTTTACTTATCTTCACCCATCCTAACACCTTCCCCCCACCACCTCCTCAACCCACTGCTAACCAAAAAGCCCCTCACCCTACATCCCTACCTTCAGAAACAACAACTACACAACCTCCCTCGCCCGCCTCACCCACTAATACCTCTCACCCCCAACCACCATCTACACCATCCTATTCCCCATCCCAACAACTACAACTGACCAACCGCCCACCCAACTGCCCCACCGATACCCCAACACCCGCACTCCACTTCCGCCGTTCACCCGATGAGAACCTGGTCTAAAGCGGGAACTACTAAACCCAAAATCCCCTTAAACCTCCACACTACCGCTCCTCCACCTATCTCCCCTCTTCCCAAATCCCACCTACATGCTCTTTCTGATCCTTGTTGGCACGAGGCTATGACCGACGAATATAGGGCCCTAATAGATAATAACATGTGGGAGTTGGTACCTAGACCTCCCAATGCTCACATTATACATTGCGTGTGGCTATATCACCATAAATTTCAAGCGGATGGGTCGTTGCAAAGGTATAAGGCCCGTCTTGTAGTTAATGGCAAATCACAACAGGTTGGTATAGATTGCTTTGACATCTTTAGCCCTGTTGTCAAACCTATGACCATTCGCACGGTCGTTAGCATTGCCGTCTCCCGGGCATGGACCATCCACCAGCTCGACGTCAAGAATGCATTCCTTCATGGCGATTTAAATAAGACTGTATACATGTTTCAACCCCCGAGATTTGTCGATCAGAAACAACTGTCATGTGTATGTCGCCTCAGGAAATCACTTTATGGGCTAAAACAAGCACCATGAGCATGGTACCATCATTTCACTACATACATTCAATCTTATGGTTTTCGCAACACCACTTGTGACTCCTCCTTCATTGTATATCGGAAGGGACATTAGGTTGCATATCTTTTATTGTATGTTGATGACATTATTCTAACTGCATCTGATGACAGGTTACTCACACATATAATTCAATCCCTCTCCACCGAGTTCTCTATGACAGATCTCTTCAAGCTGCACCATTTTCTGGGCATCTAGGTTACTCAAGAAAACGGGGCTTATTTATTTGTCAGGAAACATATGCTCACGACATTATCGCCTGGGCAAACATGCAAAATTGCAAACATGTGCCTACACCGGCCGACACTGACTCCAAAATGGGCTTACATGCACGGTCTCCTAAAGTTGATGGTACGCTATACAGGAGCTTGCTCGGCGCACTTCAATACTTAACATTCACGCGCCCAGACATCTCCTATGTAGTTCAACAGGTCTGCCTATTCATGCATGACCCGAGAGAACCATATTTTTAGTACCTTAAACGCATCTTGCGATATCTTAAAGGCACTGCCTCCCATGGACTTCACATTACTCCTTCCAAGTCTGTCACGCTTATCGCCTATTCTGATGTTGACTAGGGAGGTTGTCCGGACACCAGAAGATCCACATCCAGTATTGTGTATTTTTATGAGACACTTAGTCTATTGGTCCTAAAAAACGACAGAACACAGTGTCGTGCTCTAGTGCCGAGGGCGAATACAGAGGGGTCACGAACACAGCCGCCGAGATAAGTTGGCTACGGAATCTTTTGCTAGAATTGTTCATACCCACTCGCTCGACGACCATCATCTTTTGTGATAACATATCCGTTGTCTATCTTTCTGCCAACCCGGTGCATCATCAACGTACCACACATGTTGCTAGAATTGTTCATACCCACTCGCTCGGCGACCATCATCTTTTGTGATAACATATCCGTTGTCTATCTTTCTGCCAACCTGGTGCATCATCAACGTACCACACATGTTGAAATTGACATTCATTTCGTCCGAGAAAAGTACGGCTAGGCTTGATCCTAGTTCTTCATGTCCCAGCCAACTACCAGTACGCGGATATATTCACCAATGGTATCCCCAAACATCTATTTCATCGCTTCAAAGCGGATATATTCACCAATGGTATCCCCAAACATCTATTTCATCGCTTCAAGGACAGTCTATGTATTCGAGCTTCTTCCGCCTAGACTGAGGGGGACTATTAGACAAATATATAAAACAAATATATTTTATATATTTCTCATATATATTTTGTATTTATATATTGATTGCATTTCCTTAGTTATCGTAAAGTTACTTAGATCATAATTGTATTTATATGCTTCTTCTTCAACAAAAATAGGCAAGAGAGTACTTTACATCCAGGACGCCTTAGATAAATATAATCTAGTTGCAATGGTACATATAATATTAGAAGACATTGCATTATTAGTACGTGTTAAGAAAAACGAAGGAAAAAAACATACACAAAAATATATTTCATCTGTCTCAAAACGTGTGGATAAAAACTTTAAGTGGTGGCTTAGGAACAAGTACAAAATAAGCGAGTTGCTATGGTATACAAGAAATTCTGAGACTTGCTACGGTATACACAAAATTGTGAAGAACATTACGTTGTCAAAGTCGGTGTAAAGATGATTGATGTAGACATGGATGAGAAGTTAAAATTTATAAAGAAACAAGTGCAAGTAGAAGATCGAGTAGTTAACAAATTAAAAGAAACTAATATTTTTGGATAAGATTAAGTACAATTCTAGATGAGGCCTTGAATATACTTCAGAAATAGAATCAAAAATGAAAAAAAAGGATCCGTATTTATTCAATTAAGACTTGAGGATAAGTTTTGTTTCAAGTTGGGGAGGATGTAACACTTTAAAATTTTCACACATGATGTGATAAGAACTGAAAGTTCAGGGTAAAAATGCAAAATGATAAAGAATAACGGTTTCAACCCTAATCGTGAACCGCGACCGGGAAGCTTGGCGAACCGCCACGTGATGAATTAGGGCTTTAGAGATTTGAATGGCATAGCAGACCACTATGACACCCTACAACAGTCCTCTCTGTGGTACTAAAGCAAAACCCTCATGTACTGACACATGAAATGCGAATAAGATTAAGAGCATGACACATGTCATCATAAAGTGACATGTGTCTACTGACAAGGCTTGACACACGGTAGTTTTTGATTGCTAAGCGCCATAGCTATGGATAGAGATTCACGATGGACCCCATGAGTTGTTGATAATAGTTGCATCAGATGAATTTCAAGTCACCAATTACGTGCGTTTTGCCATCTGTACTTCTAAATTCCCCTATTATACCCTATGTGAAGCTAGTGTTTGTCCCCATTAAGCTTAAGAAACTTTTGTAAAGTTGCTGTCAAAATTTTAAAACCTGTAAAGCAGCATTCTAGTCAGCATTAAGGTGTAGATGTTTCCTAAACTTCATTTGCATAATTGCATGTTATGTCTATATGTATAGTATTTATTAAAATAACATTAAGCATGTCTGTTCAATGCGTGTTTATAAATATTTACTTTATTATAAAACCAACATGAGTCAATATGAATTTTTATCAATTATAATTTTAAGCAACCATACACAGTATACATATATCGATCAAGGATACATGTATTAGTAGGTCATTAAGTGTTATGCCATAATCCAACCAAAATCACTTTAACATATATTAACCGGTTGAATATAGTGTATACCAGCTACCCAACATTTGTTATAAAATACAACAACTATAAAACAAGTTGTCTTAATAAATATTGATATGGAACATGTTGTTTTGATATTATCAAAAACATTTGCTAACATGATTCACTAGTGATATACTGATGTTTTATTTTCAAAGAATTTTTTGTAAATTGATGTGCACATGGAAGTTTCGAATATGGTTTATGTTTGAACCTAGCATCGTTGGGATGCCCACAAGAACTTGAAAATTGGACTATTAGACTAGATGGCTCTTGACTATATATAATTATAAGTTTACTGTTGTGATGAATTCTTAAACATTTATTTTAAATCATTTTTATGGAACATAAGAATGATTTAGAATTCAACCACAATTATTGAAATACCTCATCAAGAGAGGATATAATTATTCAACTATTTTATCAGTTATATAAAGTGATTGCCAAAATTTAAAGAATAAAACATTTAAGATGAATGAAAATGTAAAATCAACTTATGAATTTAATTTCAAAATCATTACAAAATATTTCTATTGGGAATTTGAAGTACAAAAAATTGCGACCTATATCACGATACTAACCAATTAGACTTACACATCCTGGGTGTACCCCATCCGGGGTGTGATAGCTACTGTAATCTTTCCTGTATTTCTTCCACTTTCCTTGTCAACAAAAATTACATAAGCATTGTTTTATGGTTGAAGATTACTCAATAGTGATATGTTACATATCATGTGTTTAGAGTAACCACTATTCACCCATTAGCTATATCAGTCCTCATTAGCTATCCTTGCATGTATAAAACCAATTGCATATAAAATCAATCAATTAGCTTGGAATGGATTACAAGCACTTGTTCTTAAAGATTGTCCTTATGCATATTATGTTCACTACTTGTTCATAGGTTAATTACTTACTTATTTCTCTATTCTTTTCTTTGGTTCAACTAAATACTTTATAGTTTAATGCTTATTACGGTTTTTTTTGCTCGCTGGTTACAACTTGCATTAGTTCGTGCTTCAAGTTATTCTAATACATCAGTTTTTTACAAACTTAGTTTATATTATTAATATGGTTGTGCTTCTAGTAAGCATCATGATGAGTTACAAAAGATAAAGGTAGAGAAGGTTAAAAATATATCGGAATTGGTGAAATCAACTCAAGAAGAGGATTAAATGAAGTTGGAACATTAAAAAGACCCGGTGATACATGTTGGAGTTCTTATTTTAACTGTGTTTGCAATTTACTTAAGATGTTTGATGCCACGCATGTTGTTCTTCAAGGAATATTTTAAGACTTATCTCAAACTACTTTTTCTCAACGTAAAAATGTTGATCCAGCTTATAGTCACATGCGATCATTTGAGTTTGTGTTTATTCTTCACTTGATAAAGGAAATAATATAAGGGCCTGAAACACTTTGTCAATATTTACAAACAAAATCCCATGATATTCTTAATGCCATGGAGTTAGCTTTATTAACAAATAATAGTTTAGATAATTTCAGAAACAATATACGGGATTCTTTCCTTGGTCAAGTTACTTTTTTGTGAAAAACATCAAATTGAAAGGTCGGATATCCACGCCCCATATACTTCTACTTGTTAGCGGCATCGTAAAAGATATCTTTATGTATATTTGAACATTATTATCAAGCTGATATGTTTACATCCAGATTGGATAAACAATTATATGAGTTCTACTAACATGTGACAACCCTAAAAGTAAGGTTAGGCAAATTAATATATAAATAAAATTGTCATACATGTTACTTATTATTTGACTAACTTCTTATAAATTATATGTGTTTATGTGTGTATATATATATGTTGTATGTATGCATGCTTGCATGCATGCACTAAAATTTACGTGTGCATGTATACGAATACATAAATTTGTGAAATCAAACACTTATATGATCAAAATATCACCACTATGTAACACCAAACATACCCCAAATGAACCAAGATACAACCCAACCAAACACCACCATACAATACAAAATCAAAGAAAACTTAGCATCAAAACAAAACTAAGCAAACCTTATACACTCAAAGATCAACCTAAACACCACTTAAGTTCAAGTCTCAGTTCATTAAAGCAACAAACCGCCCGATTAACAACCTAAAACACTAGTAAAACCTTGTAATTATGACTTGATGAGTCATGTATCCTCATAAGTTACCACCTTGCATACTTTGACACCAACCCATCCATTCCACCCGCCACCTATTTGGTTCTTCTTAAACACCCCATCAAACCGCCACCTTAACACCTAGTTAAAGCCACCTAAGCATCCTATAACCACACCTCACTACTCTAGCCTTAGATCTAATGATTACCCTTCCCATTATATAGAAACTCTCGGCCATAATGAGAAGATACATCTACAACCATTGTGCTAACAAATCATAGTTTATCCTCGGCTATTACTCCCAAACACCACCACCGAGAGCCACCAAAAATCGCAGAAGACTACTACCATCACCATCTCCACTCTTCACCCCACAGTCACCCCACAACAACCCATATATCACCACCATCTCCCACACCCTCTACACTCTCGGTTCTCTCTATCAGACACACATCAACCGCAACCTTGAATGCTTCACATCCCTTACACTGGTTTGAATGAAGATTAAGATCTTGAAGCTCAAACAACCACTCAAGTCAAAGAAAGAAGCTACCATCAGCTACCCTTGCCCTCTCTCATTATCAAAATCAAGGTTTCAACTCTTAAACGAACTAAAATTATATATTATATGTATGTTAGCAACACATATAATCAACCCTTATGATAAAAAGATGAAAAGTTTTCATCAAACATTACAATATTTCATCTTATTCAGAAATCAATAAGAATGGTTTGAAAATACGAAAAGTATGATAAATTATGAAATTAAACAAAAAGTTTATAAATAAGGGTTGAAATTATGCATATACTTGATAAATTTGTTATACTAATTAAATGACTACGATTATGAGAATAAAAATAGTAGATGTATTAGAAATATTAAGGATTAAAGTTCTCCAAATTTTGGTACAATTATAATCAGTAAAATAATTTATATAATTATTTAAGTGTTTGGAAAAGAATTTCCTACTAGAAGAACTAAATCTGCAGGAAGTTGAAAAAAATATATGTTGATCCTTATGATTTAAAAGACTTGTAGAAAAATTTTTGTGGTTTAATTCGAAGTTATGCATAAGTTATGAGTTTTAGAAGTTTCTGCTATTTAAGAATGAGGAAAAATACTTAACTATAAGATAAATCATGAAAAAATTACACAAATCATGGCAATCGAAATAGGACAATTTGTATGAAAACAGGAAATTTAGGACATAATCTTTTATTTTTACCGAATATTGTTGGAACATTAAAAATCAAAAAATAGTTCTTCTATGATTAAGAATTTAAGAAAATTTGAAGAAATATACATTATGTCATATATATCCTGACATGTTTGATAAATTTAGAGGCCCGAAAGTATTTCTGCTAATTTATGCAATTAATATAAAACTTCCAGAAAATAAACTATAACTAACAGACAAGGAATTTTTATATTATAGCTGATTTTTGAACCCACCTATTGTAAAAATTTCATGATATATATTTTGAATAATTTATGTAATAATTCTATAATCGGAGGTACTAAATTTTTGAAGAAAAGATATTTTCTAAACTATAAATATTTTGTTTATAGCTTATCCATTAGAGTAAAAGGTGAGACTCATAGCCCCGTTTTATTCTTATAAGCTTTTTGGGGGATAAAACATATTGTTTTTATGATTGATGCAATTATGTAAGATTTTAAGATGTACTGTCATTTATGTTACAACCATTAATTCGGATGTGGAACCATTGGATAAAATACGTAGCGCTACTTAGGAAAAATATTTTCTGCACAAACAAGATGAGTGTTGTCATGCTATATTATTTGATTTTATGAACTATGTTATGACAGTTATGAATCATCTAAGTATTATGTAAGGTTTGGTTGTATATGATGCATCAAAAATATTTTGTCTGAAACCAAACCTATGATCTCACTAACTTTATGTTGACTATTTTGAGTATGCTTTTTCAGGAAATCATCATGAGTAACAACATAATGTTCTCTTTTGATGTGTATAACGGCTAGGGAGAAATAACGGGGAAAGTTTGTGTGAATCTGACTGTAACCTTTACGACCTCAGTGTATCGATGGATCTCATTTCCTCATCTCTGAAGATGTAGCTGTTAGATTTTATGTTTGTAATAGGATTGTATTATGTCAAATTTTGACTACTTATGATATGATGTAATCCTAACTTAAGTTATCTATATGATAGATATTATATTATGATATGTTCTTGTATGTTAATTATTTATTCTTGATCAATGGATTCTGAACAAGCAAGTCACATCCAAAGCATTTCACGCTTCCGAATTTACATGTGCATGTATCCGAATACATAACTTTGTGACATCAAACGCTTATATGATCAAAATATCACCACTATGTAACACCAAACATACACTAAATGAACCAAGATACAACCCAACCAAACGCCACCATACAATACAACATCAAAGAAAACATAACATCAAAACAAAACTAAGCAAACCTTATACACTCAAACCTCAACCTAAACACCACTAAGTTCAGGTCTCGGTTCATTAAAGCAACAAACCACCCAATTAACAACCTAAAACACTAGTAAAACCTTGTAATTATGACTTGATGAGTCATGTATCCTCATAAGTTGCCACCTTGCATACTTTGACACCAACCCATTTATTCCACCCGCCACCTATTTGGTTCTTCTTAAACATCCATCAAACCGCCACCTTAACACCTAGTTAAAGCCACCTAAGCTTCCTATAACCACACCTCACTACTCTAGCCTAGATCTAATGATGCCCTTCCCATTATATAGAAACTCTCGGCCATAATGAGAAGATACATCTACAACCATTGTGCTAACAAACTCATAGTTTACCCTCGGTTATTACTCCCAAACAACACCACCGAGAGCCACCAAAAATCATAGAAGACTACTACCATCACCATCTCTACTCTTCACCCTATGGTCACCCCACAACAACCCTATATCACCACCATCTCCCACACCCTCTACAGTCTCGGTTCTCCTATCAAATACACATCAACCGCAACCTTGAATGCTCCACATCCCTTACACCGGTTTGAAGGAATATAAAGATCTTGAAGCTCAAACAACACTCAAGTCAAAGAAAGAAGCTACCATCAGCTACCCTTGCCCTCTCTCATTATCATAATCAAGGTTTCAACTCTTAAACTAACTAAAACTATAAGTTATATGTGTGTTAACAACACATATAATGAACCCTTATGATAAAAACATGAAAAGTTTTCATCAAACACTACAAATATTTCATCTTATTCAGAAATCAATAAGAAAGGTTTGAAAATCTGAAAAGTATGATAAATTATGAAATAAACAAAAAGATTATAAATAAGGGTTGAAATTATGCATAAAATTGATAAATTTGTTATACTACTTAAATGACTGCGATTATGGGAATAAAAATAGCAAATATATTAGAAATATTAAGGATTAAAGTTCGGAAAAATTTTGGTACAATTAAAATCTGTAAAATAATTTATGTAAATTTTTAAGTGTTTGTAAAAGAATTTTCTACTGGAAGGACCAAACCAGGCAAGAAGCTGGAAAAATTATATGTGAATTTTAAAAGTTTCTGCCATTTAAAAATCGGAAAAAAAAAATACTTAAACAATGAGATAAATCATGAAAATTTTACATAAATCATGGTAATATAGGACATAAAACGTTTTGTGGTTTAATTCGAAGTTATACATAAGTTATGAATTTTAGAAGTTTCTACTATTAAAAATCTAGAAAAATACTTAAAATATAAGATAAATCATGAAAATTTTACACAAAGCATGGCAATCTGAATAGAACAATTTGTATGAAAACAGGAAATTTAGAACATATTCTATTATTTTTACCGAAAATTGTTGGAATAGTAAAAATCATAAAAGTAGGTTCTTCTATGATTAAGAACTTATGAAAATTTTGAAGAAATATACATTATGTCATATATATCCTGACAAAGTTTAATAAATTTTAGAGGCCCAAAGATATTTATGCTAATTTATGCAATTTATATAAAAATTCCAGAAAATAAACTATAATTAATTGGCATATGGAAATTTTATATGTTATAGCTGATTTTTGAACCCATCTACTGTAAAAATTTCATGGTATATATTTTGATATAATTTCAGTAATAAATTGTATAATCTGAGGTACTGAAAATTTTGAAGAAAAGATATTTTCTAAACTATAAATATTTTGTTTATAGTTTATCCATTAGAGTAAAAGATGAGACTCATAGCCCTGTTTTATTCTTATATGCTTTTTGGAGGATAAAGCATACTGTTTTATGATTGATGCAATTATGTAAGATTTTGAGATGTATTGTCATTTGTGTTACAACCATTAATTCGGATGTGGAACCGTTGGATACTATACGTAGCGTTACTTAGGAAAAATATTTCCTGCACCAACATGATGAGTATTGTGATGCTATATTATATGAGTTTATGAATTATGTTATGACAGTTATGAATCATCTGAGTATTATGTAAGGTTTGGTTGTATTTGATGCATCAAAAGTATTTTTTCTGAAACTAAATCTATGATCTCACCAACTTTATGTTAGACCATTTTGAGTATGCTTTTTCAGGAAATCATCATGACTAACGGCATAATGTTCTCTTTTGATGTGTGTAACGGTTGGAGAGAAATAATGGGGAATGTTTGTGTGTATCTGATAGTTAACCTCTATGACCTCAGTGTATCGGTGGATGCTCATTTTCATCGTCTCTGAAGATGTAGTTGTTAGATTTTATGTTTGTAATAGGATTATATTATGTCAAATTTTGACTACTCATGATATGATGTAATCCTAACTTATGTTATCTATATGATAAATATTATGTTATGATATGTTCTTGTATGTTAAATTATTTATTCTTGATCAATGGATTCTGAACAAGCAAGTCACATCCAAAGCATTTCACGCTTCCGCCGGGATGTGACATAACAAAGGGAGAATTCAATTAAGATATCAACTGGATATTTTTAATATTGAAAAAACAAAGAATGTCAAGCTAAGATGTGTATCAACTATTTCTGATTTATGCAAAAGACTTGTGGAAACTAAGAAACACGAGACATATTATTTGGTTGACAAAGCGGTGGTTCGGCTAGTGTTGACACTTCCGGTTTCTACTACAATAACAAAAGAGGATTTTCTACAATGAAAATATTCATGAATCGTATTATAATAAAATGTCATATGAGTATATTGCCAATAACTTAGTGTTTTACATAGAAAAGGAAATAGCTGAAAATTTTGATTCTAAATGCATAAAGATCTTAACAGACATTGGGCTAGGTTGTAATTATTCTTCTAGGTACTTACCTTTCTACCGGATCATTATTAGATAGCCTTTTTATTTTCATTTCATTATGTGTAAGACTCGTTTCATTATGTGTAAGATTGGTACTTTAAATGAAAAAAATAAATTAGATATTGATAGGTTTATATTGTTTGACATGACCCAAACAGAATCCTCGACCGGATTAGCAAAACATATAACCTCGAACATAGCGATACAAAAAAAATTTGGTCCTGTGGTTGACTTCCACCCCCCACCCCCTTATATTTTTGCTCAAACTCTTCCACTACATTAAATACGCATTATAAACACTACACATTCATATAGCAGACACTTTTAACATAACTACATGTACCCCATATTAAACTACACATACCCAAATCCAAGACGTGTAAATACACCACACAAACTCACCAAACCACCTACCCCACCGAGACCCCATGCCCCTATACATGACCAACAAAACCTAACCAAACCCGCGTAACTCGGAGCCTCAATAGGCTAAATACACATACTCATTCTACCCCTACCATGCTCTCGGTTCCCCAAGTTACCCGACCATCGAGACTCCCAACCAAATCCCAAACCGCACCCACGGTCACCCAACCATTCCCCTATGCATAACCATCACCACCACGACCCACATCATCAAATCACACATGAACAAGAACACACCAGATGATATAGGCACAAGGAACATGCACACATACACTACTAAAAATCTACACCACACTAAACATATACACTGTGCATATACAAACATAAACAATAATTAGATAAATGTAGCCCAAACCTGAAACCATAGCAATACGAACATGAATAGAGATCAAGGGATCATATCGAACAAGATATGAGGCTATTTTGATGACCGTTTGTGATTGCTGATACAATCGGTTGCCGAGTGCTCATATTCGGAGACAGAGAGGGTTGTTTCGATGTTGAGCTGCGGTTAGGGAGTTCTATCGAGGAAGAGAAAGCAGGAGCTGAGAATTGTAAAATTAGATTTTCTTGTGTTCCCTAATTTAATTATGCAGAGGAAAAAAAGGAAAATTTTTTTCTTGTCATTTCCTTTTGTTTCTTTTTCTTTATTTCCCTTTCTTTTATTTTCGCTTCATTTCCCTCTAATTTGGAATGATTCATTTTGGGTTTCATTTTATTTCCATTTCCTTTCTTTTTCCTCCTTAAAAAAACACTCGAGAACATAACTTTCTTACTTTCCTTTTATTTCCTTCGCTAAAAAAACTCTGGAACACAATAATTTTTTCTTTCTTTTTGATTACTTTCTTTGCTCTTCTTAAATGAAATTATGAACACAACATAAGGGGGTTGACTTAAATAATTATGTTTAGAAATTTGTACCTCAGTTAAAATTATTTATATTAACAATCATTTGTTAATTAGATTATATTAAGTTTCGTAACTATTAATTCAATAAAACTAGGGTCGGTTCAAACTAACAATAATAGATTTATTATTTTCATTCACAATTAGAAGATTTAGTGAATGTAATGGGAACTAATCAAATGAAGGGAGGTTAAGTTAATGATTTTTAACCTAAAAGACAGGGTTGTCACAAAAACTAAGTAGGAGTTCTGTTATGTAAAGGGAAAGGAGCAAGGGGCCCGGGCACTTTGTCTATCATGTCCATTTTCATATCATCCCAATTCGTATTTAGTCCGATTTTCACGCTTTTTAATTATTTGTGTTTATACAATTCCAATGAGCTAATATATGACATATTAATTATAGTACTTTCATTTTTCACCAAACTAAGTCTATTTAGTATACTTTAGGCAAAGTCTACAGTGTTCGGATGTGTTGTATTTTTTTAACATATTTTTTTATATTTTAGCTTTTCTATGTCCTAAGTGCAATTCTAGGAAAGTACAGAATTTGAGAGTGAGTGAAAAAGAAGATGTTAGAATTTTAGGGCTTCTGTGCAGGTAAAAAGATTAAGGAAAAGAAATTAGAAGTTTTAAATAGGGGTAAAATGTTAGATGGATAAGGTGAAAGAACAGTTTGGGTTTAGATTTGACAGGGGCGGTAAGGATAAACCATTTAAAAATATTCCGACATCATTGATAAATCTTACCTTTTTACGAATTAGGGCCCAAAGATTTCCGTTACACAGTAAAGCTTTCTTCCGAGTGTAATATCTATCGAGGCCAAATTTACTATCGAAAGAAAATTATATCCTAACAAAAAGTTTCTTCTGAGAGTAAGATGTCACACCCCAACCTTAATAGTGGAAAAGTTGAGATTTGAGGGTTAAGAATGTTCAAAGCCACACAACGCTACCTCTAAGTATAAATATTATTAAACATAAGTTGTTATTGTAACATTACAACCATAGAAGTCTCAAACAAACATTCGACACATAAAATCTACTTTAAACATCTTAATTTAATAGTAAAGTCTTTATTATTTCTTGGTCCAACCCTAGATGTATCAAACGTTCAAGATCAACGATTAAGCTTGGGCATTCCCTGACACGTTAAAAATATGGTCAACAAATGATGTTGGTGAGTTTCCGTGAGTTTGTACATACATATAAGTAATTTTTAAGAGACAATTCAAGTCATAGCTTAATAAATAATGCTAGAATATAGATAGCATAATGATGCAATCAAACCTTGACAAAAGATTGGCCACAATAAGATATACGATTAGCTAAGTGTACTTGGTTCCTATGATGAACAATAATACGTCATTAGGAGCTGGCAAAAACCTCGGCTTTAGCACCAAATAGGCTTGTCAAGCCCATCTATGATGATGCCAGGATAGCAATAATTAATGATTATTTTTACAAGATGACTATCATATAAGATTCACAATTATCTCAAATAACCATGAAAAAAATTATAAATGAATTGCACGTATATTACAAGTATCAAGATGTTTTAGAAGTGTACATATACGATAGCATGTTACACCCCAAAAGGAATGAAATAAAAATGAAAATGGGGTATGAAAAACTCACTTGATATAAGATGATCTTTAGATATAAAAAATAAGAAACTAGATTGCTCGAACATTTTCTTCACGAATTACCTAATTGTGTATGTTCCAAGATAAATTATAATCGATTATGTTCAAGAGATAATTTGACGAAGATCTAGGGTTAATTATAAGAATTTGGGGTTTTTGATAATTGGGTTAAATGAAATAACATAACCAATCATATTTATGATTCAAATAAGATAAACTAATTTGGTTAAATAATTGGTTGGAAATGGTAATTAATTTATTAAGGAAATTTAATAATTTTCAATTTATAATAATTAATAAATAAAAATTGAGCATTAAAGTGTGAAAAATAATTAATTTGAGAATTAGTTAAATAACACTAAAAGAACAATTGGATAATTGATTAATTAAATAAGTTATTAAATAACTTATTTGATTTAAAGACCATTTTATAAGACAATAAAAGAAATAAACTTCCAAATAACTTTTGTCATAGTTTATAATTATTAAACCATTTGTTTTTAGATAAAAATATAAGATTATATTGTTTGAAATTTACATGTTTGGTCCCTGTTGGTTAAAGAGTTAATATTTATATATAAAACTTTTAAATTAATTTTCAACATTTACAAATTAAACCATGGACATATAAAACCCAATTATATATAAATTAAATTATTGTTTTATTAGAAATTTATAACTTCATAAATAAATAAATTAAAATTTATGTATCATTATTAATCATTTTAATTAAATATTAAAATCCTATAATTAATATTCAAACTCTATAAATTAAGTTATTAACTTTTAAATTAACAAATTAATATGAACAAAAGAAAGTAATAACAAATGAACCCTCATAGTTTTATTATTTACATAAATGATCCTTACAAGAAAATAACGAGGTTAACAGTTAGTTAACTAAAACATGAAAGGTCACATAAGATGGTCTTCCGAGAGAAGGAGTTTTGAAGTTTCGGAAGTAGATTTGATGTAAGATCAAATTTTATTTCTTGAGACTTAAAACTCTTCAAAAGAAAATACTTGTTTAGAGGAATTTGCCTTTGGAAGATAGATAAGATATCTTCGAGGGTAAATTTCTCTTCGGAAGAAACCATATTTAGAAATTTTTGAAGAAAAACCTTTTGTAACAAGGCTTAGATTGTGTAAAGAAAACATAAACATGATACATATTAAAAGGTTTTCAACACAGATAAACTAGTCAATATTTATCATCCGAATAGCTGTGATTAGATACTTAAATCTTTGTTTACCAAAAACTTTGGTGAACAAGTCATCATATTGCTTATTTGACTCAACTTGATCAAGTTTTTCTCATGAATATCTTGAATGAAATGATACATGATGCCAGTGTGCTTTGTTTTCGATTGATTGATTGGATTCTCCTTAATATATATAACACTCTTGCTGTCAATGTTCGATAGGGGTCTCCATGAAGTTGAAGCCAAAGTATAACATCTGATTTTGAATCCAAAATAGCTTAGCACAGCAACTTGCAGTAGCAATGTATTAATTTCAGTAGTTTATGTAGAAACACATGATTGCTTCTTACATTGCCAAGAGATGAATCTTCCACATGACATTCTCCTGATGTGTATTTCTTGTTGATATTGTAGCCATCATAATAACTGTTGGTTTAACCATAGAGATTGAAGTGTTGATTCCTAGGATACCAGAGACCTAGTTTGGGAACTCCTTTGAGGTATCTAAGGATTCTCTTGGTAGTAATTAGGTGAGACACCATAAGAGCAGTCTAATATCTTGCACAGATACAAGTTGCAAACATAATATCAGGTCTACTTGTTGTGAGATACATAAGAGATCGTACGATTTTCCTGTACTTATGCTGATCGGTATCCTCCCCCTCACGGTCAATACAAAAAGTATGATTTCTGGGTATAGGTGTCTTGGCTGGTTTACAATCTTTCATCTAAAATGTTTCTAAGATGTCATTGACATACTAAGATTGATTTATAAAGAAACCATCTTTCATCTGCTTCACCTGAATTCCAAGGAAAAACTCCATCTTTCCCATGAAACTCATATCAAACTTCTTCTTCATAATGCTTTCAAAGTCTTTGCACATCTGGTCATTTGAAGAACCAAATATGATGTCATCAACGTAGACTTGTACAAGCAAAATACCTTTCCCAGGCTTCTTTATAAACAATGTCGTGTCTATGGGTAGCCATGCTTCAAGAGAAATCGAGAAAGTGTCTTATACCATAGCCTAGGTGCTTGGTGCAACCCACAAAGAGCTTTATCTAACTTGCATAGTTAGGATGTTTATGGGTCTTCAAATCCTAGAGCCTGGCACGCATAGACTACTCTTTCTATATCCTTATAAAAATGCACATTCGACATCAAGTTAGTAAACTGTAAAGTTCTTGGAAGTTGCATTAGAAAGGAAGATTCTCACAGCCACAAGTCTTGTAATTAGTGTAAAGACATCAGTGTAATCTATCTCTTCCTCCTGTGTGTATCCTTGAACTACAAGTCTTGCCTTGTTCTTAATAATTAAACCTCTATCATTCCTTTTATTTTTGAACACCTACTTTATTGTTAGAGCATATATTGTCATATGTAATGTGTCCGTCACTTGACGAATAGTCTAGGCTTAATGTAATACACCTGATATATTGTAAACACATGAATCTGAGTCATTTGCAGGAGCATATGCGAATGAGACTTAGTCGTACGACTGAGCCATGCTAATGGACCAGTCATGCGACTGAGAGATGCTATTGGGCCATTCGTAAGACTGAACCATAAGTATGGTCCAGTCGTACGATTGAACCATACGTATGGTCCAGTCGTACGATTGAACCATACGCATGGTCCAATCGTACGAATGGGCCTAGTCGCATCTGATAGGGCTGAGGCCTATAAATACCAGTTTCATTATGTAGAGAGGTAAGGTTTGAGAGTGTGCCCGGGCCTAGTTGCTGCCGGATGAGAGGGGAGATCAAGCTCGATCTCCCCTTGCCAAGAGTCGTGATTATTCTATTTAACAAGCTTGTAATCATTAGGTATTATCAATGAAACAATTCTATTATAGTTCATTCTATTGTTTGTCTCTTGGTTGTTTTTCCTTCCCTTAAGAACACGCTCGGATGTCAACCGCTCCAGCGACTTCACAATTGGTATCAGAGCCAGTTACTGCTAGAATGATCTAACAATCATTCTAGCAACCCTAGCTCTTGATTTCTGGATCTATTTCATGTTCTTTGACGTTAAACCCACTTTGTGCTCTTCGTGTTTTGCTCAGATATTGTTACGTGTGTTGTTTCTTGGTTAAAATTGAACTCGGAACCACGTTCTTATCACCTTTGCGAATCTTATGATGTCTATTTTGTTTTGGTTCATGTAAAATTCATCAGATTAGGGTTTTTGGTAGCCATGGCAGCTGCAAATCTAAAAATCTGTGTGCAGACCCGCTCGTGCGACTGGATCATGCTAATGGATCATTCGTACGACTGGACCATGCTAATGGACCATTCGTATGACTAGACCATTCTTATGTCCATTCGTGCGATTGGACCAGTCTTATGTCCAGTCATGCGATTGGACCAGTCTTATGTCCAGTCATGCGACTGGACCACTCTTATGTCCAGTCATGCTACTGGACCAGTTTTATGTCCAGTCATGCTACTAGACTAGCCTTATGACCAGTCACACGAATATATCATTCGTATCATCCATTCACACAAATGTGATATTTGTCCTCCATGTCACACGAATGAACGGTGTTCCAGTCCAAAAAAAATTCTGGAACTGCCTCTTTCACAGATTTGAGGATGAGCAAAGCACATTCACTCTAAGGTTCTTTTGTCAAATAAGTTTGATGGATACCCCATTATTTTTTGGACTTCCAGAATAGGTGAATGTAGTTAGAACACAAAAGAGAGAACAGAAGATGTCAAAAGTCCGTGCTGATTTTGTGGTGTAGTCAGGAGCATCTGACTATTTATGGACCATATTTATGTGCACAGAGAGGATTCTGATTCTTAGGGGGAATCCATGTATAGAGAAATTGAAGAGGCAATCCAAAAGTGATGATGTGAGATGGTTTCTGATGATAAATCTGAGTGCATGCTCATGTGTTTGATATTGTCAGCTGTGGATTGGAACCTTTTACTTTTTGCCCAATACATCGTATGAAGACCCCAGGAGAGCACAATGTTTATATATTGGGATATGCTGAATTTGAAGGGGAATTTCTATAGGTGTTATTGTTAATCAGGTTAGTCTGTGTGAAGATTGGAGCAATGGAATACTGTTCATGTCATTATCTAGAAAAATTAGTCATATGGGGAATCTTTCTGCTATGATGGTGTTCTTCAAAGTAAACGAAAGCTATTGAGCCTAAATTCATTTTCAGGGATACTGTAGCAACCTGACGGATCAGCAACGTTGGGTAATGTGGTTTTTCGTTTGATTTTATTGGAAACCAGAGCAAAGATTGACTAAAGATTGAAAGAGGTGTTATCTACTATTCGCAAGAAACGTCCAAGGGGGAATTTATTGGATCATGTATTGTCATATATAGTGTTTCCGTCGCTTGACGAATAGTCTAGGCTTAATGTAATACACTTGATATGTTGTAAACACATGAAACTGAGTCATTCGCAGGAGCATATGCGAATGAGACTCAGTCGTACGACTGAGCCATGCTAATGGACTAGTCGTGCAAATGAGAGATGCTATTGGGCCATTCATAAGAATGAACCATAAGTATGGTCCAGGCGTACGAATGAACCATACATATGGTCCAGTCATACGATTGAACCATACGCATGTCCAATAGTACGAATGGGCCCAGTCGCATCTGATCTGGGCTGAGGCCTATAAATACCAGTTCCATTGTGTAGAGAGGTAAGGTTTTGAGAGTGTGCCCGGGGCCTAGGTGCTGCCAGATGAGAGGGGAGATCATGCTCAATCTCCCCTTGCTAAGAGTTGTGATTATTCTGTTTAATGAGCTTGTAATCATTAGTTTTTATCAATGAAACCATTCTATTATAGTTCATTCTATTGTTTGTCTTTTGGTTGTTTTTCCTTCCGTCAAGAACACGCTCGGATGTCAACCGATCTAGCGACTTCACATTTATGCCAATGGGTACTTGACTAGGTGGTAGTTGACATAGGTTCCATACCTTTCGTCTCTTGAATTGAAGCAATTCCTCTTGCATTGATTCCACCCAACTATTGTCCTTGAAAGCCTCTTCCACCTTCTTTGGTTCCATTTGAGAGAGAGCATGAATACAAGAAAACATTCCTATTGTGGGTTTGTCCTCTTGTTCTCATACCTTTTGAGACATCCCCAATGATGTTTTTAGCTAGATGACTACTGCAAATTTTTAGCCTAGGAATGACATATAATTATATAGACAGGTCCAGGTTGGAAAAGTTTTCTTAGAATTTGGAATATTATTTCCAGCTGATGTCTCATATTCATTAATAAGGACTGATTGAATGAATGTAAGATAACATCCATAGTGTTGTGCTATGAAGCAACATTAATAGTTGTCTGTTCTTCTAGAATGCTACCTTTATTAACTTGTTGTTGTATGCTGGAGTTGTCATTCAATGAGTTTTGAGGCTTATTTTGTTGATAACTTGTTGAAGTTCCATTGATTCCTGAGATGTTTATGCTTTCAGGGCTTTCATCAGTAGGAGCTTGATCTTCATGAATGCTTGGAGAACGTGGAATAGGTATGGTTAAATCAAATAGCTAATCATCATCAGAGTCACTTTAAGTTCTTGTTCCAATTGAAACATTCTTATAAGAAGGTTTAGAATAGTTTGGAAATAATTCTAAGTCAAAAATATGGTCAGATCCATTCCCTTAACACAAGGAGTGTGCTCATTTACAACAATGTTAGAAGATTTCTAAAATTGTTGATTTTTAAATTTATAAACTCTATAAGCAATAGAGTTATAAGAATATCCAACAAAGATAGTATTATCTGACTCCAGCAAATTTTACCAAATTCTCCTCTGTGTTAACTATGGTACACCTGCTGCCAAAGGACTTAAGAAAGCCAATAAACGATGGCCTCTTGTTACATAGTACATAAGGAGTTTTTCCATGGGGCTAAACCATAAAACCCTGGATTTCCTTCCAATGCTCATTATACACGTGGGACCAAATAGATCCATGTGCAATAAGTGTAATGGAGTGTTGATAAAGTTATCTTCTTTGGATTTATGAGATGCCCTGTATTGCTTCCTTTTTAGAAAAGCAACATAGTTATCTTTAAAAAATATTCCTTTTTAGGCACACCATATACTAACTTATTTTTAACCAATTTGGTCATGGTTTTAAAATTAACATGACACATTCTTTATTCCATAGATTTGACTTATCACTATTAGCTTTGGAAAGAAAGCATGATACTTCACCCAATGGGAAAGTATTGTTCATATTCAACTTGTACATATCCCCTCTCCTGGGAGATCTAAGAAGCACTAATTTCTGAGGAACTGTCATCTTGGGTTTGAGGATAATGCACTCATGTTCAGTTAAAAGCACTCGATGCTTTGATCACAAAATTGAAAAACACTTAAAAGATTATGTTCAAATTGTTTGACAAAGTTTGCTTTGTCAACTTTAACTTACCATTGGATACACTACCTCTATGAGAAATGTATCCTTCGGCTTCACCACCAAATTAAACAAAATCTGCATCAAAATCTTCAAACTATTAAAGAAGAGATTTGTTCCCAGTCATATGCCTACAGAATCCGCTGTCTACAATCCACACATTACCATTTTTTAATGTGGATGTCCCTTCACATAAGGTGATATAATTAGTTACTATTGGAAACCCAAGCCTTGTTGGTCTTGGGCTCTTCCAAAGTAGATAAGACAATTGAACCAAAACATATGCATAGGGGTTCAATTATGGTTTGTAAGGAGAAGGTTTGGGTTGCAACATCTTCTCTAATCTTCCATTCCATCCTTTGGTTGATCGGAGTAGATGAGCTTGTTGAGGCTTGAGCAACATAACTTGCTTCCGAGGCTTCTTTCTTCTCGAAAGAAGTTATCAACACCTTTTCTTCTGAAGCAGTCTTTTTCTCGAAAGGTTTCTTTGTGTTTCTCTGCTTGTGCTTTGTCTTGTTGTTGATACATGTGTCCCTAGTTTCTGATCTTAATGTAATATCTTTGTATTGTCTTACACTTATGTAATTGTAATTCTACGGGTACTTAATGAAATACAAATGTTTGGTTGTGTTTATAATGTTTACTATTTCATTAATGAGTTGTTTAACACATATTGACCTAATTATATAGGTTTGTGATTGTTTGAATTGTTATGCATAATGTTATAATATTGAATACATTCAAACTTGGTGAAGTGAAGTTCTCATGCGTCCGACTGGACCATGCGCCCCGACAGTGGTCATGCGTCCGAATGGTCATGCGACTGAGTGTCCATGCGCCTAAATAGTCCATACGCCTGAACAACTTCATACGACTGACTCAGTCGCACGACTTAACACTCAGTCGTATGAATGGATCGACTGCATAACTCAATCGCCCGACTGAACCATGCAAATGGTCCAGTTGCACGATTAAGAAACCTTAACCTATAAATACCACCTAATTCGTGGAAAAACGGGATCATTCAATTCACTTTGCCTCCAGACGTACCCTAGCCGTCCAGAAGCCTCTAAGTTCGTACTCCAAGTTCATAGAACGTTGTAGATCGATTCTTAATCGATTATTGAAGTTAGATTCAATACGTTATTGTTGGACCAAAAGAACCAATGAGCCAGATCAGAAAAATATTTAAGTCCCACAAGACATCACAACAACTGCTAAAGACTTGATCAGCTGTTTGACAAAGTCTGAAGATCAACAGCTGAAGACTAAAGTACTGAAGACTTCACAGCTGAAGACTAAAGTACTGAAGACTTCAACAGCTGAAGACCAAAGTCTGAAGATCAACAGTTGAAGACTAAAGTTCAACACTTCAACAGTTGAAGACTAAAGTACTGAAGACTTCAATAGCTGAAGACTAAAGTACTGAAGATCAACAGCTGAAGTACAAAGACTGAAGACATCAGCTGAAGATCTCAGCTGATGACAACAACTGAAGTTCAAGAAGTCCAAGTACTGAAGCCTTCAGAGTTTGTCACAACAGCTGAAGAAGCATTCTTCAGTTGTTGTGATGGTTTCCTTTCAGTTGTTTTATTTTCTATTTCAGTACTTGTAAAACGACTAAAGAGCATGTTCTTCGGTCGCTGTTGTTTCAGTAGTTTCTTTTCAGTAGTTGTAGTGATAGTTAACACTTGGTATTTTTGTAAGAAGATGTCAGCTGTTTGACATCTTCGGTAGTTGTGTTAACTTTCAATAGTTAAATAACAGTTAGATGTCACTGTCAAGTGACATCAGCTGATGTCAGCTTCCCTTATAAAAGGAAAGATGACCTAAGTGTAACGGTGCGCGAAAGCCAGCCGAAGCGTGTATTGAATGAATATATTCCTTTTGGAAGAAATTCTCTCTATAATGAACACTGTTTCATTGATAAATTTCATGTGTTCTTGTTTAAATTTGTTAATTCGTGGCTCATTCCGCTGCAAATCCAATCTAATTGATCAAACTAGATGCTGAGATCCTAACAATGGTATCAGAGCAGGTTAATCATTGATCATTTAACAATTGATCATTGAAAATGTTCTTTTGCTATCTACATTTGATCGAATTAGCAAATTTACAAGAATCGGTTATAGAGACTGAGTTTCTGTTGCTTCTGGCCATTTTGTTTGAGGTTCTAAGTGGTTTTGAGCTAGATTTACTTTGTTTACCTTGAATTTGTCTGAATTCTGAATATGACTACTCCTTCTAATGACCCTCACAATACTGGTTCCTCAACCAAGCCTCCGATGCTGGTTAGGACTGAGAATAACATATGGCAACAAAGAATGCTCCATCACCTGTCTGTTAACAGTTCAGGTTGTTGGACATCTGTGGTACATGGTCCACATAAGCCTACGGTGAACAATCCGGAAACCAACCAAATGGTTCCGAAGAAGAAGGAACAATACTCTGATGAGGATCGAAAACTGTTTGAGATTGATGCTAAAGCTCATGGAATTCTGGCCATGGCACTGCCTAATGAAATCTATTCTGGGCTTATGCATCATGAAACTACTCATGACCTCTGGAAGGCACTGAAAGAACAATTTGGTGGTACTGATGAGGTCTTAGCAAATAATAGGGAAATACTTGCCCAACAATATGAGACATTTGCTCATAGGAAGGGTGAGACTCTGACTCAACAGTTTGAGCGTTTTTCATGTTTGATCTCTAAGCTGAAAATGGTCAAACATGAATACACTAATAGCCAGATGAACCACAGATTCCTCAGATCACTGCCTGAGAGATGGGACACATATACAATTGTCCTACGCTCTAATGCAAATCTGGATAGCCTATCTCACCCAACTTCATAGGAAACTGCTTACATTTGAAAGAGAGATAGAGCAGAAAAGGAAACTGGCATCATCAGGAAAGCTCACTGAAGACTTTGTACCAGGGAACACTGCCTTGGTCGGTCATGAGTCAGAATATGCTGCATCAGAAAGTAATTATGATGTGCATATAGATTTCTCTTCAAATAGTTCGATCATGCATTTGTGAGTGTTGATAGTCAGTTAGGCTGTAATAGTGACAATTTGTGCTTCATTATGGATGATTTGAAAGGTATAGCTGATGATGACTTAGAAGAGATGGATATTCTGAGCCAAATGGCCTTGATTAATATCAGATCTCAGAAGTTCTACAAGAGAACTGGTAGGAAATTCCCTGGACTCTCTGGCAAAACCAAAGTTGGTTTTGACAAGAGTAAGTTGAGGTGTCACAAATGCCATAGGCTTGGGCACTTTGCAAGAGAGTGTAGATCATCTGGATCTAACTCCTCTGCACCCTTTGTGACTTTTCCAAGTAATATTCAACAAAATAGAGGGCAACATCCTGCTAGTTCTGGTCATCAATCACAACCTCTATCTCCTGCATATTTTGTCCCTCAGGGTCCAATGCCATATCCATATCACTGCTATTACATGCCACAAACCAGTCAAGTTCAAGTACCCATTGCTCAACAACCACCTGCTCTTCCTGAGCCTCACCTTCCAATCTCATCAGCAATCTCAACCTCAACAACACAACTTTTCACCCCAGGAGTTGTTGACTGGAGCAGTTTACCAGATGATATGTCTGGTCATGAACAACTGGTTTCTAGTGCTGGTCAACATGGTGGTGACAATCCTTTTGGAAACCTTGCTCTTATGGCCCTGGAGTCTACTGATACCTCATCCTCTAATGCCTCCACACCACAGGTATCACAGGTATCCTCTGAGGCCAAAGCCAAGCTATGTTCTGAAACATGCATAGCCGCATTTGCATCTATTAAAGAAGCAAATGTAGCTTTAATTAACAAGAACATTGAGCTAGAACAAATAATATCCAAAAGAAAAGCTGAATTGAGTCTGTGCTTAATGATAAGAATGATGAGATTTACAAACTTAAATGCCAAATCACTGATGATAAGGCTAGGGAAGAGGTACTTCTAGAGAAGTACATAGACCTCAAAGAAACACTTGTAGCTACCCAGGTAGAGTGTGATCGATGGGTACATTCCTGCAAGGGTTTTGAAATGCTTCTCAGTAAGCAGTCTGCTTCCAATGTGAAGTTTGGCATTGGTTATAATCACATTGCTCCTCCTATAGATTTTACTCCCAGAGCAGAGGTAGAATCTGATGGAGAAAGCAATAACCAATCCTTTTCATCATGTGATCTACTATCTGATACAACACCATCAAAGGTTGGAGTCAGCATTAATTCTTCCCAAAACCTATCAGCTGATCTTGATGGTTCAAATGCTGACACTCACATGATCAAAAGGTTGATCACTCTAGGTGGTATTTCACAAAGTACTGAAAGTACTAAAGAGCAAGTCATAACACCTGGAGAACAAACCCAAACTACTGCATGTACTAAAGGAAAGAAAACTGGTAGTAGAAAGGGTGGGAAAACTACTGAGGAAGATATCAAGAAAGCATGTACTGCAAGGAAGAAAACTGCTAGTACTGGTTGCAAACTGCTAAAGAATAAGTCTTCAGTAGTTTCATCTTCTTCAGCAGATGATCAACTTAAGATGAAGAAAAAGCCATGTGAAATATGTGGCTTATTCAATCATCTTACTGATGATTGCTGGTATAAAAAGGGCTCCAAACTCAAACACAATAAGAACATTAAAAAAGAAAATGGATAACATGAAAACTGAGTTTGAAACCAAGTTTGTATCAGCAACATCAAAACCTGTAACCCCAAATCCAAAAAGAAATCCAAAAAGGAAGGGGTTAATCAGGCAACAACTGAGGTTGCTCAGATGGTACAACACAGGAATCCATTAATCTCAAGCACTAATGTGTCTGATAAGTGAAGGCTTTATCACAGAATCAGGCACAACTTGTTATGATGGTTCAACATCTATTGGGGAGAGTCAACCATTAGATGCTCCTGTGCTGAAACCACAGAGAAGAAAATCCATGCCAAAGGATTCTTCTTCTTCACCATCTCCATCCCCTCAGGCTGTTCTTCATAGCAAATCTGTTAGTTTACCATCTGTTGATGTGAACAGACCCAAAACCAAAAAGGTTTGGGTCTCAAAAACTAACTAATTTGTTATGGTTGTAGGGTTCTTCAGCATGCCACAGTAGCATCCGGTATGTAGACAGTATAGGATCTATGCATATGACAGGGAACAACTCTCTTCTTCATGATTACTCTTAAAGAAAGAAGGGGTTTGTTTCTTTTGGAATGATGCTAAGGGTTACATCATTGGCAAAGGCTTTGTCTCCAATGGGGAATAAGGTTTGATGATGTTAACCATGTGGAGAATCTCAAGTACTCTCTTGAGTATCAGTCAAATGTGTGATAAAGGCCATGTTGCTCTTTTCACACAATCAGAACTGCAGGATTCTGTCAACCAAAGTTCTGAGTTTGATTGATAAGGTTTGGATGATCACACTCTCCTGAGGGCCAACAGGACAGGAAGAGTGTATGCCTTAGATCTTTCAAGAAAATAGATCTCCAGGCCATCCTTGCCTATTTTCCAAGGCTTCTCCTCAAGAATCTATTCTATGGCATAGAAGGCTAGGTCATGTGAATCTTAAAAACTTGAATCAGCTGATACATCATGGTTTAGTAAGAGATTGCCTATGAAGGAGTTCAGATGTGAAGACAACTGCACTGCTTGTTTGAAAGGAAAACAACACAAAGTCTCATTCCCTCCTATTGAAGAACCTAAGTCCATTGCCTGCTTGCAATTACCACACATGGATATCTTTAGTCTGTGAGAGTAATGAGTATGGAAAAGAAGAAATACTGTCTGGTAATTGTGGATGATTACTCAGATTTGTATGGACTTTCTTCTTGCATTCAAAGGATGAGGCTGCTCAGATGATTATAAACTTTGTGTTGTATGTTAGAAGCAGTATTCCCTATCTGTCAAGTGTATCAGAAGTGATAATGGAACAGAATTCAGAAACCATACACTTGATGATTTTATCTCTCAAAGGGAATCAAGAGACAGTTTAGCATCCCAAGGACTCCAGAACAAAATGGAGTAGTAGAGAGAAAGAACAGGACCCTAATTGAAGCTGCAAGGTCCATGTTGGCTGACTCTGGGTTGCCACTGACCTTTTGGCTGAAGCTGTTAACACAGCTTGCTATGTGCAGAATAGAGCCTTAGTAAATCAGAGGTTGATGAAGACTCCATATGAAGTTCTACATCATTTGGCTCCTCTAATTTCATTTTTCAGAGCCTTTGGTGTCCTTGTTTCATTGTCAACACAAAGGATCAACTCCACAAATTTGATCCTAAGGTGGTGTAGGGTATTTGTTGGTTATTCATCTACTTGCAGGCATACAGAGTCTTCAACTGCAGAACAACAGTAGTTTAAGAGACTCTGCATGTGAAGTTTAATGAATCTCCAAAGGACAAGATTCCACAAAACCCTGTGGTGTTATTTGATTTGGACATACTGCAATATGTTCCTTATCAGGCTTCAGCTGTTGCTCCTGTCAACAGTTCTCCACCTGGTGGTATTGATGATGATGATAATATCAATACTCACCTATTCAAGTTTAGTGATCAACTGCCTGAGTCCACTAAACTTGATGTTCTGTAGCTTCAGCAGTTCCATCCACAACAAATGCTGATGAGATCTCTGATTCCTCTACATCTTTTGATTTGCCATCTCATTCTTGGTTTCAAGAGTCTGCATCACCATCTGCTACTGCTGAAGGTCCTACAAACACTTGCACAGATCTCATTGTTTATCAAGAGCTGAAGAATCACCCAATGTCTCAATCATTGGTGATATCAATGCTGGAGTTTCAACAAGAAGTCAATTGTCCAATTTCTACTTCTATGCTCTCTTCATTAGTCAGCAAGAGCCAAAGAACTATCACATTGCTTTAAGGGACAATGGATGGGTTGAAGCCATGCAGCTTGAGCTACTTCAATTCAACAAGCAGCAAGTGTGGGAACTGTTCTTCTACCCCCAGGTAAGTGTGCAATAGGCACTAAATGGGTGTTTAGGAATAAAACAGATGAAAATGGGCTTATTGTTAAGAACAAGGCCAGACTGGTTGTATAGGGTTTGCACAGGAAGAAGGTATTGATTATGATGAAACCTTTGCTCCTGTAGCCAGATTGGAGGCAATTAGATTGTTCTTAGCCTATGTTGTATTCCACAATCTTAAAGTTTTTCAAATGGATGTTAAAGTGCATTTTTATATGGTAAAATAAAGAAGAGGTTTATGTGTGTCAACCACCAGGTTTTGAGAATAATAAACATCCAGATCGGGTATACAAGCTTGATAAGGCTCTTTATGGGTTGAAACAAGCTCCTAGAGACTGGTATGAGACATTATCAAATTTTCTTCTTCAAAATAATTTCACTAGAGGCTCCATAGATAAACTTGTTCATTAAGAAGGTGGATCAGCATAAGCTACTTGTTCAAATTTATGTTGATGATATTTTTGCATCCTCTGATCCCCAGTTGTGTGATGATTTTACCAATTTAATGCAAACAAAGTTTGAAATGAGTGCAATGGGAGAATTACAATTCTTTCTAGGATTGCAAATCAAACAAAAGGCTGATGGGACTTTCATTCATCAGTCTAAATATACAAAAGATCTTTTGAATAAGTTTGATTTACAAAACTGTAAGCCCTGTTCTACTCCCATGTGCCACACACCACTCAACTGGATGCAGATCAGAAAGGTAAAGCTGTTGATGAAACACTTTACAGATGTATGATTGGGTCCTTGATGTACTTAACAGCTTCTAGACCAGATATCATGTTTGCAACTTGTGTTTGTGCTAGATTTCAGGCTGCTCCTAAAGAGTCTCATTTGATTGCAGTCAAGAGGATCTTTAGATATCTGCAAGGTACACAATCTTAGGTTTATGGTATTCCACTGGACACTCTTGCAAATTAGTTGCTTTTTCTGATAGTGATTATGCAGGGTGTAAGTTAACAAGAAAGTCAACTTCTGGTGGATGTCAATTCCTAGGCAACTGTTTGATTTCTTGGCAGAGTAAGAAACAAACATCTGTTGCTACATCCACTGCTGAAGCAGAGTACATTGCTGCTGCAAGTTGTACATCTCAGGTACTCTGGCTTCAGAACCAACTTTTGGATTATGCATTATAGAGACTAAGACTCCATTATTAATGGACAGTGCTTCACTCTTTGCATTGTCAAGAATCTTGTCCAGCATTCTTTGACCAAACATATAGAGATCAGACCCATTTTATTAGGGACTGTTTTGAAAAAGTCTGATTGATCCAAAGTTTGTGCCTAATGCGATGAGCTTGCAGACATTTTTACTAAGCCTTTGGATAGTTCACTTTCCAAAACCTAGTGTTAAGGCTTGGTATGCTGCAGCTAAATAAGTGACAACTACTGATGATCTCAGTAAACTACTGATGATCATTAGTAAACATGTCACAAATAAGTACTAATTCTGTTACAAACTACTGATGTAGTTATAACTACTGGTGTTAGTAAAAACAGATAAGTACTGATGTCCTATGAAACAACTGAAAACAGCCAAAAGACTGATGAGTAGTGTTGAGGATAGTATGAATAGCTGAAAAGCTAAGAATTGACGAAAACTACTGATGAGAAAATTCTCTTCGTCGTTTTACAACTACGTTTCATCTTAAACAACTGAAGCAAAACCAATGTCTTCAGTAGTCTCACAACTACTAATGACTAATACCAAGTCTTCAGTCGTTTACCACAACTGATGACAAAACCAATGTCTTCAGTAGTTTCACAACTACTGATGACTAACACCAAGTCTTCAGTCGTTTACAACAACTGATGACAAAACCATGTCTTCAGTAGTTTCACAACTACTGATGACTAACACCAAGTCCTCAGTTGTTTCCAACATCTGAAGCCAAAACCATGGTTTTCAGTAGTTATAACTGCTGATGCCTAAAACCAAGACTTCAGTTGTTTCAACCTCTGAAGGTTAATACCACGTCATCAATCGTTTAAAACTACTGATGATTAACACAAACCCTTCAGTGTTTTATAACCCATACCCTATAAATACCTAATCCTACAGAGCTTCATTATCTCAAACCAAACATTCAAAAACTCCAAACCTTCTCTCTCATTAATGGCGACCATGCAGCTTAAACCAGACACAACTATGTTGCCTACCTTACCAAATCACCCTTCTGGACGAAGTTTGATACTGCCATTGACCTAATGGTCCATCTCCATACAAAACGGCCTTCCTTATACCTACCATTTATGCGAATCCCTAAATCAGTTCTGGACGAACGTCACCCTTACCACTCTGGAGAATGACAGAGTCTCTCCAGTCGTTCGTCAACTACCGTAAGGTGGTCATCACTCCGGCAATCCTTCGCCAAACCCTACAACTGGATGATGCCACCTTCCCCGCTGGATATTAGGGCACCACTTATCTATCCTTTGCCCAAAATGGATACCAGGATAACCTCAGCGCTTCTACAATCCTAAAGAAGCATTTCCATGACGCGGAACGCCTTATTTCTCATATGGTGAATGTTGCCTAGCCCCTAAGACTTCTTGGGATCAAATGTCAACCAGGTGGCAGCAGGTATTCTTCTCTATCCTTGAGCAACAAAACTTAAATTTTTCTGAAATAATATTTCTTGAACTTTAGGATAAGTCTCAAAACCTATTGCTAACGATGGATATTATATCCACGATTCATAATGGCCATTATAGAGAACCAGCTGAAAGCTGAGGGACTTGTTGGCCTTGGAGTCCCTGCCATGGCTGTATTGCCTGAGCTATACTCCAGGCACAACTTAGACCAGTCACTCAAACAGGCTACCAAGCTGCGAAAACCCACACAGCTGGAACCCACAGCCACCACCTCCAAATCCAATGTCCCCCCAAACCCAAACACAAGAAACCCAAAAAGCTGCTCAGGGAGATGAGTCCCCTGAGGATGCCCCTGTACCACAAACACAGGAAATACATACCGGTTATAATCCCCCAGTTATGTGCATGACTCAACTGCTAAAGCCCCACATGTATCCTCTCAACAGGATCCTGTTGCAACCACAATTTTGGGATCCCATAATACTGGAGCCTATCTCAATGAGAGGGTTACCATTGAAGCGCACCACTCACCCCGGGTGCAATCTGCTTCGGACCAATCCCACATGCAACCGCCCCCCAAAGTCCTACCATAATAGTTGCAAAAGTGCTGACTCAGTTGCATTCCTCACCCCCTCCCCAGATACCAATCAATACTGGGATAGCCTCAACAATGAGGGGGAGGATCAAAATGCTTCTGATAACCCATAACATAGGGGTTACACTGTTCCATCTCCAAGTGTAGAAACGGAGATTAGAACATCTGGTGAGGCTGCCACTTCTCCTGCTTAAGCATATGATCAGGATGCAGTTGGTAACATCCATAAGACCTCACCAGAGGCAACTGCCAATGAAGGACATAGTCCTGAGGCAGGAAGTCCCCAGTACCAAGAACAAGGGGCACATGCTGATATTGATCTACACTCAGAGCATGTACATCCTGATTCTATCAGGACGTCAGGTGATTTAGCTACCACTGATGATGACTTGGGCTTCTTCTATGATGTTTTAGCCCAAAATACCATCCTAGAGAATGAGGTAAGAAGACTCAACGAGCTGATTGCCAAAATGTCTCAGGATCTAAGTCCATCTGCCCCAATACACCAACAGATGGCACCTTCCTCTGAAGGTCTCTTATACACAGAGCCACTCCAAAACACTCAGCCACCTGCCTCTACTTCTGGCACTATCTCTTAGGGACAGAACCCCCCTTAGCAAATAGCTGCTATCTTTCAAAATTCATTACCTCTCATCACACCAATTATCACTGATATAGTGATTAAAACCCTTGATGAGAGGCTTCCCTCGGTATCCAACCCTTGATAGAGGAAGTTGTGAGCACAAGGCTTTCTGACAATCAAACCCTGCAACCAATGCAACCAAAAGGGGGAGATTCAGTCAGTGAAAGCAAAACAAAGAGGATTGAAGATGGGAAAGAGAAAGAAAGAGAGATAGAGGTGGAAAATGAGAAGGACTTGGGTGTAGAGACTGAGAAGGAGAAGGAGAAGGAAGCTGAAATGGAGAAAGTGACTGAAAGTACTAAAGACTTTCATGTCACATACAAGAAAAGGAAGAGTGGAAAGAAGGAGAAGGAGTTGGAGGAAATGGTGAAGGAGGCTGATGCCCAACACAGCCGATCAATGGATAACATCATTGATCAGCTGTTTAGGCAAGGTCATGACACTGAAAAACTTGACTCAGAAATTAGAAGATTGGAGATTGAAGAAATCCAAGCAAGATGGGCAAGTTATAGTGTTGGAAAGGGAAAGGCTGGAAATCATGATCAGGTTCATAGCTAAGTATCTTGGAAGATCATTGATTGAAATCAAGTCATGGTCCAGGGACAGCATCTTGGCAATAACCACCAAGATCTGTTCATCTGAAGTATATACCAACGGGCTGGTCATTGCAGCCTTGAATGAAGCTGGTGCTGGGAGCAGGACTAAACTGGTCAAACAATCTAAAGCCTCACTTACATCCAAAATACTAGAACAGCCTGTCAAAATTCCCACACCAAAACCACCACAACCACAACCCACTAAACCAATTCCCTTACCCACAAAACCAATAGCCGATGATGTACCCCAGAAGAGGAAGAGAAGGGTACTGAGGCTAGAAGAGGAAGAAGAAGATAATAATGAAGATGAAGATAGGCTGCAAATCTCAGTTGTTATATAGTTACCTAAGGCCATAAGTCACCCTCCAACAATTACTCCTGAATCTCAAAGACAAATTGTGAAAGTGAAGTTAGAAGAAGAAGAGCTTCACAAACAACATGATGAGGAACTGTTGAGAAGAGTCGACAAAGCATACGCTGCCACATCTTCAATCATCAATATGAAGAAACATGCTTAGAGATTATATACTCTCAGACATACCTTTCAATATCAAAAAGAGAGAGTGAGGATTTGGCCTGATCCCAGGGTGTCTTATAGGATTCAAAAGAAAAATATTCCACAGAGATACATTGGCCAAGTAAAGAAGATTGTAGATGAAGTGATCTCACTGGCCTTTGTAGTATCACCTTGGGAGATCCTAGATGACTTCAAGAAAGCCTATAAAGCTAAACTGACCCACAAAAGATGCTGGAGAATAAGTGGTGAAAAAGGGGTTAGTGTATAGGAGGCTTGAGGAAGTTAGAAAGAATGAGCTCCAGTTGTTCCTAGAGGGTATTCACCCAGATGAATTCGAATATAGAGTCATAACAACTGTGGACTAAAAAATTGGAAGCAGGTCAAATACCTCTCTGAGTATTATGGGCCAGAGTCACTCTTTGAAGGAGAAGCAGAAGAGCTTACCATGGAGGAACAAGTAATCTTCATTGAGGCCTATACAAGGGAGTCTTACAGACTCATACTTGGGAAGCAGATCTCATGGATGGGGTAACAGCTCTGTGTCAAGTTCCCCAAGACAGAGTTCCATCCATCCTTTGTCAAACAGATCATTGAGACTTCTTCCTAGGCCTGTGCTTACAAGGGTCACTTCTGAGCTGATCTAGAAGACAAAAAGACCATCTTTCAACCATAATTAGTGGGACATCTTAATAAGCTTAAAGGTTTTGGCTGCATTGGTTCAGGGAGAGTTTGTTGGACCAAAAGAACCAATGAGCCAGATCAGAAAAACCTTTAAGTCCCAGAAGACATCACAACAACTGCTGAAGACTTGATCAGTGGTTTGACAAAGTCTGAAGATCAACAGCTAAGACTAAAGTACTGAAGACTTCAACAGCTGAAGACTAAAGTACTGAAGACTTCAACAGCTGAAGACCAAAGTCTGGAGATCAACAGCTGAAGACTAAAACTGAAGACTTCAACAGCTGAAGACTAAAGTACTAAAGACTTCAACAGCTGAAGACTAAGTACTGAAGATCAACAGCTGAAGTACAAAGACTGAAGACATCAGCTGAAGACATCAGCTGATGACAACAACTGAAGTTCAAGAAGTCCAAGTACTGAAGCCTTCAGAGTTTGTCACAACAGCTGAAGAAGCATTCTTCAGTTGTTGTGATGGTTTCCTTTCAGTTGTTTTATTTTCTATTTCAGTACTTGTAAAACGACTGAAGAGCATGTTCTTCAGTCGTTGTTATTTCAGTAGTTTCTTTTCAGTAGTTGTAGTGATAGTTAACACTTGGTATTTTTGTAAGAAGATGTCAGCTGTTTGACATCTTCAGTAGTTGTGTTAACTTTCAGTAGTTAAATAACAGTTAGATGTCACTGTCAGGTGACATCAGCTGACGTCAGCTTCCCTTATAAAAGGAAAGATGACCTAATTGTAATGGTGCGCGAAAGCCAGCCGAAGCGTGTATTGAATGAATATATTCCTTTTGGCAAAAATTCTCTCTCTATAACGAACACTATTTCATTGATAAATTTCATGTGTTCTTGTTTAAATTTGTTAATTCGTGGGCTCATTCCGCTGCAAATCCAATCTAATTGATCAAACTAGATGCTGAGATCCTAACAGTTATTGTTTCTACGTGCGTTCTCACTGATTGGATCGCCAATCAAATAGGATTCCGCACTATTTGGTTTGGTTTAACACGTTAATCAGTTGGTGTTTCATTCAAATACCAGATCCCAACAAGTGGTATCAGAGCCTTGTATCTTGATTACGTCTTGATTCAATAGTTTTGACACAAAAATTGTGTTTTTGCATCAAAAACACAATCTTTTTGTGTCTAACGGAGTATTAGACGTTTCCTGATCGAAAAGTTGAGTTTTTCCGGCATAGGGCTATTAGGGTTTGATAAAAGTCGATTTCTTACGGACAAATCAAGTTAAATTTATGAATTATCAAACTTCAGCAAGTTCAGTCGCACGATTAGACCAATCGCACGACTGAGTTCAGTCGCACTCTCCAACCGCACGATTGGACTCATTCGTACCCTCAATCGTACGAATGAGAACTTCATTCGGACTGCTCAATTGTATTTGTTCATTGGGCGACTGACTCATCCGCATTTGTTCAGTCGCACAATTGAACCATCCTTATTGTTCATTCACACGAATAAGTTCAATCGCATACCTCCATTCGCATACATTAGCAGTTTGTTAAACAGTAAAGTTAAACCTAATGGAGGACCATTTTCCAGCATACACAGCAAGTAGAGACACACGTATTCAAAATCTACTACTGTTGGAGAACGAAGTGGGGATTCATAATAAACCCCAAAACTTATTACATTAGACGCCTACCCACAATGGAAGCAACGTTTCGAAATCTACTTAAATGGAGTAGATACAAATTTGTGGGAGGCCATCGAGTTGGGTTATAGCATGCAGTAGGAGCTAATGGAGTCAAACTTTCTCTAAGTGGCATGTCGGATGCTCAGAAGGTAAAACACAATGCTGAAAAGAAAGTCTATGCTTTGCTTACTCAGTCTATTCCAAAGGATATTTTCCATCAGTACTCGGAGTATACTCAAGCAAAGAAACTTTGGGATGCGTTGGAAAAGAGGTATGACGGAAATGCCTCTCTGAAGGCCATCAAGGCAAAAGCATTGAAGAAGGAGTTTGACAACTTCTCCTCTATGAGAAAAGAAAGCCTTGATGATGTGATCGATAGATTCTACCACCTGATGAGTGAGATGCACACTCATGGAGTGGTTACATCAATGGAGGATAAGGTATCCAACTTTGCTGATGGATTACCAGAAAAATAGGCTTTGTTTGTCTCTAATCTCAGACAAAATGAAATGCTCTCAAAGTTAGATGTAAATGACTTCATTCTGAAACTGAGAGAAGAGGAGCTTAGGATGAAGTATCGAGCTCAAAAGGCCAACTACGATCAGAATCCTACACTCTACAATGCTACTCCTTCGGTCAAGACATCTGGAGCGCCCCTGCAAACTGCCTTCATCTCAAGCGCAGCAGTTCCAACACAACCCTCAACTTCAGGATCCGAAACGTCAAGGTCGTCTAGCACCCAATATATGATATCTGAAGCTAATGAAACAAAGGTTAAAACCGACAAATTCAGGAATATGACTGTGGAGGTGGCCAAAGAACATATGGACCTCTTAGCTGCAGTGGTTCAATCCTACCATGGATTAGTTGCTGGAAAGATAGGAAACTACCACCCGGCAGATGACGATTATGAGCAGGTGGATGAGATGGAGTTGGAACGTATGGACATAATGTGGGCCCTGGCAAGTGTTGTACAACGAGCTAAAAAGTTTGTCAAAAAGACTTGACAGAACTTGGTTGCCACAAAAGACACAACCTTTGGGTTCGACAAGTCAAAGGTTACTTGTTTCAACTGCGGTGAGAAGGGACACTTCAAGAGGGAGTGTGTAAAACCAAAGAATACGGGTAATGGCAATCCCTTCTCGTCCTTTAATCATCATGACAAGGCCACATCTAGTAGTTCTACCTCATCAAGTAAAGACCCAAAAGCCTTAACTACTAACGAGGATGCGGGACAAGATTGGAGCTTTCGGTTCGTCTCACGGGAGAGTCCAACATAGCTAGTGTGAGGATATTGGTGATGATTCTACAAGTGAGGGAGATATAGCGGTAAAGCTCGCGATGTCAAACGCTAAGACACTACAAATATGGTCAACCACCTGCCTGAAGAAGAAAAATCTGCATCATCATCTGAATCACCAGAACAAGAGACAACCGAGTCTGCACTCATGGCTAATTCCTCTTCAACATCTCAGGTAAGTACTACTGACCAGCTGTTTAGTAATGTAAGGCCCGTCCTGGGACGCTTACAACTGGGTTCTCATCGCACATAAAACGTATAATTACATTTGTATTTAATAAATCGCAGCGGAAAACTAAAACAACTTTCATTTCCATGTAAATGCTTTTGCAAGTTAATACAACATTCATTACAAAATAGCTTGTTCGCATTACAATGCAAAAACATTAATCAAAAGAATGCCATCCCAAAAGGGCTGAGTAGCTTCACGGGTGCCATCATCAGCAAACATTACCTGCCAACTGGAAAACATATAAAAAGTCAGCGTTGCTGAGTGAGTTCTAGTTTTATTACAAAACATACTTTACTTTCATATAAAACCCTTCGTTACTTTTACATGATCACACATCGTACGTACACATAGATAATATCATTATTATCTTCTTCATTCATTCATTCATTCATTCATTCATACTTCGTTCTTTCATACGTATTCTTTTATTCCTTCATACGTTCGTTCCTTCGAGTCTGTTGCGACAACAGGGTCGCTCACCTCATTAACAATCCCAACGACTTCGCGCTAACCGAGTCTGTTGCAACCATAAAGTTGCTCACCCAATTGCAAGTTTTAACATAGCATGCTTTCCGAGTCTCTTGCAACCATAGGGTTGCTCACCTCATGGCAACTTCACAATAACGCGTTGTCCGAGTCTGTTGCAACAACTAAGTTGCTCACCTCCTTTCTCTGGCCATCTTAATGATGCCTATGATCCGAGTCTTTTGCAACCACACGTTGCTCACCCCATTGGCAATCTCCATGATTGCCTGTGATCCGAGTGTTTTGCAACCACACGTTGCTCACCTCATTGTATGCTTGCAAGCCTTTCCTTCATTCATTCGTCATTCAATAACGCATGCATTCTTACTTTATGTTCCCCTTTCATTATCTGTCACTTAACGTTACATCATACTTCATTTATTCATTAACATGACACATAAGGCCACAAGAAAGATAACATACATCATAATAAGGAACATATCATACACATTCATCATCATCATACAGGGCAACATCATGCATACATAACAAGCCTTAATCATGCAACATCATCATCATCATCATGCCCAACACACTTTCTAAGGCCTCGAGCGTCATCTTACAAACTCTATGGGAACCTTTACGTCAGAACTTACATCTGCACTTTCCCCCGAAAGTCAGAAGTCAATCTACACCTTCCTTGGGTACAACAGCCTATTCGGGCGTATGGACACCCTTCAGTCGCGTGGCCTCCATGCGACTGAACACTATGTGAATGGACTCATGCAGATGAACACCTATGCGAATGAACATCCAGTCGTGCGAATGGACAATGCGGATGGACCTCATGCGAATGGGATTAATGCGAATGAGCACTTATGCGACTGGACCTTCAGTCGTATGACCTCCATGCGACTGGCCTTTCAATCGTGCGAATGGACCTTCAATCGTGAGAATGGACATTCAATTGTGCGAATGGACCCCAATCGCACCCTAATCGGCCGTATGGCCTCCATTCGGCCTCCAGTCGGTCGCCTAGCCCTAACTGATGCAGAATGCAGTTCATCCCGACTGCAGCCGAGGGTTTTCGGCCTCCAAACTCATCCAAACCCATTTTAAGCCTAAATTGACCATCCTAAACATTAGGAATGCATACCATAACACCATACAAGCACACACACGCCCGGAAACATACACGAAACGCATCACACACATCACCCAAATGGGTCAAACACATACACATACAAAAATGGGTTTTTATGCTTTCCAGCCCCAAAATCGTTTGAAAACAAGTAAAAGTGGGGTTCTAGAACTCACATAAACGAGCACGACGACAAGAGCTTCGATTTGGCTTGCTTCACGACGATTTTGGCGACCCGAACCAATCGAACCAACTTTTCCTCTTTTTCTCTTCTTTCTCTCTTCTTATCTTTATGAAGCTGAAATGTGGGGTGTGTGGGGAGAGTGGGCTGCCCTCTCCCTACTAATATCACCATATTTCCCAACTTTTCTTCGTTGGCGAGTTTGGTCCCTCGACTTTTGGACTTTATTTTCTTTTCTTTTTTACGGCTTCAAAATAATAAATATTCAGGTGTTACAAGTCCACCCCCCTTAAATAGGTTTCGTCCCCGAAACCTGTTATTCGTCGAACAAACGTGGATAATGCTGTCTCATTTCTTCCTCAGTCTCTCACATTGACTCGAATCCCTTCCTGTGCTTCCACTGTACACGCACAAGAGGAACCACTTTATCCTTAGCCTCCTCTCTTTTCGGTCGATGATTGCCACTGGTTGCTCCACATAATTGTGCCGTTCATCTACTTCGATATCTTCCAATGGGACAATCATATCTTCATCTGCTAAGCACTTTCTTAGATGCGATACATGAAATGTTGGGTGAATTCCATTTAAGTCATCCGGTAACTCCAGTCTATAGGCCACCTCTCCCACTCGAGCAATGATTCGGAAAGGGCCTATATACCTTGGGCTCAACTTGCCCCGCTTTCTGAATCGGATAATACCCTTCCAAGGTGAGACCTTCAACATAACCCGGTCACCCACCTGGAACTCAATTGGCCTACGTCGTTTATCAGCATACGACTTCTGTCTATCTTTGGCTGCCTTCATAAAGGCTTTAATATTTTCAAGCTTCTCTGTCGTAGCCTCGATTACCTCGACGCTCCCCAATTCCTTCTGACCAATATCACCCCAACAAACGGGTGTTCTGCATCTCCTACCATATAGCATCTCATATGGTGGCATACCAATGCTGGCATGATAGCTGTTGTTGTTTGAGAATTCGGCTAACGGTAAGTGGTCATCCCAACTTCCACCAAAATCGATCACACATGCCCGCAACATGTCTTCCAATGTCTGAATGGTTCTTTCTGACTGACCATCGGTTGGGGATGATAAGCCGTGCTAATATGTAACCTCGTCCCCATAGCGTCGTGGAATTTCTTCCAAAATTTAGATGTAAACCGAGTGTCGCGATCAGACACAATAGACACCGGCACACCATGACGAGTTACAATTTCGCTGATGAATAGATCAACCAACCTCTCAGATGAATACGTCTCACGGATCGGTAGAAAATGAGCGCTCTTCGTCAGATGATCAACTATCACCCATATGGCATCATACCCTTTCGGAGTACGTGGCAGCTTCGTAATGAAGTCCATGGTGATGTGCTCCCACTTCCATTCCGGTATATCCAAAGGTTGGATCTTCCCATACGGCTTTTGATGCTCTGCCTTCACTTGTAAGCAAGTAAGGCACTTACTCACATACTCTACGACGTCACGCTTCATACCCGGCCACCAATAATCTTTCTTCATGTCATGGTACATTTTCGTGGCACCAGGATGAATGGAGTATCGAGTCTTGTGGGCTTCATCCATTATCTTCACCCGTAGATCCTCAAAACGAGGAATCCACACACGACCGAATCGAGTTCTAACACCGAGTGTGTTTTCACCCAATTCCCCAACCAGACCTCTCATTCTTTCCGAGTTAAGGTGATCTTCTTTCAATGCCTCATCTTGAAACTCCTTGATTTGCTTCATCACATCAGAGGTCATGATTAGTTGATAAGCTCTCACCCGAATCGGTTCGGGCCTTTCCTTTCGACTAAGGGCATCTGCCACTACATTGGCCTTTCCCGGATGGTAGTGGATCTCACAATCATAGTCCTTTATAAGCTCCAACCATCGCCTCTGCCTCATGTTCAGGTCTTTTTGCTCGAAGAAGTACTTCAGACTCTTGTGGTCAGTGAATATGGTGCACTTCGTCCCGTAAAGGTAGTGTCTCCAGATCTTCAACGCAAAGACCACGACTGCTAGCTCCAAGTCACGAGTGGGATAATTAACCTCATGAACTTTCAACTGCCGGGATGCGTAGGCTATAACCTTCCCTCTCTGCATTAACACACACCCCAACCCTGAGTAGGAAGCATCAGAATAGACCACCAGATCTTTGCTTCCATCGGGTAATGACAGAACAGGAGCTTGAGTCAGTCTTGCCTTCAGCTCTTCAAACGCCTTCTCTTGAGCTTGACCCCATACAAACTTCACATCCTTTCGGGTCAACTTAGTTAGTGGAGAAGCAATCTTAGAGAAGTCTTGGATGAATCTTCTATAGTAGCCCGCCAAGCCCAAGAAACTATGGATCTCGGATGGCGTCTTTGGTGACCTCCATTGCATAACCGCCTCCACCTTCGCCGGGTCAACCATAATCCCATCAGGATTCACCACATGACCCAAAAACTAAACTTCGCGCAACCAAAACGCGCACTTGGAGAATTTAGCATACAATTTCTCCCTTCTCAACGTTTCCAGAACCTCTCGAATGTGACCGGCATGCTCAATCTTGCTCTTCGAATAAATTAGGATATCATCAATAAACACAATCACTAATTTATCAACATAGGCCGACACACATGGTTCATCAGATCCATAAAAGCAGCTGGCGCGTTGGTCAAACCAAAGGACATGACAAGAAACTCATAATGACCATAGCGCGTGCGAAAAGCTGTTTTAGGGATATTTTGTTCCTTTAACTTCAACTGATGATAGCCAGACCGAAGATCTATTCTTGAAAACCAACTGACATCCTGAAGCTGATCGAACAAATCATCTATCCTCGGTAAGGGGTAGCGGTTCTTCACCGTTAACTTGTTCAGCTCGCGGTAGTCAATGCACATCCTCATACTACCATCCTTCTTCTTTACAAACAGGACCGGAGCACCCCAAGGAGAGATACTCGGTCTAATGAACCCCTTATCAAGAAACTCTTGCAACTGTTCCATCAACTCTTTCATCTCCGTCGGAGCTAACCGATATGCTGCCTTGCCAACAGGTTGGGCACCCGGTATCAGATCAATCTGAAATTCAATTTCTCTGCCAGGTGGTACCCCTGGTAAATCTTCTGGGAATACGTCTGCAAAGTCACACACAACCGGTACATCAGACAGTTGTGGTGTTGGTGCATCTACATCCTTTACATAAGCCAAGTAGGCGCTACATCCACGCCTCATACACTTTCCCGCCACCGCCATTGAGATCACCTTCGGGATCATAGTAACCCGATCACCATAAACCGTTACCAAACTTCCATCAGGTGCTGTCAACCGAATCATCTTTTGCGACACACAATGTTCGCCTTGAAGTCCGCCAACCAATCCATCCTAAGAACCAAATCAAAACCACCCAAGGTCATCACGAACGGTCTAACAGGAAACTTGTGACCTTCTAATTCCACCTCACAGTTTTCTATCATCTCTGAAATCCTGGTAGACTTACCTATGGCAGTTTCTACATCAAAGGGCGCATCAACACGTCTACTACTAACAGGCAGCTTAGCACAGAAAGCAGCAGAAATAAAACTCCTACTAGCACCAGAATCAAATAGCACAGAAGCTAAAGTTTGGTTCACCAGAAACGTACCGGACACGACATCAGGGTTTGTCCTAGCTTCCTCCTGTGTCATGGTAAATGCCCTGGCACTCGCCCTCGGTCCTTCACCTCCAGTTCTCTTCATCCCAGAACTCTCAGCCTCAACTTCTTACAATCCTTACTTACGTGACCCTCTTCACCACAGTTATAGCACCGGACTATACGACAGTCCCTTGCCAGGTGCCCCGCCTTCCCACATTTGAAGCATAAGTTTGACCCAAACCTACATCCCCGCCGTGGTCCCTTCCACACTTGCCACACCTTTTCGACCCCGCACTTGATGTGACCACACGGCGATCATCCGCTCGTGCCTTCTTATTACCCGTCGAGGCATCACCCCGACCAAACCTCTTCCCCCGCCAGTTTCGATCACCACCGTTCTTCTTGCCACCCTCAGTCACCACCATTGTTCTCTCATCGTACAATCTCCCTGCCAAATCCACTGCCGACCTAAACGTACTCGGCCGGGCAGCTATCATGTGCCTGCGAATATCCTTTGGCAAACCCTGAATATATCTTTTAATCTTTCGTGACAAAGGTGTCACCTGATCCGGCACCAGACGTGCCATCTCGTTGAATTTAGTGGTGTACTGCTGGTGCGTCATAGTTCCCGCCTCTAGTTGCAAGAACTCCCTTTCGACCTTGTCCATTTCCTGATGAGGACAAAATTCCTCAATCACCAACCTTATCAGCTCAGGCCATTTCATTTTCCCAATGGCCCTACTACCCTCAGCTTGGACAATGTTGTCCCACCAGCATAGAGCTGAATCCACAAAAGAGTGGGTAGCAAACTTCACCTTTTGGTCCTCTCGGCACTCGCTGATTGTTAGGATCAGTGATCTATGTTTGATTGATTGACGAGTATTGCAGCGGAATTCAAACAATGAATTAGTCGATTCACAAGAACAAAACGATATTCAATGAAGAACAAAGACGGTTATAGAGAGAGAGAGAATTTCTGCAAATATATTTCATTCAATATTCGCTTTCGTGGTAACAGAATGTCATAATTATGATTAGGTCGACACCTCTTATATAAGAGATGTGACGTCTGCTGATGTCACTTGATAGTGACATCTAACAGATTTATTTCAACTGAAACACAACTACTGAAGATGTCAAAACAGCTGACATCTTCTTACAAAATATGCTAAGTGTTATCAGTTGATACAACTACTGAGAAATATAAAACTACTGAAACTACAACAACTGAAGAACAAGCTCTTCAGTCGTTTTACAAAACTACTGAAACTAAAAATATAAAACTACTGATATCACAACTACTGAAGAAGTACTCTTCAGCAGTTGTGACAAACTACTGACGCTTCAGTACTTGATCTTCAGAGTTTGACCTTCAGATGTTTCATCAGCTGATGACTTCAGTAGATATCATCAGCTGATGTCTTCAGTCTTTGTCTTCAGACTTTGTACATCAGTTGTTGATCTTCAGCACTTGTAAACTCTTCAGCTGTTGTACTTCAGTACTTTGGTCTTTCAGCTTCAGCACTTGTGTTCTTCAGCTGTTCAGCTTCAGTACTGTGTTCTTCAGCTGTTCAGCTTCAGTACTTGTGTTCTTCAGCTGTTCAGCTTCAGTACTTGTGTTCTTCAGCTGTTGTACTTCAGCACTTTAGTTCTTCAGCTGTTGAAGTCTTCAGCACTTGATCTTCAGCTGTTGAAGTCTTCAGCACTTGTCAATCTGCTGATGAAGCTTTCAGCAGTTGTTGTGATACCATGTGGGACTTAGAGGTTTTCTGATCTTGGCTCATTGGTTCTTTTGGTCTAATAAACTCCCCCTGAACCAATGCAGCCAAAACCTCTAAATTATTTATTATCCCACTTATTGTTGGCAAAATGTTGGTCTTTTTCCTTCTTGATCAGTAGAGAAGATGACCCATGTAAGCTCCGGCCTGGGAAGAAATCTCAGATATTTGTTTGGCAAGGTATGAATGGGAACTCTGTTTTGGGGAACTGGACACAGAGTTGTTATCCCATTCATGAGATTTACTTCCCCATAATGAGTCTGTATGACTCTCGAACATAGGCCTCAAGGAGAACAACTTGTTCCTCCTTGGAGAGTTCTTCTACTCCACCTTCGAAGAAGAACTCTGGACCATAGTACTCAGATAAGTACTTCATGGTCCTGCCATTTTTCAGCTCCACTGTAGTTACCTCCCTATAGACAAATTCATCAGGATGGGTGCCTTCAAGGAGTAACTGGAGCTCATTCTTCTGGATGTCTTCAAGCTTTTTATATAACAACCCCTTTTTGATCATCTTTTTTTTCCAGTAAAGCTTGAGGGGTCATCTTTGCTTGATGAGCTTTCTTGAATTCATCAATTATTTCCCAAGGTGTGACTACAATGGCCAACATGATGGTAGAATCTATTGTTTTTCTAACCTGGCCATTGTATCTATGTGGAATAGTTCTTTTATGGATTCTAGAACTCACCCTGGGGTCTGGCCATACTCTCACTCTCTCCTTCTGATACTGAAAAGTGTGCCTGAGAGTGTACAGCCTCTGAGCATGCCCTTTCATGGCTTGTATAGATGATGACTGAGGAAATTCCTTGTCAACCATCTTCAGTAGTTGCTCATCATGCTGTTTCTACTATTCTTCATCTTCTATCTTGACTCTAACCATTTCCCTTTGAGAGTCAGGTGTGATCATGGGTTGACTTCTGGGTTTTGGTAGCTTTAGAACAACAGAGAGTGGCAAACTATCATCTTCATCCTCTTCTTCTTCTTCTTCTTCCATCCTCAGCACCCTTCTCCTCCTTCTAGGTGCATCACTGGATGATGGTTGGGTTGGTAAGGGAATTGGTTTTGAAGAATGAGGATGTTTGGACTTTGGCTTAGAGATTGGTTTGGAGATTTGAGGGGTAGGCTATGTTTGAGTGGGTGGAAGGGAAGGTTGATCCAGCATCTTTGTAGTAAGTTTCGCCTTTGTGAGTTTAGCCATTTCCAACCTTTTACCAGCCCCAGCCTCATCAAGGGCTTCAACAATAATCCCCTTGTGGAATTGCTTAGACAGACAGATTCTGATGAGAGCGAGGGAATTTTGAAGTACAGCACCTATTTGCTCATGAGGGTTCTGTTCCTGAGAAATAGGGCCTGAAGCAGAGGCAGGTGGTTGAGTTTGGAGTGGCTCAGTGTTTGGGGAACCTTCAACTGAAGGTGCCATCTGTGGGTTGGTGGAGGTAGATGGTCTTTCTCCTTGTGAGAGTTGGTCAAGTAGGTTTTGCAGCCTACTGACTTTCTCTTCAAGGATTGTGTTCTGGGCAAGAACATCATAGAAAAAGCCCAGGTCATCATCAGCCGAAGCTGAATCACCTGACCTCCTGCTTAGAGCAGGATTTACATGCACTGGGTGTAGACCAGTTGTTGCATGTGCCCCTTTTGCTTGGTACTAGGGACTTCCAGCCTCAGGACAATGTCCATCATCAGCTGTTGCCTCTAGTGAGGTCTTAGCAATGTTACCAGCCTCATTCTGATCATGTGCTGATTCAGAAGAGGTGGCAGCCTCACTAGATATTCTAATCTCCTTATCTACACCAGGAGATAGAAGTGGTAAACCCCTGTGCTGTGGGTTCTCAATTGCACTGTGTTCCTCCCCCTCAATTGTAGAGGTGTTCCCAGTAGTAAGTGGTTTCTGGGGAGGGGGTGAGGAGTGCAGTTGAGTCAGCACTTGTGCAACTATTAAATTTGTGCTGTGACGGGCGGCTGTATGGGGTGAAGGGATAGAAGCAGTGTGCACCTGGGGAGGTTGGTGCTCTTCAATGGCAATCCCCTCAAGTGAGGAAGATCCCAGATGTGTAGGTACCCCTTGTGTGGTTGCCGCAGGCTCTTGTTGAGAGGAATCTTGAGCGGCTATGGCTGGAAGAGTCCTTATATCCACTAGGGGGTTTGGACCAATGGATATCTCCTGCGTTTGTGTTGCAGGGGCATCCTCAGGGGACTCAATTCCCTGAGTAGCCATTTTGGGTTTCTTTTTGGTGGGTTTGGTGGGGTCTTTTGATGTGGAGGTGGTGGCTGTGGGTTCCAGCTGCGTGGGTTTGCGCAGCTTGGCAACCAATTTGAGTGTCTGGTCAGAGTTGTGCCGGGAGTATACTTCCGGCAGAACAGCCGTAGCAGGGACTCCCAAGCCAACAAGTCCTTCAGCATTAAGCTGGTTTGTAATTATGGCCATTATGAACCGTGGATATAGTATCCAACGGTTAGCGGTTAGTTTTGAGCCATATCCTTGAGCTCCAAAAATATTATTTCTGAAAAGTTTAACGGTTGTTGCTCAAGAATAGAATACATTACCTGCTGCCACTTTGACGACATTTGATCCCAAGACGAAGTCTTAGGAGCCAAACATACATTCACCATGTGAAAAATTAGGCGTTCGACATCATGGAAGTGTTCTTCATGATAGTGGAGGCACTAAGATTGCCTTGATATCCATGTTGGGCAAAGGATAGATCTGTGGTGCCCTTGGGATATCTAGCAGGAGAAATAGCATCATCCAGATGAAGAATTTGGCGGATTATTGCAGGAGTGATGACCACTTCTTTGTTGTTGACGACCGACTGGAGAGATGGTGTGTTGTTCTCCCCAGTGGTAATGGTGACGTTTCCCAAAACTGTTGGGGGATTCGGCATGTAGAATGGGATTCAAAAGAAATGCCGTTTGGTATTGGGACTGAACCATAAGATCGATAGCAGTATCGAACTTAGCCCAGACAGGCGATTTAGTAAGGTAGGCAACACAGTTGTGTCGTGGTTTAATTTGCATGGACGCCATTGAGAAGAGAGAAGTTTTGGAGAGGAACGTTAGGTTTGAAGAAGATGAAGCATTGAAGGATTAGGCAGGGATATTATAGGGTACGGGTAAGAAAACGACTAAAGGATGTGGTGTTAGTCATCAGTAGTTTTAAACGACTGTTGACATGGTATTATCCTTTCAGACGTTGAAACAGCTGAAGTCGTGGTGTTAGGCATCAGAAGTTAGAAAACTACTAAAGACCGTGGTTTTGACTTCAGATGATTGAAACAATTGAGGACTTGGTGTTTGTCATCAGTAGTTGTGAAACTACTGAAGACAGTGGTTTTGTCATCAGCTGTTGTAAACAACTGAAGACTTGGTATTAGTCATCAGTAGTTATAAAACTACTGAAGACATGGTTTTGCTTCAGTTGTTTAGAATGAAACAGCAGTTGTTGAAACAACTGAAGAGAAAGTTCTCTTCAGTAGTTGTCGTCAATTCATAGCCTTTCAGCTGTTTCATGCTGTCCTCAACACTTACTCATCAGACTTTGCATCTGATTTTCAGGTGTTTCATAGGACATCAGTACTTATCTGTTTATACTGATTTCAGTAGTTGTAACTACATCAGTAGTTTGGAACAGATAAAGTACTTCAGTACTTGTGAGGCATTTAGCCATCAGTAGTTATAAAAATTACTGAAGGAAAAAGACTCATCAGTACTTATATGTGACATGGGTACCAATGATCATCAGTAATTACTACTGAAATCATCAGTAGTTGTCACTTATTCTAGTTGCAGCATACCAAGCCTTAACACAAGGTTTTGGAAAGTAGAACTATCCAAAGGCTTAGTAAAAATATCTGCAAGCTCATCAGCACTAGGCACAAACTTAGGATCAATCAGACCTTTTTCAAAACAATCCCGAATAAAATGATGTCTGATCTATATGTGTTGGTCCTAGAGTGCTGGACTGGATTTTTGACAATACACAGAGCTGAAGCACTATCCATTAACAATGGAGTCTTAGTCTCTGTAATGCCATAATCCAGAAGTTGGTTCTGAAGCCAGAGTACCTGAGAGGTGCAACTTGCAGCAGCAATGTACTCGGCCTCAGCAGTTGATGTAGCAACAGATGTTTGTTTCTTACTCTGCCAAGAAATCAAACAGTTGCCTAGGAATTGACAACCACCAGAAGTTGACTTTCTAGTTAACTTGCACCCTGCATAGTCACTATCTGAAAAAGCAACTAATTTGCAAGAGTGTCCATGGAATACCATAAACCCAGAGATTGTGTACCTTGAAAATATCAAGATTCTCTTGACTGCAATCAAATGAGACTCTTTAGGAGCAGCCTGAAATCTAGCACAAACCATGTAGCAAACATAATATCTGGTCTAGAAGCTGTTAGATACATCAAGGACCCAATCATACATCTGTAAAGCGTTTCATCAACAGCTTTACCTTTCTGATTAGCATCTAGTTGTGTGGTGTTGCACATGGGAGTAGAACAGGGCTTACAGTTTTGTAAATCAAACTTATTCAAAAGATCTTCTGTATATTTTGACTGATGAATAAAGGTTCCATCAGCCTTTTGTTTGATTTGCAAGCCTAGAAAGAACTGTAATTCTCCCATTGCACTCATTTCAACCTCTTTTTCATTAATGTTGTAAAATCATCACACAACTGGGGATCAGAGGATGCAAAAATAATATCATCAACATAAATCTGAACAAGTAGCTTATGCTGATCCACCTTCTTAATAAACAAAGTTTTATCAATGGAGCCTCTAGTGAAATTATTCTTAAGAAGAAAAGTAGAGAGTGTCTCATACCAGGCTCTAGGAGCTTGTTTCAACCCATAAAGAGCCTTATCAAGTTTGTACACCCATTCAGGATGTTTATTATCCTCAAAGCCTGGTGGTTGACACACATAAACTTCTTCCTTTATTTTACCATATAAAAATGCACTTTTAACATCCATTTGAAAAACTTTAAGATTGTGGAATGCAGCATAGGCTAAGAACAATCTGATTGCCTCTAGTCTGGCTACAGGGGCAAAGGTTTCATCATAATCAATACCTTCTTCTTATGAAAACCCCTGTACAACCAGTCTAGCCTGTTCTTAACAATAAGCCCATTTTCATCGGTTTTATTCCTAAACACCCATTTAGTGCCTATTGCACACTTACCTGGGGGAAGAGGAACAAGTTCCCACACTTGCTGTTTCTTGAACTGAAGTAGCTCAAGCTGCATAGCTTCAACCCATCCATTGTCTGTTAAAGCAACATGGTAGTTCTTTGGCTCTAGCTGAGTGATGAAGAGAGCATAGAAGCAAAAGTTAGACAATTGACTTCTGGTCGAAACACCAGCATTGATATCACCAATAATCTGAGACATGGGGTGATTCTTCAGTTCTTGATAAACAATAAGATCAGTGCAAGTGTTTGTAGAACCTTCAGCAGCAGCAGATGTTGATGTAGACTCTTGAAACCAAGAATTGATGGTAACTCAAAAGATGTAGAGGAAACAGAGATCTCATCAGCATTTGTTTTGGATGGAACTGCTGAAGCTACAGGAACATCAAGTTTAGCACACAGGCAGTTGGTCACTAAACTTGAATAGGTGAGTATTGATATTATCATCATCATCATCAATACCACCAGGTGGAAGACATGCTGCAGAAGATGATTGAGCCACAGGATCTGCAACAGCTGGAGGTTGATAAGGAACATATTGCAGTATGTCCAAATCAAACAATTCCACAGGGTTTTGTGGAATCTTGTCCAAAGGAGATTCATTAAACTTCACATGCAGAGTCTCTTCAACTATCTTTGTTCTGCAGTTGAAGACTCTGTATGCCTTGCAAGTAGATGAATAACCAACAAAATACCCAGCATCCACCTTAGGATCAAATTTATGGAGTTGATCCTTTGTGTTGAGAAAAAACAGGGACATCCAAATGCTTTGAAAAATGAAATCAGAGGAGCCAAATGATGGAGAACTTCATATGGAGTCTTCATCAACCCTGATTTACTAGAACTCTATTCTACACATAGCAAGCTGTGTTGACAGCTTCAGCCCAAAAGGTCAGTGGCAAACCAGAGTCAACCAGCATGGACCTTGCAGCTTCAATGAGAGTCCTGTTCTTTCTCTCCACTACTCCATTTTGTTCTGGATCCTTGGGATGCTAAACTGCCTTTTGATTCCCTTTGAGAGATAGAATTCATCAAGTGTATGATTCCTGAATTCAGTTCCATTATCACTCCTGATACACTTGACTGGAAGGGAATACTGCTTCTCAATATACAACACAAAGTTAATAACTTCTGAGCAACCTCATCCTTTGAATGTAGAAAGAAAGTCCATACAAATCTGGAGTAATCATCCACAATTACCGACAGTATTTCTTCTTGCCATGCTCATCACTCTCACAGGACCAAATAGATCCATATGCAGTAATTGCAAGCAGGCAGTGGACTTAGGTTCTTCAATAGGAGGGAATGAGACTTTGTGCTGTTTTCCTTTTAAACAAGCAGTGCAGGTTTCATCACAGTGGAACTCCTTTATTCGTAAGCCTCTGACTAAACTCTTGTGGAAAAGCTGATTCATGTTTTTGAAATTAACATGACCCAGCCTTCTATGCCACAGTTTAGATTCTTGAGAAGAGGCTTTGGAAAATAGGCAAGGATTGCCTTTGAGATCTATTTTCTTGGAAAGATCTAAGGCATACACTCTTCCTGTCCTGTTGGCTCTCAGGAGAGTGTGATCATCCAACACCTTGTCAATCAAGTGCAAAACTTTGGATGACAGAATCCTACAGTTCTGACTGGTGAAAGAGCAACATGGCCTTTATCACACATTTGACTGACACTCAAGAGATTGTACTTGAGATTTTCCACATGATTAACATCATCAAATTTGATTTCTCCATTGGAGACAAAGCCATTACCAATGATGTAACCCCTAGCATCATTGCCAAAAGAAACAAATCCCTTCTTTCCTTGAGAGTAGTCATGAAGAAGAGAGCTGTTCCCAGTCATGTGCATAGATCCCCCACTGTCTACATACCAGATGCTACTTTGGCATGTTGGAGAACCCTGCAAAAATAACAATCAGTTAGTTTTGGAGACCCAAACCTTTTTGGTTTTGGGCCTGGTCTCATCAATAGATGGTAAACTAACAGGTTTATTAGAACAACAGCCTGAGAGGAAGAAGATGGTGAAGAAGAGGAATCCTTTGGCTTGGATCTCCTTTTCTGTGATTCAACATAGGAGCATCTAGTTGGTTAACTCTACCCAACAGATGTTGAACCATCATGACCAACTGTGTCTGATTTTGTGATAAAGCTTTCAGCTCATCAGACACATTGCCAGTGGAGTTTGATAAGTTCCCTATGTTGCACCTTCTTCTTCTGAGCACTCTCAGTTGTCACCTGTTTAACCCCTTCCTTTTTGGATTTCTTTGAGGACTTAAGGGTTACAGGATTTGATGTTGCTGACACAAATGTGGTCTCAAACTCAGTTTTCATTTTTACCATTTTCTCTTTAATTTCTTCTTTTTGTTTGAGTTTGGAACCTCTTTTGTACCAGCAATCATCTGTAAGATGATTGAACAAACCACATACTTCACATGGTTTCTTCTTCATCTTAGGTTGATCATCAACTAAAGAGGGTGAAGCAACTGAAGACTTGCTCTTCGATGCTTTGGAAGCATTGTTTGCTTTCTTGACTACCTCTTTAGTAGTCTTCAAACTCTTTCTACTGATAGTTTTCTCTCTCTTCCGTACTGACAGCAGTTGGAGTTTGAACTTCAGGTGTTAAATCTACTCTCTAATCCTTTCAGGACTTTCAGAATTAACTCCTGAGTTGATCAACTCATTGATCATGTGAGTGTCAGCATTTGAACCATCAACATCAGCTGATAGGTTCAGAGAGGGCTTGATGCTGACTGCTACTTCTGATTGTGCTGTATCAGAAAGTAGATCACATGATGAGATGGATTGGTTATCACTCTCACCATCAGATTCTACCACTGCTCTTGGAGTAAAATCTGTAGGTGGAGCAGTGTGATTGTAACCAATGCCAAACTTCACATTGGAAGCAGATTGCTTACTAAGAAGCATTTCAAAACCTTTGCATGATGTACCCATCTATCACACTCTACCTGGGTAACTGCAAGGTTTCTTTGAGATCTTTATACTTCTCTAGAAGTATCTCTTCCCTAGCCTTATCATCAGTTATTTGGCATTTCAGTTTGTAAATCTCATCATTTTATCATTAAGCTCAGACTCAAATCAGCTTTGTTTTTGGAAATTATTTGTTCTAGCTCAATGTTCTTGTTGATTAAAGCTACATTTGCTTCTCTAATAGATGCAAATGCTGCTATACATGTGTGAACATAATTTGGCTTTTGCCTCAGAGGATACCTGTGATACCTTTGGTGTAGAGGCATTAGAGGATGAAGTATCAGCAGAATCCAAAGCCATAAGAGCTAGATTTCCAATGGACTTTCACCACCATGTTGACCAGCACCTGAGAACAGTTGTTCATGACCAGACATGTCATCTGGTAAACTGCTCCAGTCAACAACTCCTGGGGTGAAGAAGCTGTGTTGTTGAGGTTGAGTTTGTTGATGAGATTGGGAAGGATGTGGTTCAGGCAATGCTTGGGTTGTTGTGCAATTAGAGCTTGAACAGAATTTGGTTGAGGCACATAATAGCAGGGATAAGGATATGACATTTGACCCTGGGGAACAAAGTATGCAGGAGATCTAGGATGTGAATAATGACCAGAACCAGCAGGATGTTGCCCTCTGTTTTGTGGACTAGTACTAGGAAAAGTCACAAAGGGTGCAGAAGAGTTAGATCCAGTTGATCTACACTCTCTTGCAAAGTGTCCTAGCCTTTGGCATTTGTGACACCTCAACTTACTCTTGTCAAAACCAACTTTGGTTTTGCCAGAGAGTCCAGGAAATTTCCTGCCAGTTCTCTTGTAGAACTTCTGAGATCTGATATTAATCAGTGCCATCTGGCTCAGAATATCCATCTCTTCTAGATCATCATCAGCTATTCCTTTCAGATCATCCATGATGAAGCATAAATTGTCACTATTACTGCCAGAATGACTCTCAATACCAACAAATGCATGATCAGAACTATTTGAAGAGAAATCTATATGCTCATCATAATTGCTTTCAGATGCAGCATATTCTGACTCATGACCAACCAGGCAGTATTGCCTGGTACAAAGTCATCAGTGAGCTTTCCTGATGAGGACAGTTTCCTCTTCTGCTCTATCTCTCTTTCAAATGTAAGCAGTTTCCCATGAAGTTAGGTGAGAGATAGGCCTTCTAGATTTGCACTGGAGCGTAGGACAATAGTGTATGTGTCCCATCTCTCAGGCAGTGATCTGAGGAATTTGTTGTTCATCTGGCTATTGGTGTATTCCTGTTTCACCATTTTTAGCTCAGATATCAAGCAGGAAAAGCGCTCAAACTGTTGAGTCAGTGTCTCACACCCTTTCTATGAGAGAATGTCTCATATTGTTGGGAAAGGATCTCTCTATTGTTTGCTAGGACCTCATCAGTGCCACCGAATTGTTCTTTCAGGGCATTCCAGAGATCATGAGCAGTTTCATGATGCATAAGCCCTGAATAGATTTCATTAGGCAGTGCCATGGCCAGAATTCCATGGGCTTTAGCATCAATCTCAAATAGTTTCCGATCTTCATCAGAGTATTGTTCCTTCTTCTTCGGAACCATTTGATTGGTTCTGGATTGTTCACCATAGGCTTATGTGGTCCATGTACCACAGATGTCCAACACCTGAACTGTTAACAGACAGGTGATGAAGCATTCTTCGTTGCCATATGTTATACTCGGTCCTAACCAGCATCGGAGGCTTGGTTAAGGAACCGGTATTGTGAGGATCATTAGAAGGAGTCGTCATCTCGGATTCAAACAAATTTGGTTAACTAAAACAGATTTAGAACACAAACGCAACAACCAATTTGAACCAGAAGATCTCAAAATAAATGAACGAAAGCGGCAGAAATTCAATAATCTATAACCAGTTCTTGCAAATGCACTAATTCAATCAAACACAGAAATCAATTAGCAGTTTCAATGATCAATTGTTAGATCGATCAATGATTAACCATGCTCTGATACCACTTGTTAGGATCAGTGATCTATGTTTGATTGATTGACGAGTATTGCAGCGGAATTCAAACAATGAATTAGTCGATTCACAAGAACAAAACGATATTAAATGAAGAACAAAGACGGTTATAGAGAGAGAGAGAATATCTGCAAATTATTTCATTCAATATTCGCTTTCGTGGTAACAGAATGTCATAATTATGATTAGGTCGACACCTCTTATATAAGAGATGTGACGTCTGCTGATGTCACTTGATAGTGACATCTAACAGATTTATTTCAACTGAAACACAACTACTGAAGATGTCAAAACAGTTGACATCTTCTTACAAAATATGCTAAGTGTTATCAGTTGATACAACTACTGAGAATTAAAACTACTGAAACTACAACGACTGAAGAACAAGCTCTTCAGTCGTTTTACAAAAAACTACTGAAACTAAAAATATAAAACTACTGATATCACAACTACTGAAGAAGTACTCTTCAGCAGTTGTGACAAACTACTAACGCTTCAGTACTTGATCTTCAGACTTTGACCTTCAGATGTTTCATCAGCTGATGACTTCAGTAGATATCATCAGCTGATGTCTTCAGTCTTTGTCTTCAGACTTTGTACATCAGTTGTTGATCTTCAGCACTTGTAAACTCTTCAGCTGTTGTACTTCAGTACTTTGGTCTTTCAGCTTCAGCACTTGTGTTCTTCAGCTGTTCAGCTTCAGTACTTGTGTTCTTCAGCTGTTCAGCTTCAATACTTGTGTTCTTCAGCTGTTCAGCTTCAGTACTTGTGTTCTTCAGCTGTTGTACTTCAGCACTTTAGTTCTTCAGCTGTTGAAGTCTTCAGCACTTGATCTTCAGCTGTTGAAGTCTTCAGCACTTGTCAAACTGCTGATGAAGCTTTCAGCAGTTGTTGTGATACCATGTGGGACTTAGAGGTTTTCTGATCTTGGCTCATTGGTTCTTTTGGTCCAACACTGATATCGAGAACAGCTTCCATTTCCCTCACCCACCGGTGAGCAGCTGCAGCTGTGCCGTTTCCATCAAAAGTAGGGGCCTTGCATCTCATAAAAGCCCCATAATTACAACCTCGTGCCATTTCCGGCGTAGGCTCTTCTTATTCCTCTTCGTCATCAGATAGAACCGTTTCCGGCTCTAGTTGTTCCTGTTCTCCAGAGGATCTGTTTCTTTCTTTTCTTTCCCCTTCTCGTACAGCCTTAATAACTTCAGTCACCACAGACGGTAAGATTGTCTGCATGACTTGATGGACTTCTTCTACAACAGCCTCCTTTACTGAGGCTCTCAGATCGACGCTTTCGTCGCCACCCTCCGGATGAGGGGTCTCTGGTTCTTCATGAACCACCCTCTCAACTCTGGGTCTCCCCCTCTTAGGTCGCGGTTCAGCACCGTGACCTCCACCCCTAGAAGCTTTCGAAGATCTACCTCGGCCATAACACGCACACTGAAAGATTCAAACACCAACACAGTCATTCAAGGGAACAACTTAGTTTCTGTTAAGTATAGTAAGTCGCTAATTACAGTGGCCAGTTGTGATTAGCCACTTACTTTACTCTTCACACCCCAAGCATTACCTGTCCTGACTACATCAGTATTTAAATCCACATACAACACATAACCATATACCATGCGCACATAAAACCGGTTAACTTAACGAAAATACCTGATGGCACGCAGCTACTCAGATTGGCATCCCATTCCCATTCCGTCCCATTCTCAGTTTAAGATTAGGTTTATTTTGAAATTTACCCATTTCACTTAACTTTGGCTCTGATACCAACTTGTAAGGCCCTGTTCCCGGGACGCTTACAGCTGGGTTCTCATCGCACATAAAACGTATAATTACATTGTATTTAATAAATCACAGCGGAAAACTAAAACAACTTTCATTTCCATGTAAATGCTTTTGCAAGTTAATACAACATTCATTACAAAATAGCTTGTTCGCATTACAATGCAGAAACATTAATCAAATGAATGCCATCCCAAAAGGGCTGAGTAGCTTCACGGGTGCCATCCTCAGCAAACATTACCTGCCAACTGGAAAACATATAAAAAGTCAGCGTTGCTAAGTGAGTTCTAGTTTTATTACAAAACATACTTTACTTTCATATAAACCCTTCGTTACTTTTACATGATCACACATCGTACGTACATATAGATAATATCATTATTATCTTCTTCATTCATTCATTCGTTCATTCATACTTCGTTCTTTCATACGTATTCTTTTATTCCTTCATACGTTCGTTCCTTCGAGTCTGTTGCGACAACAGGGTCGCTCACCTCATTAACAATCCTAACGACTTCGCGCTAACCGAGTCTGTTGCAACCATAAAGTTGCTCACCCCAATTGCCAGTTTTAACGATAGCATGCTTTCCGAGTCTCTTGCAACCATAGGGTTGCTCACCTCATGGCAACTTCAAATAACGCGTTGTTCGAGTCTGTTGCAACAACTAAGTTGCTCACCTCCTTTCTCTGGCCATCTTAATGATGCCTATGATCCGAGTCTTTTGCAACCACACGTTGCTCACCCCATTGGCAATCTCCATGATTGCCTATGATCCGAGTCTTTTGCAACCACACGTTGCTCACCTCATTGTATGCTTGCAAGCCTTTCCTTCATTCATTCATCATTCAATAACGCATGCATTCTTACTTTATGTTCCCCTTTCATTATCTTTCACTTAACGTTACATCATACTTCATTTATTCATTAACATGACACATAAGGCCACAAGAAAGATAACATACATCATAATAAGGAACATATCATACACATTCATCATCATCATACAGGGCAACATCATGCATACATAACAAGCCTTAATCATGTAACATCATCATCATCATCATCATGCCCAACACGCTTTCTAAGGCCTCGAGCGTCATCTTACAAACTCTATGGGAACCTTTACGTCAAAACTTACATCTGCACTTTCCCCCGAAAGTCAGAAGTCAATCTACACCTTCCTCAGGTACAACAGCCCTATTCGGGCGTATGGACACCCTTCAGTCGCGTGGCCTCCATGCGACTGAACACTATGCGAATGGACTCATGCGGATGAACACCTATGCGAATGAACATCCAGTCGTGCGAATGAACATCCAGTCATGCGAATGAACATCCAGTTGTGCGAATGGACAATGCGGATGGACCTCATGCGAATGGGATTAATGCGAATGAGCACTTATGCGACTGGACCTTCAGTCGCATGACCTCCATGCGACTGGCCTTTCAATCGTGCGAATGGACTTCAATCGTGAGAATGGACATTCAATCGTGCGAATGGACCCCAATCGCACCCTAATCGGCCGTATGGCCTCCATTCGGCCTCCAGTCGGTCGCCTAGCCCTAACTGATGCAGAATGCAGTTCATCCCGACTGCAGCCGAGGGTTTTCGGCCTCCAAACTCATCCAAACCCATTTTAAGCCTAAATCGACCATCCTAAACCTTAGGAATGCATACCATAACACCATACAAGCACACACACGCCCAGAAACATACACGAAACGCTTCACACACATCACACCCAATGGGTCAAACACATACACATACAAAAACGGGTTTTTATGCTTTCCAGCCCCAAAATCGTTTGAAAACAAGTAAAAGTGGGGTTCTAGAACTCACATAAACGAGCACGACCACAAGAGCTTCGATTTGGCTTGCTTCACGACGATTTTGGCGACCCAAACCAACTCGAACCAACTTTTTCTCTTTTTCTCTTCTTTCTCTCTTCTTATCTTTATGAAGCTGAAATGTGGGGTGTGTGGGGAGAGTGGGCTGCCCTCTCCCTACTAATATCACCACATTTCCCAACTTTTCTTGTTGGCGAGTTTGGTCCCTCGACTTTTGGACTTTATTTTCTTTTCTTTCTTCACCGGCTTCAAAATAATAAATATTCGGGTGTTACAAATAATCATGCTTGCTTAGAATGTAATAAATTCAGAGAAAGTATAGATTCAAAATTTGCTAGGCTATTAGATCATAATGACAGCTTAGTCAAGGATCTAGAACTGTGCACAGAGGCAAATAGAGTGTTAAAACAAAACGAGCACAGTTACAAGGAAAAGATAGACCTATTAAATAAACAGCTTAGGGAAACTGAGGTAGTTGCTTTTAACCAAGCAAATGACATTAGGTACTATCTAGACTCTCTAGGGCACACTAAGAAGCAAAAAGCAGTGTTAGAAATAGAAGTCAACTTGTTAAAACAAAAACTGCATAGTTGGACAAGCTCATCACACATTGTCTAACACTTAGTGAGAGAGAGAAATAACGGGGAGGGGTTGGGATACAAAGTGGTTCCACCATCACCTGAGACCTTGATGAACACAAAAAGCTAACCAATTAACAATAACCCCATCAAGGATCACATGGTGTCCACTCCTCTGGTTAATGATCCAGATTCCTTAAGTAAATCAATTGGATCTGACACTAAACAGAAGGAGGCCACTTTAAAGGTAATAGGAAAGGTGCCGTGTGTTAACCTGGAAAAAGAATTTGAAAAAGTTAGTTTAAAGTCAGGGTCAAACAAAGTCAAACAAGAACCTAAAAAGCCTATAAAATCTAATCAATCATGTGCATAATGTCACAGTCCAGGTAAACAAGAGATCAAAGATGTAAAGCTAGGTAAAGCAATTAAGTTTGTAAAACCAACTCATACATTGTTAGGATCAGTGATCTAAGTTTGATTAATTAGAGTGGATTGCAGCGGAAATCGAATAATGAATTACACAATTTGCAAGAACACAATTGATATTCGATGCAACAATAAACGGTTATAGAAAGAGAATTCTGCAAAAGGAATATTTCATTCAATGCTTTCATGGTGGCTAAAAATGTCACCCTTACAACAAGGTCAACATTCCTTATATAGGAGATGTGACGTCTGCTGATGTCACTTGATAGTGACATCTAACAGATTTTTTCAAACTATTGAAACTATGTAAACTACTGAGAATGTTCTCAACTACTGATTACATCTCAGAAAGTGCCAAGTACACGAAACATAAAACTACTGAACTAAACTACTGAAACTATAACTACTGAAAAGTAAATTACAAGTACTGAAAGGAAACCATCACAACTACTGAAGTTGATAACTTCAGTTGTTGTGACAACTACTGAAGTTGATAACTTTAGTTGTTGTGACAACTACAGATCACTATGGTCTTCAGTCTTTGTCTTCAGTCTTTGTTCTTCAGACTTTTACTTTCAGACTTTGTCTTGAGCTGATGGTTTCAGACTTTGTCTTCAATACTTTACTTCAGACTTTGTCTTCAGTAGTAGTCTTCAGTTCTTGTCTTCAGACTTTGTTCTTCAGTACTTTACTTCAGACTTTGTCTTCAGTAGTAGTCTTCAAATCTTGTCTTCAGACTTTGTTCTTCAGTACTTTACTTCAGACTTTGTCTTCAGTAGTAGTCTTCAGTTCTTGTCTTCAGACTTTTTTCTTCAGTACTTTACTTCAGACTTTGTCTTCAGTAGTAGTCTTCAGTTCCTGTCTTCAGACTTTGTAATCAGCTGATGTCTTCAGCTGTTATGATCTTCTTCAGCAGTTCTAATGTCTGTGGGACTTAGAGGTTTTTCTGATCAGGCTCATTGGTTCTTTTGGTCCAACAAACTCCCCCTGAACCAATGCAGCCAAAACCTCTACTTATTGATGATCCCACTTATTCTTGGCAGAAACACCCTCTTGATCAGCTTCAGAGGTAATCAGTTAAGCACATGCCGGGAACAGGTTTCTAATCTTATGATTGGCTAAGTGTGGAAGGGAACTCTGTTTTGGGGAAACTGGACACAATCTTATCCCAACCGTGAAACCTAATTCCCATGAATGAGTCTGTAAGACTCACCAGCATAGGCCTCAAGGAGAACAACTTGTTCCTCCTTGGTGAGTTCTTCTGCTACTCCCTCGAAGAAGAACTCTGGGCCATAATACTCAGACAAGTATTTCACTGTCTTTCCATTTTTCAACTCCACAGTTGTCATCTCTCTGTAAGAAAATTCATCAGGGTGAGAGCCTTCAAGCAACAACTGGAGTTCATTTTTCTGAAGATCTTCAAGTCTTTTGTATAACAACCCCTTCTTGATCATTTTGTTCTCAAGAATAGATTGAGGGGTTGTCTTGGAGTTAGGAGCTCTCTTGAATTCTTCAATGATTTCCCAGGGTGAGACTACCATGGCCAATGTAATTGCAACATTCAAGATCTTCTTCATTGGCCATGATATCTACTTGGTATATTTTTCTTATGAATTCTAGAACTTACCCTGGGGTCTGGCCAAATTCACACTCTTTCTTTTTGATGTTGAAAGGTATGTCTAAGTGTGTACAGCCTCAGAGCCTGTTTCTTCATTTCTTGAATGGATGAGGACTGAGGGAAATCCTTGTCAACCATCTTGAGAAACTGCTCATCGTGCTGTTTCTGCTGTTCTGCTTCTTCAATCTTTACCTTCACCATCTGCATTTGTAAGTCAGGTGTAATCACTTGTTGACTTCTGTGCTCCGATGTTTTAAGGTTGAGAACAGCAGAGATTGGCAGACGATCTTCATCATCATCTTCTTCTTCATCTTCTTCTACCCTCAACACCCTCCTCCTCCTTCTGGGTGCATCACTGGGCAAGGTTTGAGGTGGTTTTTGGGGTAAAGGGATTGGTTTTGAGGGTTGAGTTGTGGGTGTCTTTGGTTTAGGGATAGATTTGGGAGATTTTAGAGATAAGGGTTGTGTTTGAGTGGGAATGTGAGAAGACTGACTTAGCCTTTTGGTAGTGAGTTTGCTTTGGAGAGTATTGCCATTTCAGTTCTTTTTCCTGCACCTGTTTCATCCAGTGCTTCAATTATCAACCCTTTATTATAGCCTCCAGCAAAGCAGATTTTCTTCGTTATCACCAAAATACTTTCTCTGGACCAGGCCTTTATCTCTATCAATGATCTTCCAAGGTATTTGGCAATGAATCTGATCATTATCTCCAATCTTTCCCTTTCCAACACACTATAACCAGCCCATCTTGCTTGAATCTCTTCTATTTCTAGCCTTCTAATCTTAGAGTCTAATGTGGTTGTGTCATGACCTTGTCGAAAGAGCTGATCTATAATTTTATCCATGGATCTGCTATGAGCTTCATCAGAATCTTTGACAAGATCTTTTAAATATTTTTCTTCATCAGCTTTTGACTCAACACTTTTCTTTCGCTTGTATGTGATCAACTGTTCTGAGATCAGTTCTTTCTCCACCTCCTTCTCTTTTGTAGGTTCTTTCTCATTATCAACTCCCTTTCTTTTCTTTTCTTTCACTGCCTTAGACTTGGAAGTCTCCCCCTTTTTGGTTGGATGGGGGTCAGGGGCTTGAAAGGCAGAAAAAGAATTGTGAACAACATCATTAATGAGGGTTTGTAGGTTTGAGGAGATCCTCTCATCTATGGCTTTATGAACAATGTCAGTAATGATTGGAGTGATGAGAGGTAAGGAGTTTTGAAAGATAGCAACCATCTGCTCAGAGGGGTTCTGTCCCTGAGAGGTGGCACCAAAGGCAGAGCCTGATGGCAAAGTTATGTGTGTAGGCGAAGTGTTTGGGGAACCTTCAATTGAAGGTGCCATCTGTGTGGTAATGGGGGTAGATGGTCTTTGATCGTAAGACATTTTGGCAAGCAGCTCGTAGAGTCTGCTTACCTCATTCTCTAGGATGGTATTTTGGGCTAAAACATCATAGAAGAAGCCCAGGTCATCATCAATGTTTGTTGAATCACCTGACCTCCTGATAGAATCAAGATGAACATGCTCTGAGTGTAGATCACTAGAAGCATGTGCCTTTGGTCTTGGTACTGGGGACTTCCTGCCTCAAGACTTAGTCCTTCATTGGCAATTGCCTCTGGTAAGGTCTTATGGATGTTACCAATGTCATCCTGATCATATGATGAAGCAGGAGAAGTGGCCACCTCACCAGATGTTCAAATCTCCGTTTCTACACTTGGAGGCTGAACATTGTAACCCCTGTGCTGTGGGTTATTAGAAGCATTTTGATCCTCCCCCTCAATGGTTGAGGTAATCCCAGTATTAAGTGGTTTCCGGGGAGGGGGTGAGGAATGCAACTGACTCAACACTTTAGCAACGATCAGTGTTGGGCTTTGAGGGGTGGTTGCATGTGGAGATTGGTCCGAAGCAGATTGCACCAGGGGTGAGAGGTGTGCTTCAATGGTAACCCTCTCAATTGAGATAGGTTCCAGTAATGTGGGATCCCCAATTGTGGTTGCAATAGGATCCTGTTGAGAGGATACCTGTGCGGCTTCAGCAGGTTGAGTCATTGACATAACTGGGGGGGGGGGGGGGTTAGAACCAGTATGTATTTCCTGTGTTTGTGGTAGAGGGGCATCCTCAGGGGACTCATCTCCCTGAGTAGCCGTTTTAGGCTTTTTGGATTTGGGTTTGGTGGGGACTTTGGATCTGGAAGTGGAGGCTGTGGGTTCCCTCTGCTTGGGTTTAAGCATCTGGGCAGCCCCTTTGAGAGTAGGGTCTATGTTATGTCTGGAGTATACCTCAGCTAAAACAGCTGGAGCAGGGACCCCAAGACCAACAAGTCCATCAGATTTTAACTGATTTAAAATTATGGCCATCAGAAACCTAGGATAAAGTAGCCATCTATTTGCCACAGGTTTCTGAGCTAGATCCTTTAGTTCCATGAAAACTATCTCAGAAAAATTTAGATTTTGTCGCTCAAGGATAGAATACAATACCTGTTGCCATCGGGAAGACATCTGATCCCAAGAAGATGTCTTAGAAGCTAGGCAGACATTCACCATATGAAAGATAAGGCGTTCAGCGTCGTGGAATTTTCTTTTAAGTATAATTGTAGCACGTAAATCGTCTTCATACCCATTATCGATGAAAGACATATCAGTGACGCCTTTTGGTATTCTTTAGGATAGGTGCCATCATGCAAATTTAAGGTTTTGTGAATGATGTCGGGGGTGATGAGCACCTGTTTCTGGTTTACCAACGACTGGAGAGTGATTTGGCTATCGTTCTCACCAGTTGTGACAGAGACGTTGGTCCAGAACTGGGTTAAGGAATCAGGGTATATGGTAGGATTCAGAAGAAAGGCTATGCGGTATGGGGAATCCACCATAAGATCGATGGTTGTATCAAACTTGTTCCAGAAGGCCGATTTCAAAAGGTAGGCAACACAGTTGTGTCGGGGTTGAGTTGCATGGTCGCTATTGTTGAGAGAGAGAAGGTTTGAAAACGGCTAATGAAACGTTGGCTATAAGTACAGGTATTTATAGGTTAAGAAAAAAAACTGAAAAGAAAACGACTGAAAGTGTTGGTGTTGTCATCAATTTTATGAAAACAACTGAAGACTTGTTTTTAACTATCAGACGTTTGAAAACAACTGAAGACTTGGTTTTAGTCATCAGTAGTTGTGAAACTACTGAAAACCTTGGTTTTGTCTTCAGGTGTTGTAAACAACTGAGAATGTGGTGTTAGTCATCAGTAGTTGTGAAACTACTGAAGACATGGTTTTGTCATCAGTTGTTCTAAACAGCTGACGACTTGGTGTTAGTCATCAGTAGTTGTGAAACTACTGAAGACATGGTTTTGTCATCAGCTATTTAGGTGAACCAGCTGTTTGTGGAAACAACTGAAGAGAAAATTCTCATCAGTCGTTTTCGTCAATTCTTAGCCTTTTAGCTGTTTCATACTGTCCTCAACACTTACTCATCAGTCTTTTTAGCTGTTTTCAGTTGTTTCATAGGACATCAGTACTTATCTGTTTGTACTAACATCAGTAGTTGTAACGACATCAGTAGTTTGTAACAGAGTCAGTACATATTTGTGACATGTTTACTAATGATCATCAGTACTTTTTTACAGAGATCATCAGTAGTTATCACTTATTCTAGCTGCAGCATACCAAGCCTTAACACAAGATTTTGGAAAGTTGAACTATCCAAAGGCTTAGTAAATATATATGCAAGCTCATCAGCACTAGGCACAAACTTTAGATCAATTAGACCTTTTTCAAAACAATCCCTAATAAAATGGTGTCTAATCTCTATATGTTTGGTCCTAGAGTGCTGGACTGGATTCTTGACAATACACAGAGCTGAAGCACTATCCATTAATAATGGAGTCTTAGTTTCTGTAATGCCATAATCCAATAATTGGTTCTGAAGCCAGAGTACCTGAGATGTACAACTTGCAGTAGCAATGTACTCGGCTTCAGTAGTGGATGTAGCAACAGATGTTTATTTCTTACTCTGCCAAGAAATCAAACAGTTGCCTAGGAATTGACATCCACCAAAAGTTGACTTTCTGGTTAACTTACACCCTGCATAGTCACTATCAGAAAAAGCAACTAATTTGCAAGAGTGTCCAGTGGAATACCAAAGACCTAGAGATTGTGTAACTTGCAGATATCTAAAGATCCTCTTGACTGCAATCAAATGAGACTCTTTAGGAGCAACCTGAAATCTAGCACAAACACAAGTTGCAAACATGATATCTGGTCTAGAAGCCGTAAACTACATCAAGGACCCAATCATACATCTGTAAAGTGTTTCATCAAGAGCTTTACCTTTCTGATCTGCATCCAGTTGTGTGGTGTTGCACATGGGAGTAGAACAGGGCTTACAGTTTTGTAAATCAAACTTATTCAACAGATCTTTTGTATATTTTGACCGACGAATGAATGTTCCATCAGCCTTTTGTTTGATTTGCAAACCTAGAAAAAACTGTAATTCTCCCATTGCACTCATTTCAAACTTCTGTTTTATTAAACTTGTAAAATCATCACACAACTGGGGATCAGAGGATGCAAAAATGATATCATCAACATAAATTTGAACAAGTAGCTTATGTTGATCCACTTTCTTAATAAACAAAGTTTTATCGATGGAGCCTCTAGTGAAATTATTTTTAAGAAGAAAATTTGAAAGTGTTTCATACTAGGCTCTAGGAGCTTGCTTCACCCATAAAGAGCCTTATCAAGTTTATACACCCAATCAGGATGTTTATTTCCTCAAAAGCTGGTGGTTGACACACATAAACCTCTTCTTTTATTTTACTATATAAAAATGCACTTTTGACATCCATTTGAAAAACTTTAAGATTATGGAATGCAGCATAGGCTAAGAACAATCTAATTGCCTCTAGTCTGGCTACAGGGGCAAAGGTTTCATCATAATCAATACCTTCCTCTTATGAAAACCTTGTACAACCAGTCTAGCCTTGTTCTTGACAATAAGCCCATTTTCATCAGTTTTGTTCCTAAACACCCATTTAGTGCCTATTGCACACTTACCTGGGGGTAGAGGAACCAGTTCCCACACTTGCTGCTTATTGAACTAAAGTAACTCAAGCTGCATGGCTTCAACCCATCCATTGTCTCTCAAAGCAACATGATAGTTCTTTGGCTCTAGCTGACTTATGAAGAGAGCATAGAAGCAGAAGTTGGACAATTGACTTCTGGTTGAGACACCAGCATTGATATCACCAATGATTTGAGACATGGGGTGATTCTTCAGCTCTTGGTACACTATAAGATCAGTGCAAGTGTTTGTAGCAGATTCAGCAGCAACAGATGTTGATCTAGACTCTTGAAACCAAGTATGAGATGGCAAGTCAAATGATGTAGTGGAGTCAGAAATCTCATCAACATTTGTTGTGGATGGAGTTGCTGATGCTACAGGAACATCAAGTTTAGCAGACTCTGGCAGTTGATCACTAAACTTGAAAAGGTGAGTACTGATATCATCATCATCTTCAGTACCACCAGGTGGAAGACTTGCTGCAGAAGATGATTTATCCACATGATCTGCAACAGCTGGAGGTTGATAAGGAACACATTGTAGTATGTCCAGATCAAACAACTCCACAGGGTTTTGTGGAACTTTATCCTTAGGAGATTCATTGAATTTCACATGCAAGGTTTCTTCAACTATCTTTGTTCTGCAGTTGAAGACCGTGTAAGCCTTGCATGTGGATGAATAACCTACAAAATACCCTGCATCCACCTTAGGATCAAATTGTGGAGTTGATCCTTTGTGTTGAGGATGAAACAAGGACACCCAAAGGCTTTGAAAAATGAATTAGAGGAGCCAAATGGTGTAGAACTTCATATGGAGTCTTCATCAACCTCTGATTTACTAGAACTCTATTCTGCACATAGCAAGCTGTGTGATAGCTTCAGCCCAAAAGGTCAATGGCAAACCAGAGTCAGCCAACATAGACCTTGCAGCTTCAATTAAGGTCCTGTTCTTTCTCTCCACTACTCCATTTTGTTCTGGAGTCCTTGGGATGCTAAACTGCCTCTTGATTCCCTTTGAGAGATAAAAATCATCAAGTGTACGATTTCTGAATTCTGTTCCATTATCACTCCTTATACACTTGACTGATAGGGAATACTGCTTCTCAACATACAACACAAAGTTTATAATCGTCTGAGCAACCTCATCCTTTGAATGCAAGAAGAAAGTCCATACAAATTTGGAGTAATCATCCACAATTACCAGATAGTATTTCTTTTTTGCCATGCTCATCACTCTCACAGGACCAAATAGATCCATGTGCAGTAATTGCAAGCAGGCAGTCGACTTAAGTTCTTTAATAGGAGGGAATGAGACTTTGTGCTGTTTTCCTTTCAAACAAGCAGTGCAGGTTTCGTCACAGTGGAACTCCTGTATTGGTAAACCTCTCACTAAACTATTGTGGATCAACTGATTCATGTTTTTGAGATTTACATGACCCAGCCTTCTGTGCCACAGTTTAGATTCCTGAGGAGAGGCTTTGGAGAACAGGCAAGGATGACCCTTCAAATCAATCTTCTTTGACAAATCCAAGGCATATACTCTTCCAATTCTGTTGGCCTTCAGGAGAGTATGTTCATCCAATACCTTGTCAATCAGCCTCAGAACTTGGGAAGACAGAACCTGCAGTTCTGGCTTGTGAAAAATGCAACATGCCCTTTATCACACATCTGACTAACACTCAGTAGATTATACTTAAGATTCTCCACATGGTTAACATCATCAAATCTGATTTGTCCATTAGACACATATCCTTTCCCGATGATGTAACCTTGGCATATTTCCAAATGAAACAAATCCCTTTTTCCTTGAGAGTAGTCATTAAGAAGAGAACTACTCCCAATCATATGCATAGATCCTCCACTGTCTACATACCAGATGCTCCTTTGGCATGCTGAAGAACCCTGCATTCATCACAAGAACTAGTTAGGTTTTGAGACCCAAACCTTTTTGGTTTTGGGTCTGTTGTCATCAACAGATTTAACCATAACTTGTTTCTCATGATTAACAGCTAATGAAGGTGGAGATGATGCTGAAATGAATTCCTTGGATTTGGAATTGGAATGCCGTTTTAGTGGTTTGGTCATAGGTGCATCTAGTTGGTTAACTCTCCCCAACAAATGCTGAACCATCATGACAAGTTGTGTCTGATTTGTAGCTAAAGCTTTCAGCTCTTGTGACATATCAGTACTTGTTTTTGATGAGTTCCTATGACCCACCATTTCCTCCTTGAACTTTACAGACTTAGTCTGATGTTTATCATGAGGAGCACAATCAGCTGTTTTATGATAAACCATATCCTTCTTTTTGGATTTGGATGAAGGCTTGGTTTATAACAATGGGATGATTGTGGTACAAACTTAGTCTCAAACTCATTTTTCATTTCATCTATCTGGATTTTAATGAGCTTATCTCTGTTGAGTTTGGAACTCTTCTTGTACCAACATTCATCAGAAAGATGATTGAATTTACCACATATTTCACATGGCTTATTCTTCATCTTGGATTGATCAACTGTTGATATGGAAACTACTGAAGGTGTGATATTTAGTACTTTCCTCCTTTTAGTACTTATGTTAAGTACTGAAGGATCTGTAACAACTGAAGACTTGTTCTTCAGCTGTTCACTATCAGCAGTTGTTAATCCTTTTATTTAAGCTGATTTGAAATGCTTTTCAGATGTTGTGACTTGCCCTTCAGTACATGAGTACTTTGAGGGACAACATATGAAGTACTCAGCTTCATGTGCTTATCAGTAGTTAGCCCATCAGCCAATTGATTTGCTAAGGTATCAACACCGATTTCATCTTGTGATTTTGGGTGATCACTTGAGGATGATGCACATGATGATGTGGTTTGGAAATTACTTTCACCTTCAGGTTTTACTATTGATATTGGAGTAAAATCTGTAGGTGGTGCAGTGTGGTTGTAACCTATTCCAAACTTCACATTCGAAGCAGATTGCTTGCTGAGCAGCATTTCAAATCCCTTGTAGGATGATACCCAGCGGTCACACTCAACTTGGGTAGCTGCAAGTTTTTCTTTGAGATCTCTATGGTTCTCAAGAATGACCTCTAGCTTAGCCTTTTCATCATTTAATTGGCATTTAAGATTATAAATCTCATCATCTTTATTCTTAAGGACAGACTCATACTCAGCTTTTCTTTTGGAAATAGTTTGCTCAAGCTCTAGATTTTGATTAATTAAAGCTACATTTGCCTCTCTAATAGAGATAAATGCAGCTATGCAAGATTCAGAACATAGCTTGGCCTTTGCCTCAGAGGATACCTGGGTTACCTGTGAAGAAGATGCATTGGAGCATGAACTCTCAGTAGACTCCAGGGCCATGAGAGCAAGATTCCCAAAAGGATGTTCACCACCATGCTGACCATCACTAGCAAATAAATGCTCATTGCCAGAGAGATCATCTGGTAAACTGCTCCAGTCAACAACACCAGGGGTGAAGAAGCTATGATGAGGTTGTGATTGAGATGATTGAGATGGTAGAGGCTCAGGTAATGCTTGAGGTTGTTGTGCAGTAGGAACTTGAACGGATTTGGCTGTGGCATGTAATAGCAGGGATATGGATATGGCATTGTACCCTGAGGAACAAAATATGCAGGATGTTGTGAATGATAACCAGAACTAGCAGGATGTTGCCCTCTGTTTTGTGGACTATTACTTGGAAAAGTCACAAAGGGTGCAGAAGAGTTAGATCCAGTTAATCTACACTCTCTTGCAAAGTGCCCAAGCCTGTGGCATTTGTGACACCTCAACTTACTCTTGTCAAAACCAACTTTGGTTTTGCTAGAGAGTCTTGGAAATTTCCTACCAGTTCTCTTGTAAAATTTTGAGATCTGATATTAATCAAGGCCATTTGCCTTAAAATATCCATCTTTTCTAAGTCATCATCAGCTATGCCTTTCAAGTCATCCATGATGAAGCATAAATTGTCACTATTACAGCCTGACTGACTATCAACACTAACAAATGCATGATCAAAACTGTATGAAGAGAAATCAATATGCTCATCATAATTGCTTTCTGATGCAACATATTCTGACTCATGACCAACCAAGGCAGTGTTTCCTGGTACAAAGTCACATAGTGAGCTTTCCTGATGATGCCAGTTTCCTTTTTTGCTCTATCTCTCTTTCAAATGTAAGCTGTTTCCCATAGAGTTGGGGTGAGAGATAGGCTATCCAGATTTGCACTGGAGCGTAGGACAATGGTGTATGTGTCCCATCTCTCAGACAGGGATCTGAGGAATCTGTTGTTCATCTGGCTATTAGTATATTCATATTTGACCATTTTCAGCTCAGAGATCAAACATGAAGAACGCTCAAACTGTTGAGTCAGTGTCTCACCCTTCCTATGAGAGAATGTCTCATATTGTTAGGCAACGATTTCTATGTTGTTTGCTAAGACCTCATCTGTTCCACCAAATTGTTCCTTCAATGCATTCTAGAGGTCATGAGCAGTTTCATGATGCATAAGCCCAAAATAGATTTCATTAGACAAAGCCATGGCCAGAATACCATGCGCTTTAGCATCAATTTCAAACAGTTTTCGATCCTCATCTGAGTATTGTTCCTTCTTCTTCGGAACCATTTGACTGGTTTCCGGATTGTTCACCATAGGCTTGTGTGGACCATGTACCACAGATGTCCAACAACCTAAACTGTTAACAGACAGGTGATGAAGCATTCTTCGTTGCCATATGTTATACTCAGTCCTAACCAACATCAGTGGCTTGGTTGAGGAACCGGTATTGTGTGGGTCATTAGAAGGAGTAGTCATTCTCAGATTCAACCAAATTCAATTAAGTTTTAACCGATTCAGTGCAAAACACAACAAACTCAGTATGAACCAAGAGAAAACTCAAAGTAAATAATCGAAAACAGCAGAAATTCAATGATCTATAACCAATTCTCGCAAATATGCAAATTCAATCAAACTTAGATATCGAAATAGCAGTTTCAATGATCAATTGTTAGATTGATCAATGATTAACCTGCTCTGATACCATTTGTTAGGATCAGTGATCTAAGTTTGATTAATTAGAGTGGATTGCAGCGGAAATCGAACAATGAATTAAGCAATTTGCAAGAACACAATTGATATTCGATGCAACAATAAACGGTTATAGAAAGAGAATTCTGCAAAAGGAATATTTCATTCAATGCTTTCGTGGTGGCTAAAAATGTCACCCTTACAACAAGGTCAACATTCCTTATATAGGAGATGTGACGTCTGCTGATGTCACTTGATAGTGACATCTAACAGATTTATTCAAACTATTGAAACTATGTAAACTACTGATAATGTTCTCAACTACTGATTACATCTCAGAAAGTGCCAAGTACACGAAACATAAAACTACTGAACTAAACTACTGAAACTATAACTACTAAAAAGTAAATTACAAGTACTGAAAGGAAACCATCACAACTACTGAAGTTGATAACTTCAGCTGTTGTGACAACTACTGATCACTTTGGTCTTCAGTCTTGGTCTTCAGTCTTTGTTCTTCAGACTTTTACTTTCAGACTTTGTCTTCAGCTGATGGCTTTAGACTTTGTCTTCAGTACTTTACTTCAGACTTTGTCTTCAGTAGTAGTCTTCAGTTCTTGTCTTCAGACTTTGTTCTTCAGTACTTTACTTCAGACTTTGTCTTCAGTAGTAGTCTTCAGTTCTTGTCTTCAAACTTTGTAATCAGCTGATGTCTTCAGCTGTTGTGATCTTCTTTAGCAGTTGTAATGTCTGTGGGACTTGGAGGTTTTTCTGATCAGGCTCATTGGTTCTTTTGGTCCAACATACATCTTACAAAGAAGTGTCTCAGTCCAAACATAATAAGGTCAATCGTGTGACATCTACATCTCCACCAAAAAATATAAATCGTAAAATTGATAGCAGATCCTGCTATAATTGTGGAAAGTATGGTCACATAGCGTCTCACTGTCCTTATTACCAGACACCGAGGAGAAAAGTTGAACTTTCTGCATCTACATCTAGATCCTTTAAGAGGAACTCAGTGATGCCTTCAAAAAGGGATAGTGAACCCAAAGTTCAACCCATTAGCCAGTCGTCTGTTTATCACATACATGCCTTACACAAATCTGGATTATGGAAAGAAAAAACCTCCTCAGTGCCTGAAAATGAGAACAAACAGAATTCTGATCAACCCTTAACCCTAAAGGGTCAGTGGGTTGAGTTTATGATATGTGATGTCTCAGGGAAACCCAAGCCAGTTAAGGCTTGGGTTCCTAACATGAACTAATGTTTTCATTGAATGTGCTGAGTGTTCGCTATAGTGCTGAGACTAACATGTGGATTGTAGGTAGCGGAGCATCCAGGCACATGACAGGGGAATAGAGCTCTCTTATCAAATGTCAGACAAATTAAAGGAGGGCATGTTTCATTTGCTGGAAACAAAGGCGGGTACATCACAGCCCAAAGAGAAGTGGGAAATGAGAAAGTTAAGTTTGATAAAGTAAACTACGTCCAACAATTACAAAATAACTTGCTTTCAGTCCTCAAATCTGTGATAAAGGATTCAAGGTAGTTTTTGACAACCAGAGGTGCTATGTTCTAAAGAAGGACTATATGATCCCGGAGGACCAAATCCTAATGTTAGCTTCAACATATAATGATCTTTATGTTTTGGATCTCTCAAAGGCCTCCATAACAGATCGTGAAGTCCAATCTTCTTGTCCAAAGCTACTGAGAAGCACTCCATCTCCTGGCATAGAAGAATGGGACACATAAATCCTAGAAAAACGAATCACCTGATCCAGAATGATCTTGTGAGAGGAGTAAATGTCAAAAACTTTCAACTCCCGGATTTTTGTGTTGCATGCAAAAAGGGCAAATAGATGAAGAATCTCATAAGCAAAAGAAAGTTCATTCTATAGAACTTCCTCTTGAGCTTCTTCACATGGATTGTTTGGTACAGTCACTACAAGAAGCATCGTTGGCGACTTGTATTGCTATGTAGTTACTGATGACTACAAGGTTCTCTTGGGTAGTGTTTCTGAAATCCAAATCAGAAACATTTGAATCCTTCAAGAATTGGTAACTACACTGGAATCCCTATATAAGATGAAGGTACGACAGGTGCGCTCAGACAACGGAACCGAGTTTAAGAATCAAAGGATGGAGGCCTATTGCAAGGAAAAGGGAATTGTACATCAATTTACTTGGCTTATACCCCACAGATGAATGGCGTTGCTGAACGGAAGAACCAAAACTTGATAGAGACGGCACAGACTATGCTGGCAGACTCGAAACTGCCTATCCGATTTTGGAATGAAGCAGTGGCAAATGCATGTTATAACCTTAATCGAGTTTTGGTAGTAAAACGACATGGAAAAACATGCTACGAGTTATTACAGCGACGGAAACCTAACTTGGAATATCTTGAGCCGTTTGGCGCCCCGTGCACCCTGCTGAAGAAGACTCTGGAGGGAAAATTCAGTGAGAAGATTGATGAAGGTATCTTTCTAGGATATAACATACCAAACAAGAGAGTTTACAACAACTCAACAGGCCAAGTAGAGGTGTGGTGTAATGTTGATGTTTAGAGATATATCACACCACCTGCTGGAAAAGGGCCTGCCTACTTATCGACTATGATGGATTCTTCAAACCTTCAACATACCTCTTTCCTCTTCAGAAGACGAGTTGGCAAACAAGATGATGTACTATGTCCTGAACACACCATCTCAAGATTCGACAAGTCATGATACTACCAACTCAGGGGAGCAGTGGATGTGGGTGATTCTTCCTCTGATGAAGAAAATGAAGAAAATGATCAGATCAACCAGGATGTACAGGTTCCGACTACCACAAGTTCACAAGCATCGGCTAGTGATACTTCAGAACCATCAGAACCTCAGACTCCAACTGCCTCAGATCCAGAACCAAATGTCATAATCTTGACTCTGAGGTGGTTGTTCCAACTACTCATGGATCACATCTAAAAGTCTATCATCCATTGGATAATGTTATAGGAGATGTGAGATCAGGAGTTCAGAATAGACATCAACTATACTCAGCTGATTATGCCTCCGTGATGGAAAAAGGATACCTTCACGACGGTGCATACCGTTGCTTTGTGTCTCAGTTTGAAGCAAAGTATGTTAGTGAAGCACTAAATGATGAGGATTGGGTTAGTGCCATGCAAGAAGAACTTCTTCAGTTTAAGAAGTTAGGTGTATGGACACTAGTTGATAAACCTAAAGGTGCTAAAGTCATTGGCACCAAATGGATCTTGAAATGAAAGAAAGATGATCAGGGTGTGATCATCAGAAACAAGGCTCGGCTTGTTGTTCAGGGTTTTCGACAAGTTGAAGGTATCGACTACAATGAAGTATTAGCACCAGTGGCAAGGATGGAAGCCATCCGCATCTTCCTTGCCTATGCATCTTATATGAAAATCAAAGTTTATCAGCTAGATGTTAAGAGTGCATTCCTTCATGGTGAAATCAAAGAAACAGTGTATGTTAGTCAACCCGAGGGAGTTTAGGATCCATATCATCGGGATAGAGTTTACAAACTCGACAAGGCTCTATACGGGCTTCATCAAGCTCCACGGGCTTGGTATGAGAAACTCTCGACTCATCTTGTAAACACAGAATTCGCAGGGGAGTCATTGACTGCACACTGTTTATCAAAGAAAAAGAGGGAGACTTACTGCTAGTACAGATCTATGTAGGTGACATAATCTTCAGTTCAAAGAACGAAGAATTATGCAAAGAATTCGAAGCAGTAATGAAGGCGGAGTTTGAGATGAGTGCCATGGGAGAGATGAAGTTCTTTCTTGGATTATAGGTGGATCAGACACCAAATGGAATCTTTCTACATCAGACAAAGTATGTAGGAGATATTCTCAGTCGGTTTGACATGGAGAATGCTTCCACAACTGGCACTCCACTGGATACAAACCATGATGTAGCACCCGATGAGAAGGGTGATCTGGTAGATGCCACTATGTACCGAGGGATGATTGGATCTCTCATGTATCTCACTGCCTTAAGACCTGATATCATGTATGCTACATGTTTATGCTCACGATATCAGGCAAAGCCTAAGGTGAACCATCTAATTGGGGTCAAAAGGATATTTCGTTATCTGAAGGGCACCCCACACTTGGGTTGTGGTATCCTCATGATGATGACTTTGAACTTACAGCGTATAGTGACTGGATTACGGCGCGCTGCAAGATGAACTACAAGTCTACATTAGCAGGGTGTCAGTACTTGGGGAAAGATTAGTAACCTGGCAGTGTAAGAAGCAGACCTCGGTTGCATTGTCAACCTGTGAAGCCGAATACGTTGCCGCGGCAAGCTGTTGTTCCCAATCATATGGATTCAACAGCAAATGCGGGACTACGGTTTGCATTTCACTTCCACTCCTATCTTTGTTGATAACTCTGCTGCGATTGTAGTCACTAAAAACCCGGTCCAACATCCTAAGACAACAAACACATCGAAATCAAATACACTTCATACGTGATTGCTTTGAAAAGAATTTAATCGATGTGATAAAAATAAACACTGATTTTCAACGCGCTGACCTCTAACAAAGGCTTTTGACAAACACGTTTTTTTATATGTTATAGGTAAATGGTGTTAAAAAGAAAAGTGAGGTCATTCCTGAAGATGACCATGTGTAGTCTGATGCGTCGTGTCTACGTTCTTTTAATTTTTAAATTATAATTTTCTTTTAGTTTATTCTCTTGTTTTTGTTTGATATTAATTCGTTTAATTTCAATTAGGTCTTTCCTTGCCCATTAAAATCCTAAAACACAATCCATAGTGGTTTTATAATTTTAGGGGGAGAATAGGTCTAGGAAATAAATAAAAAAAAGGAGGGAAAAGGAAGGCAGGCTGAAAATAAATAAGATATATGTGTGATACCGATTAAATGTTTGGAATATGATATACACAGGTACAAACCATTTGGACTTTAAAATTCAAAATGAAAAAAGATGCAAAGTTCAAGTATAAGTTGTGTGTGGTCTGAGCAATATAAAAGGAAATATGATAGATAAGCTAGCTACTACTAAGGTAACACAAAGAAGTAGACCTAGAGGTTGCTAGACCACAGATGATATGTTGGTAGATTCAACACAATAGATGACTAGACCTTTTGGTGTTCTCAAGATTAAACTAAAATGCTTGAGTAACTGTGGGTAACACCTTATCCCTGGTTAACACAATCAACAAGATTCCAATAAGGGGTGACGAGCAGAATAAACGCCATAAAAGTGTGCGTAAGACCAAAGCATGAGCAAAAGCACATGAAAAATGCAAAGACAATCAAACTGATAACCTATGTTGTTGGCGAGCTCTGTGCAAAAAAAGAAAATTGCTCAAAAAAGAAGATAGGTTATGTGCCTCTCTGCTGTGCGGTGGCACTGACCTGAGGATAAGCATAACCTATATATTCTAGAACTCATGTCGTTTGCCGCCTCTCTGTTGTGCGATGGCACTGACCTGAGGATTGCCTTCTCTTTGAAAGTTCTATGAATAGTCTTTTCTGAATTCTACCCTAAGACCGCTCAAAAATCTCCTGAGGAATGTTGATTACCATATAAGGTTGGGATCCACGAATGCTTGTTGAAATAAACAAACCTTAAAACGATCACCAAACTGTGTTGAAAGTCTGTGTATGGATTTAAGAGGAAAAGTATACTGACAATCACTGTGGCTACAATTCTTGAAAGTTCAAATCAGTGGGGACCGAATAGTACTAGTATGATTTCCTAAATTTGCTAAATGACTCTAGATGAAAAACAAGGAAAGAGCATCAAGGTTTTAGCTAACTTGTCCCAAATGATTTGAATATCCTGTATGATTCTAGCTTATTGGTCCATGTATGGTTTAAAAGATTGAAACTGCCCTCTTAGAAAAATTATTCCTTAGAGTTATATTTTAGGAATTAACCCTCTCAAAAACACAAAACATATCTTAGTGTAATTTTAGTGAGTCTTTTATGTAAGTACCAAGTTGTCTATTTGAGGTCTGTGTAGTGTCAGACTATGTCATGGAAGTTGATAAGGGACCTTATCATCTAAAAGGTCACGTCTGAGGTGACACATGTACTTTCAAGTAAAAATTAGGTCACATCAGAGGTGACAAATGTCTTAAAAGGATCACGTCTGAGGTGATCAAAAGGTTTTAAGTTAAAATGATCATGTCTGAGATGATCAATGGCTCATAATGCTAATTCAACAGTTTAACAGGATCTGAAAGTCAAATGGTCATAAAGTCAAAAAATTTAAAGAGTATTACCCATTCGCACAACTGGACCCTGAATATGGACCGATCATGCGAATGGACCATACTCATGCATTAAACAGACGAATGGACATGAGTATGGACCATTAAACCGAATGACTTATACGAATGAGCCATTCGACCGATTGAGAGTGGGAGAAAGAACAAGTCGCACGACTGAACTCTAGTCGGACGACTGAAGGTGTGCAACTGATCCAGTCGCACGACTTAGTTCCATTCGCCCGAATGAAATGAGCGTATGAGTTCAGTCGTACCATTGAATTCAAATCAGTATAAATAGAGGGGGAGTCGGTCGCAGAGACTCATCACTCCTAAATTAGCCCTAATTCGCACGACTAAAGTTACTCTGCCAAATTTTCAGTCGATCTTACTATATCTCAGATTGTTGTGAACTGACGATTTGTACTGACTTTACAGGTATAATGGGGTTCAATCCAAACATGTTTCATACAATTTGACTCCTAATCGATACGTTCGGACCAAGACAAGAAACAAGACCTGTTGGACTAAGTTACCCAATTAAAATAAGCCAACAACTGAAATCAATGTTACGAGGGGTTAAGTATAATGATTATGAGTCAAATGAACCAAAACACGACGTCAAATGATAAAAATTGGTCAAAACTTAAATTTGAATTGAACAGCAGTCTGTCATGCGACTGGACAGGTTGATGAACTTCAGTCGCACGACTGAGTAGTGCAAACGGCTAATCCGCATGACTAAATCAGGCGTGTGAATTCAGTCGCACGACTGATATACACGAATGAGTTTACATATGTGTAAGCTCAGTCGCATGACAAGTCGTACGTATGAGGTAATACGCACGACTAGATCTAAGTCGCACTACTCATTCACACGACTAGATCTCAGTCGCACAGTCTCATTCGCACGACAGATCAAAAAGAATATTTTCAAGTCCAAGTGATTCAAGATATTATTAATCAACACATACTAACGTGTATTTTCATTGTGTAACAGATGGCACGTTGGTGGACCATGAGCACTAAGCACAATATTTGTGCTCATCTGGATCAGTTATCCAGACATGCTCCTAACTTTTCTGGCATCATCACATTTCTCAGGAGATCGAGGATCTTTCACGCCATCACTACTCCATGTACATCGTACCGTTCTATTCAGCAAGCCTTCTGGGAAGGCGCTGTAGTTGATAGATCCTCAAAGCCTCATTGTATCCGTAGTTCTATATTTGGAGAGGCCATTGAGATCACTGAGGATGATCTCAAGATGGTGTTGCAATTTGGAGACGACACTGACTGCCCTACTAGACTACATCCCTTACTATCTGAGGATGTTTTCTGTGTGCCAAATACGCTGGGGACACAATGCAGGGGTGCTCAACAAGAGCAACCTGTGCCCCCAGTTCAAGTACCTTGCACACGTTCTACTAAAGTGTATAGCGTCATGGAAAGGAGGCTTTGATGAGTTCTCTGATCAGATTCAGAACGCATATGTTGCGTTGGTGCTGAACCACCCGTTCAGCTTCTCAAGGATGATCTTCACCTACTTGGTGGAAAGGAAAGGAGGGCTACTGCATGTACCCTCATTTTATGCAGATGATTATCAACCAAAAGCTCCCTTCCTTGCCAAAGGAGACGGAGGATGCAGTTGTACTCGAGGTGATGGACGACACCACCTTGGGGAGGATGAAGGTCTACAGGGGAAAGCAAGTTAAGCCCTTTGTGAGGAGACTATTTGGGCATCTGGCCTGGGAGGATTACGTGGCGCCAGCTAGACATAAATGGCGTCATGTTGACAGTGACTCGGAGGTAGAGCAGCTGGAGCTACCAGATGATGACTCTGAAGATGATGATAGCGGGAATGCTAGAGATGTAGGGCCCACTCAACCAACGGGCCCCACTAGTGATATTGTATCTCCAGCATCTGCCCCCACTGGAGATATCGCTGGGACTGCAGGATTCCACTAGGGTTTCATACCTGGTGAGGAAGAGGAGGAGTCAGATGAGAAGCCTCTGACTCGGACTGTAGGAAGTAAAGTCGTTCCCATAGAACAAGGGCTCCGGGCAGTTGGTGAACGCCCAGGAAGATCAGGAGAGACTACTGCTCATCCTACATATACTCCTGATCTGCCAGGCCGTGTTCTAGGGGGTGCATCCTCCTCGACTGGATCGAGAAAGAAGAGGATGGCTCAGCCCCACGACTTTAAAAAGAAGAAGCACAGAATCACCTTCATCACCACCACAACCACCACCATACCTACCACCTTAGCCTCCATCCCTACCACCATTCCCCCTCATACCACTACCACCCTTCCATCCACCACCATATCATACACACCTACACCACTACCATCATCAGCTATACCACCTCCAATCTTCACCACAGTCACCACCACCACTAGCCATCCTGCAACACCATCTTCTTTCTCTCCATATCCATCAGGATCGCCTCTGCCTCGTAGTGGGGTAGAGAAACAGCTCTCAACACTTAATCGTATGGTGCTGAGACTGTTAGCTGTAGATGAACAAAAGACAAATCAGATCAGACAACTGGTAGACTTGACCACTGTCCAATCTCAGCAGCTCTCTCATCAGGCTCAGTTGATCGATGAGCAGGCGCATCGAATGTCTCAGCTCCAGGAGCAACATGCCAAAAGGATTGAGGAGCTGGAGGCTGCAACCAAATCTCTGCAGTTAAAGCTCAAAGGGTCCAAAGAAGAGCCCTTAAAGATAGGAGAAGGTGATGAAGATGATGATGATGATGATGATAGTGATGATGATGATGGTGATGATCATTATGGTCATACTGATGTCATTGATGATGATGATGATAACTCTTCAGCTGCAGGTGCCACTTCAGCGAGCGAGAGGAGGACGAAACGTACTCAAGATCCGAGTGCTTCCTCATCCAACCGGCAGCAGAAGAGCGATGATCCAGGACAAGAGTAATGATTAGTTGTTTTATTGTTATTTAAAATCTTTTGTATTCGGATTATGTATGAAATTAACGAAATACATGTTTATAAGTAATGTAAATAGTTATATTTTCGATTATTATGGTTATGTCTTGATTATTAACTAATGATTGATATATTGAATGTTTAAATCAAGCAATCCCAGTTATCAAAGGGTATGAACACGATATTCCTCCCCTTCAATAGATCAAGACTCAACTAACCATGATTTTTGATCTGCAAGGGATTGTCAAAAGATCAGTGAGTTACACCCCTGAAGAAGGTGAAATAATTCATGATCTTACTAATGAGCAACTTGGAGAAATGTTCAAGCTCAATCCTGATGAGATTGTAAAAGATGCTCCAAATGTTGAAGGAGACAGTGATGACGACCTGAAGGACATCGATGAGATAGAGATCGAGGATGACACAACAGCTCACTATCCAGAGTATGCTGATAAAGAGGGAAACGTGGTCCCCAATTTGGGTGATTCCCTAGTCAGTGATACATTTGATATACTGGATCAGATGGGGCAAGAGACTGAGAAGGTTGAAGAACAAGCCCAAGCCTCAAACGCTGATGTTGATATCAAAAAGGCTTAATGGGCTGCATGTTTTGAGGAGATCCGAGCACAACGCTCTGCACCTAAACCAAATGTCTACACCAAGCTCTACAAAGTAAAGAAACATCAAAAGGTGTCAGGCAAGATTATCGCGTGGGCTCATTTTGATGATCTTACTGTATACGCGATAAAGCGAGAGATAGGTATCGAGTACTTTAGATTCCCGCATGATCTAAAGTCTCTACCTAGTTTTGAGCTCAACCAGCTGGCTAAACTGAAGTTACTATATGCTGACCCAAGGAAGATGTCAGGCTGGTTTGAGGCTGCCCTGAAGAAAGAGTACCACACCAGGTGGGTCAACTTCAAATCTCAACAACCTACGAGGTATATCAGACGTTCTGAAGTTGATCCCATAACTGGAAAGCCTAAGATAGTGCTGAAATGGAGTCCACCAGAACAATGTCAAGAATCCCTCTTAGGGAAATGCCATAGGACTTCACTCCACACTTTAAATGGTGGTACTATGATTGGAGAACAGGGGAGACGGACATAGTTCTAAACAAAGAGGGCAAAATGGATACTATGAGGGTATTTGACCCAATGTGGCTTACAAACTTGTCTGCTGATGATGTATACACATTATACAAGTGGCCACTGTTCTATGACATGCAAGATATTGTACAAGCCCTCCAATTCCAATATGTGATACGACTCTGCTTTGCATTTGAGATACACGCAGGAGTCACAAGAGAGGAGAAGTACAAGAAGTACGAAGAGGTTATGAAGAAGGTAACACAATAGATGAATCTAGGGCCAAGGGGGAGTTTGTGGATACATGTGTCCTTAGTTTCTGATCTTAATGTAATATCTTTGTATTGTCTTACACTTATGTCATTGTAATTGTATGGGTACTTAATGAAATACAAATGTTTGGTTGTGTTTATAATGTTTAATATTTCATTAATGAGTTGTTTAACACATATTGACCTGATTATATAGGTTTGTGATTGTTTGAATTGTTATGCATAATGTTATAATATTGAATACATTCAAACTTGGTGAAGTGAAGTTCTCATGCGTCCGACTGGACCATGCGCCCCAACAGTGGTCATGCGACCGAATGGCCCTGCGATTGAGTGTCCATGCGCCTAAATAGTCCACACGCCTGAACAACTTCATGCGACTTACTCAGTCGCATGACTGAACACTCAGTCGTACGAATGGATCAACCGCATAACTCAATCGCCCGACTGAACCATGCAAATGGTCCAGTCGCACGATTAAGAAACCTTGACCTATAAATACCACCTAATTCATGGAAAAACGGGATCATTCAATTCACTTCGACTGCAGACGTACCCTAGCCGTCCAAAAGCCTCTAAGTTTGTACTCCAAGTTCATAGAACGCTGTAAATCGATTCTTAATCGATTCTTGACGTTAGATTCAATACGTTATTGTTTCTACGTGCGTTCTCACTGTTTGGATCGCCAATCAAATAGGATTCCGCACTATTTGGTTTGGTTTAACACGTTAATCAAATGGTGTTTCATTCAAATACCAGATCCCAACACTTGTCTTCCGAAGCTATTTTCCTTTCAAAAGAATGAGCTACTTCCGAAATCAACTTGGCTTTGGAAACAAGCTTTCCTTTCTTTAACACTTTAACCATATGGTAAGGTCCAAATGTGAAACCCTCTTTGACTCCTTTTTCTTAACATTGTTTGCATAATGTGTTCTTGCTGGATTGTAGTAACAATCTTTAGCCATATGATTGTGCAGACCATATATTATGCACTTAATGTTATTCTTCATGGGGAATGAGGACTGTTGTTTCTTGCACTTCTTATCCTCTTCAATAGCCTTCGCCTTTGATTTTTGGTCTTTTAGCTGGATAGGAGTGCTGGTACTACACTTCTTTCCAAGATCAGAACTTCCAATAGAGTAAAGTAAGGATATTAAGTCCATATACCTAAAGTATTGTTGACTCAGGGTCTCTCCAAAAATATGATTGAAGTTTTCAAATTGCTGCTTCAAAGTATATCTCTTGGACTCTTTGGAATCAGAGGAATTAGAGAACATCAATGTCAGAGCATAAAGAGTTCTTTGGCAATCTGATAGTGCTCAAAGCCTACCATTATGGAGTTTGGTATAGCTGTAAAAAGTACTGTCATGGCTTTACAATTGATTTCTATCTTCTAGAAGTCTTTATCAGAGTACTCTTCAATAGCTATCTCTATCATGGCACCATGACCTGTTAGGGATTCCACCTTTAGCTTGTATGCACCATGAGTGACAGAATCCCACATACGCCTATCTTGATACTCAATGAAACCTTCAATACGTTTACACCAGGCTCTAAAATTATCAAGGGTGATAATTGGAGCCTTAGTCACAGTTCCCATCTCAAATTCAGAAGAATTCTGGTTAAGAGCCATTGTTTAGTGTAGTGAGTTAATAAGTGATGAAACAAGGTGATTTGGGATGCTTAGATCTCACAATCAAGAGCCTAAAATGCTCTGATACCAATTGCAGGATCGGTGTTAGTCTCTTAACATAAGATTTATCTCCCAAACTCACTTAAACACACTCGGATGATGAAGCAGAATCCTTGACTGAGTTGATAGTAATATACTAAGTTAATGAACACAATAAATGGTTTTCAAGGTACTTGTATATTTTACTTCTCAAGTCAAAGTTTACAAGACTCTTACAAGCATGGCTAAATGAGTTACAATGAGAAACTATATATACTATTATCTACAACTGGTTATACTTAGATTACCAGCTAGAACTTACTACTAAACAAATATTACATTGTTAGAAGTAAGGTATCTAAGATAAAATACTATCCTAGACTAGGTAGTCATGACAAGTCCATGACTTACCTTTGGTCACCAACTAAACTTGGTAACTGTACTAACTAATAAAATATGAATAGTGGAATATAGTATGGTTAACTACATGGGCATGGGAAAGCGTCATGTAGTATCTTACAGGTGGCAGAGGTCGTCAGACCGGCCATACTTATGTCCAGCGGTTCATAGTTGGTTCTTCCGAAGGTTAACTGGCTTGGGAAGAATAAGTTCTTCTGAAGCCTTTTACACTTTGGAGGAATCAATTTTTACCTAGATCTCTGCTAGTCTTTAAGACCATTATTCTTTGGAAGTCTTTGTCTTGAATCTTTTAAGTGTTTAACTTCAGAAGAGGAATTACTTAGTCTCATAAGATTGAATTCCTCTTCAAAATTTCTTCTTTCTTAAGCTTCAGAAGTGCAGGTTTGTCTTCGGCAGGCTTTATTCAGTTGCACCAAAAATCTTCTAAGTGTTGTTTTGGTTGCACCATCCTTATCTAATCCAACATCAAGTAATTGATTATCAGAGGCAGAGCATAAACAAATGCGATTTGAATCAAAATTGAACAAGTTCTACAATTTGATAGAGAATTACAGGGACGATACTTAGGAAGTTTTTCTTGGCAATTTTGACTCAACAAAAAAAATCTGTACAGGCGTGTTTCGAAGAAAGAAGATAAGACATAGAATCTTTCAAGGATGATTTTTATTTATTTAAAGAATAACAAAATGATTATTTTTCAAAGAAAAAAATGGGTGATTACTATAGATACATGATGTTCCTAGTTTATGTGCTCAAATGTAAAAGTCTTTCATGTCTTACACATGTGTAATGAAATGTTTCAATGAAATATAATATGTGGTTGATGTTTATTCATCTTTAATTATTTCATATTATTATTGTGTCAAGTGTTATTCTTATGTAGAAACTTATAATATAGGTTTGAGGTTGTTGTACATAGTTCCTAGTCAATAACAATTGAGAATTGTGTTCAAACTAGTTGGATGATAATTCATGCTAATGGATCATACTTATGGACCATATGCATGAATATATCATGCTTATGGACCAGTCGTACGACTGCACCAGGAGACTGGATCAGTCGTACGATTGAGACATAAGATTGACTCAGTCACACTACTGAACCTTCAATCATGCGTATGACTCAATCACATGATTTAGCCGCACGAATGAACCATGATAACGGTTCAGTAGTACGAATGGAAACTGCAAACCTATAAATAACACTTAATTCGTGAAAAAAGGACACTTCATAATTTTTCATATATTCACAAACCCTAGCCGTCCAGAATGTCCAAGACAGCCAATCCAACTTCAAAGTTTGTTCTTGATCGATTCCTACTCGTTCTTAACATAAATTCTATTCTTATATCGATCGGGTAACCGTTCTCGCTAGTTGGATCGCCAATAAAATAGGATGCCGCACTATTTGATCTAGTCTCACGTAGAATCTGTTAGTATTCCGTACGTACACGGTCTTGACAATTACTATATGTGTTGTGTAATCGTAGTAAAAGTTTAATACAAGGAGGAAACAAAGGTTTAGAAACTGATCAAGGGTTAAATATCATCAACAATGAAGTGAGATTGATCGAGGTCATTAACAGATAAGCAAGTTTGATTGTCAATAGCTGAGAAGCGAGATTGATTGTCATATGCAGGAGGCGAGATTGAATTTCATAAGCAAGGCAGATTTAACTTTCCACAACAAGGCAGGTTTTATCATGACCTAGTGTGATGAAAGAAACCAGACGAATAAAGGGAGAAGATAGATTGCAAGTTTAGAAGAACAAGAATGAAGTGTAAGGATTACCTTGAATAGGGGAGTGAATATTGGAACATTATAATCAAGACAATCCTAAATCAAGTAGATTAATGTTAATTAGTAAGAATAGAAGAAAAGACAAAATAGAAAAAGTCAAACATGTAAATTTGGCAGGAATCAAAGGGTTAGTTATGTTAGTTTTGTTAATTACTAACCGTCTATCATAACATTATCAATGTGGAATAATAGTGTGTGTGTGTGTGTGTTCTTGTGTTCCACCGAGTCCCTGCACATGAATGTGCATACTCTGAATGTAATTCATCCACATGAATGATCCTAATCTAATATCTGAAATGGCCTCAATAATCGACTATTACCACTAGATAGAGTATTGTTTATTTCTTTCAAATTTATTAATAATAATAAATCAGAAAAAAACCCTAGAAACAATATCACAACGACTTGTCATCACTAACAGGTTTATGAAATGCACCAATTTTTCATCATAGATAATTTTTGTCAAAAACACACAATAATAACAATAAGTCGCTATATCACTCTTTATTGCAACGATACATGTCGTAATTGTAATCCTTGTTGCTAAATGGTTGGTTTGTTAGTGATAAATCTCCTTTATTATTTTACTTGTTTTAGTTTCTACATGTAAATCCATGATTCCATCATGGTTTTCTTTGTTTATTTCTTGTTCATTAATCTAGGAATTTCTTAGATTTAATTTAGTCATAAATGCATGAGTTGAGTCTAGAGAATAAGCAGGAAACTTAACAAACATTCTTTCTATTATCTTATGCACACACGGGTATTTGCACCCTACACATAGGACGGTTATAAGATAGTTAAGTGGCAACTCGTAGGAACCTGGAGTCAACCATTACAGATAATTAGATACCCCTAAACCCATGACCCATATCTACATTTGTTTACACATAATTATACATTAATACATTTACATAGTCATACTAGATAATATGCTAAACTTATGCTTCCAACAATCTCCCCACAGAGTTTAGCACTTTCTTTTTTCACATTAACTTGATCTCCAACCTCTTCTTAGGTGGTAAATCAGCATCTGTCCAGGCGTTTGGTTCTTTGATCGACTTAAATCTTCCATGGTAACTCTCTATCTTTATAATTCAAGTGTTACCATCCTAACATATCTGGATACCTTAGATACACAATATTGATGGACTTAATAAGATTGTTTTGATATTCATTATTCAAAGTCTTCAATCGATACCGCAGTTGTGTAATGACTTATGTCTTTATATGATGTCTTTCTATACACCTTATTTCGATACATTCATGTATAAGTTCATTCACTTAACATGATGTTCAAATATGTATCTTTGTGGCATGGGACTCATTCTTCAACTTTTCAGGAAATCAATAATGAACCATTGCACTATTCTATCAAATTTTTGCCTTAAATTCATATTTATGTTCTTCTACCTTTATTGCTATGTGTAACAAATCTATAAATGTAACACAATCTTGTAGTTTGGAAAGATAAGTTGAATACATGATTGATCATTTATCTTTATTGATTCTTGAATCATTCTTCTCGAACTCGATATAGATCTCCTCAAACTTTTTCCATATTTTTGCTTTTTTATAATTTTCCTGAACATCTTCTGCCATTTTCTTTTCAACTATGTGTGGATCACTTTCCCCACGTATAGGTTGCCTTTGTTGATCAATGAGGTTACTTTGATTATTAGGGCACATGTATCCTTAGTGGTTGTTGTTATTATAGTGCCAAAATTCACATAAACTTTCTTGCATGCTTGCCTTCTCAATATAACAAGTATCTCCTTCAAAACACCTTTGTAACCTTTCTTTGCTAATTGACGTATACTAAGGATATTCTTCTTTAGAATCGATACATATTGTACATCATCTATTATATAAAAGGCATCATTACTGTGAATTGAAGCATTAACTTAGCCTCTAAAATACTCTTGGGTATACCTAACTACACTTCCTTCAACACTAAATGATGTACTCAATTGTTTCAACAATTTCATGTTCCCTATGGGATGGTACATTTGAACTAAAGTTGTATACCATATATGCTTTCATGTTTGCTTTTATGTCCCATTGATTAAAAAAAATCATTCTTACATATTCTATCTGGGCAATCTTGTTAGTGGTGTAACGGCTTGTTGTGATAACTGCAACACATCCCTTTCAGGTAGCGAGCATAAATGGTATTAATCCTTGTCTATCAGTTAAATTCCTTGTGGGGCATCATTCCTTTTCTTTTACTCATGTTCAATTTGAACAACTTGATGCAAAGAGAGTCTAAACTGCTCTTAGCCATGTGATCCTCCTGATTACTATCTACTAAATCTTTCCCGCGATCTACATGGTCTGCAATGTTGGGTCAGTTCCCGATCTATACACACAGAACACATACTCACATATCCAATATAAGTTGGGTATGAGATAATTGCTTTCAAAGATACTATATTCACTAACATAAAAAGCTTTAAATAAGCATACAAACGCAACAGAAAACCCACTACTAAACCATAAAATAAGCTAAAAATAATTTTCATACAATCACGTTCACATAAGACTTATTCAAAATAAACACTTAAACAAATTTGAATCTAACAATTTAACTCAATGAGAGCATACACATGACCCCATCTGAGGTTTGGTGACCCAACAAACCGAATCCATATATTGTCAAGATTAACCCGACATTCACTACCTTAATCTTGACTTTGATTCATTCTTCATCTTTCTTGCTCCATGGTTGATGATGTGCTCCAAATTATACATAAAAATCCTATCAAAAGCACATCAATTATTCCTTAATATCTTCTTTAAAATGATGAAAATGTACTTAAAAGTCTTAAATTGTGTCTTCAGGTGTTTAAAAGGACAAGTTGGACAAAAGAAGCATATTTAGCAAGAATATAAAGTAATCTGAGCTTTGGAGTCCAAGCATGGGGCCGTGCCTCTTTAGACGCCCCCATACTTTGCCAGAAACACACCCCGTGCTAAATTAACACACCCCCGTGTTTGGCAATCTGACAGGACAAAAAGTACTATTCCTTAAAAGTAGACACAGGGACGTGCCTTTTAGGCATGGGGTCGTGTCCCACCACCAACACGGGGCCGTGCCCCATTTAGCACGGGGTCGTGCTCGGCACAACCTGCATGTACGAGCCGACCAACTTTCGTAAGCATTGTACTAGCACCGGGCCGTGCCTTTTAGGCACGGGGCCGTGCTTAAACACTCCGGAAAGCCTATAAATAGAAGCCTAAGTTCACCATTTTTGGCAAGCTTTGGTGGGAGAGTTACTCTGCAGAAATCTCTTGGGAATCAAGACTTCAAGATCATTTGGAGGTTCGGGTGGTGCATACAACACTTGGAAGAAGCTTAGAATCGTCTAAACGCCGTCCATTGTGGATTATCGGTTTGATTGTTCTATTTCACTGATGATTACATATCTATCTTCTTTGTTATATGTTGTTATGTTCAAGCTCATTATGAGCTAAACTCTTTTTATCATCCTAATCGGATGAAACTTATGTAATTGTGATGAACTAATGGTGTGATAAATATTATGTTAATGTTATGGTGGTCTTGGGAAAACTATTGATGGGTAGCATCTACATTTGAACGGGAATATATAAATTTATGGTTTGTGATTGTTATCGTCATACAAAGTTGAAAAACCGTATGATTAACTTTCATTCGCGAAACCGGTCTTCATTATAAATCCATGGCTAATGAACTAGAAATGGTTATTAGAAATCATATCACTTTAACTTTCTGATCATTTGCGGGTTCCCTTTTATTTGTTCGGAAACTTTAGTAATTGTTACGGTTTTCTAAAATTAATGGTATGATAGGAAGGAACCTGATCAACTCTCTTTTTGACATTAAGTTATGTTTTCAGAAATCGTATGTCAAATAGGTCACAAAAGATTTACCTACATTACTAGGGCTTTGATCTGAGTAGTAAAACTCAGCCTGACAGGATCAAGTCACTACGGCAGCAGGATAGACGAGAAATCGCGCCAGCTAATCTTTATAAACATTATCATAATTACATTAATCCATATCTTTAAATCACACCACCAATTCATCATGGTTACATAAGTGGAATCTAATTAGGATGATAACTTTTATTCCCTGGTTTTAAATCCAAACGCTTCAAAATCTTAGTTTACTTTCCGTCTATTATTGTTTATTTTAAATCCTAAAAATCTTTCTATACAATTATCATTTTCTTAACAAAAACCAAATCTGATAGTCAAACATCAAGTTGGTTGAGTAGGCTAGGTGTGTCCACAAATTGATACTCGGTTCTTAGCAAAACTATATTACCACACGGCAGGTACACTGCCTTTTGTGTGTGTGATTTAGTATTAGTAATAACCAACTAAAATTGAATCTGTGCACTAAATTTATATCAAATTATATATACTATCCGCACCCATCAGTTGAACCATACCGATTTTCTCTGTGATCACCTAACACGACATGTCTCTTGCTTGATCGGTTCACACACATTTGATTAAGCTCTTATGTTTTCCTTTAAGAACTAAGCCTTGAATTTTTAACTTACTTGCTTTATCTTTGTATTTTTTCAATGAAAACCCAAAGATTAATCCCTCATTTTTTCTAGCTTACACCTTTCCAACTAAACCAAACAAATATTTACTTCCTTAACCAAACAAATATTACTTGCTTGCTTTTAACCTAATATCATGCATATTGTTCTATAGCTTTATTCTTCATAAAGTTTACCACACAACTCATGGTCCACCGGAATGCTTCTTTTGGTTTCTCCTTGATTTCACATAGAAGTCACACAGCTCCTCTTTAATCTTCTCTTAGTCCTACTAGTACGGTTTTCTCTGACTCTTTGGTCATGGTCTTTTCTATTCTCGTCAACGACGAGTTCTTCGGTCTTTCTTTAAAGCCATTTGGTCTATTATGGATTCGGTCTCTTATCGTCGCCCTTTCTTTCTAACAATGGTACTAAAGTTCTAGTCACTTGGTCTTCAATTTCATTCTTTTCCTCCTAATTAGCAACGTAGTCTTTCTTTCTCATTCCAACAACTTTCTTTCTTCTTTTGATTGATGCTTGCTCTTTCTTTCTTACTACATTGGTCTCTTTCTTTCTCTTTCTTGCAAGGCCTTCTTTCTTTCTTTCTTACTTTCAAGACTATGCAGGCCCCTTCGGATCATAGATTAGGATCATGATTATGTGATGAACATCTCTCTAAGTATGCATAGATTGTGTAAGGGCTCGGTGGAAATAGAATCAAACACGAGAACAAAACACACACACAATACAATCTGATTTCCACACCACAAATGACAAATCTATTAGGTATTTATACCCTTACATTGGCGGTTACAAACTAACAAAACAAACATAATAAACCCTTATTTCCCAAATACGACCTTCTTTTGATCTAATCACATACAATTATGGTGAACTACACTAGCTTCGTCTTCACCCCGTTCTTCCAGCTGCTACCTTTGTGCCCTATAGCAAAAGGTTGCACATCCTCTTAGAACATGACTCTCAAAACAGCCTCTTCAACCCTAGCGCTCTCATACCAAATGTTGGTGCGTGCCCAGATCTATACACATGAAACACACAATCACATGCAATATAATTTTGGTATGACATAATTTCTTTCAAAGATACTTTTGTTCACTAACATGAAAAGCTTTGAATAACCATACAAATGCAACATAAAACTCACTACTAAACCATAAAATAAGCTAACTGTTGATGCATATGTTCCTAGTTTATGAGCATAAATGTAAAAGTCTTTCATGTCTTACACATGTGTAATGAATTGATTCAATGATATATGATAATTAGTTGATGCTTATTAATGTTTATTTAATTCCCATTGTCATTGTCTTGAGTATAATTCATATGTATGAACTTATTATATAGGTTTGGAGTTGTTGTACATGAGTCTTAGTCAAGAATGATTAAGTAGTGTTTGCAACATAGTCAGGTGATTATCCATGCAAATGGACCATACGCATGAATACATCATGCTTATGGACCAGTCGCATGACTAAACTAGGAGACTGGATCTATCGTACGAATGAGACATAAGATTGACTCAGTCATACGTATGACTCAGTCACATGATTCAGTCGCACGACTGAACCATGCTAATAGTTCAGTCGTATGAATGAAAACCCCTAACCTATAAATACCAATTAATCGTGGAAAAACATAACAATTAAGAGAGAATTAGAGAGATCACGTATATTCACAAACCTTCGCCGTCCAGAACGTCCAAGAAAGCCAGTTCAACTTCACAGATCATTCTTGATCGATTTCTATTCGTTCATAACGTTTAGTTTAATCTTATATCGATCGGGTTAACGTTCTCACTGATTGGATCGCTAATCAAATAGCCTCTACATTTGAACAGGAAGTTATAAATTTATGGTTTGTGATTGTTATCTTCATACAATGTTGAAAAACCGTATGATTAACTTTCATTCGCGAAACCGGTCTTCATTATAAATCCATGGCTAATGAACTAGAAATGGTTATTAGAAATCATATCACTTTAACTTTTTGATCATTTGCGGGTTCCCTTTTATTTGTTTGGTATGTTAGGAAGGAACCTGATTAACTCTCTTTTTGACATTAAGTTATGTTTTCAGAAATCGTATGTCAAATAGATCACAAAAGATTTACCTACATTACTAGGGCTTTGATCTGAGCAGTAAAACTCAGCCTGACAGGATCAAGTCACTACAGCAGCAGGATAGACGAGAAATCACGCCAGCTCATCTTTAAAAACATTAACATAATTACATTAATCCATATCTTTAAATCACACCACCAAATCATCACGGTTACATAAGTGGAATCTAATTAGGATGATAACTTCTATTCCTGGTTTTAAATTCAAACGCTTCAAAATCTTAGTTTACTTTCTTTCTATTATTGTCTATTTTAAATCCTAAAAATCTTTCTATACAATTATCATTTTCTTTAACAAAAACCAAATCTGATAGTCAAACATCAAGTTGGTTGAGTAGGCTAGGTGTGTCCACGGATTGATACTCGGTTCTTACCAAAACTATATTACCACATGACAGGTACACTGCCTTTTGTGTGTGTGATTTAGTATTAGTAATAACCAATTAAAACTGAATTTGTGCAATAAATCTATATCAAATTATATATACTATCCGCACCCATCAAGTTTTTGGCGCCGTTGTCGGGGACACACGGCAGTTTAAAAGACAAACTAAATTTTTGACTATCTTGTATATAACTTGTTAATATATTTTTGTTTAAACTTCTTTTTATTTTTAGGTAGTTTGCCCTAGTTAGTTTAGATACTTTTACCTGATTCAATTTAAGCCTTAGTTAGTTTATGCTTCATTAAGTTAGTGTATGTCCGACTCGTCTAGTTCTGAACTTGTTCCGCCTCTTTTGGAACCCGAATGAATTTTCCATCAAAGATTGCGCAAAAGATCACAACAAACAGCACCAGTCATTGAAGAAGACATTTTGGAAGATACACCATCCGAAGAAGACATGGCTAACCAAGACGAGGAAATGAAGATGACACACTATGCCACACCATCAATAAATGGTTATGAGTCTAGTGTTGTCCAACTAGCAATAGCGGCCAACAATTTTGAGATTAAGTCTAGAATTATCCAACTCCTAGAAAACTCTGTTCAGTTCCATGGGTTACAAGACGAAGATCCTAATGCTCACATATCACGATTCCTTCGTATCTGTGCAACCTTCAAAATCAATAACTGTTTAGACGACGCCATTCGACTAAGACTTTTTCCATTTTCACTTCGAGGCTGAGCCATCGATTGGCTTGATTCACTTCCGCCTGGTTCCAT